>BPTQ01000009.1:93493006-93855188 GCA_019973895.1 Chrysanthemum seticuspe | reverse complement strand
ATGGCGTTTCTTGAGAGGAGTTTGGAACAAGGGATGAACCAATAGGACTGTTTTGAAGTGCGGGTCCTGAGCTGGAGTGTCCAGGAGCCATTTGACCGGTCAGCTCATCAAACGTAACGTGAATTGTTTCCATGATATTTCGGGTTCTTTTGTTGTAGATTCGGTATCCCTTTTTGTTTGGTGCATATCCTACAAATACTCCAATGTCAGCTTTAGCTCTAAGTTTGCCCAAGTCTTGACCCTCATTAGTTGGATAGCACAAGGCACCAAACACACGAAGGAAAGATAGATTAGGTTTCCTGTTGTGGACAAGTTCATATGGAGTTTTTCCATGAATGGTGTGAATCAGGGAACGATTTTGTGTGTAACATGCAGTGGCAATTGCTTCAGCCCAGAGAAACATTGGAACCTTTGAGTAGATCAGCATTGTTCTAGCAGCTTCAACAAGAGTACGATTTCGTCTTTCAACTACACCGTTCTGTTGAGGGGTTCGTGGAACACTTCTTTGATGGCTGATTCCAATGCTTTCATAAAATTCACTAAGTTGTTTGTTGACAAACTCAGTTCCATTGTCTGTTCTGATAATTCTGACAGTTTTGTTTAGTCTAACCTGCAGCTGTTTGATGAGTTTGATGATGATATCAGGAGTTTCATCCTTTGTCCTTAAGAACTTGACCCAGGTGAATCTAGAATAATCATCAACCACAACTAACACATATTTCTTCCCAAAGATATTCTGCACCCTCATTGGTCCACATAAATCAATATGAATCATATGAAGAACTTCTGTGACAGAGTTAGTAGGTTTGGGTTTATGGGCATACTTCTTGCTTTTTCCCAATTGACATGCTGAACAAAGATGATCCTTTTCATACTTTAGTCTAGGTAAACCTACAACTAAGTCCTTTCTGGAAAGATCGTTGATGGTGCCGAAGTTCAAGTGATTGAGACGACGATGCCATAACCATGACTTTGTTTTTGAGGCCTTTGATAACAAGCAGATTGGTGAAGCTCTCATCATGTCATCGATAGAGATAGTGTAAAGGTTTGAGCCACGAGTTCCTTTCAACAGTTCCTTACCATTAAGATCTCTAACAAAGCAGGTATGTTTTCTGAAGGCTACTTCTAGATCAGAATCACAGAATTGACCAACAGAGAACAGATTATGACCTAAACCTTCCACATAATACACTCTGGAGATGACACTATCACCAACAACATAATCTCCATAGCCCATAATAGCACCGAAATGATCATTACCAAATCTAACAGTCTCGATGAATTTGCTCACGAAGTTCATGAGCCGTGACCGGTCTCCAGTCATATGCTTGGAACAGCCTGAGTCCAGGTACCACAGAACGATTTGAACGATCTGCAGTTGAACACAGACAAGAATGGATAACTGGATAATTGGGATCCCCATGCAAGAATGGGTTCCATTTGGTTAGTAGCAACAGTTGGACCACCTACATCAGAAATAGAAGCATTCATATCAGACAGTGAGGTAATGGAATCATTGTGAATAGATGCAATACTAGTGTCTGTATTAACCCTATTTACAGTGTGACCACTTCTTAAGGGAATAGTTCTACCAGTAGGCATCCATTTTCTAGTGGGCATTATCTGATTAGTCTTATGACCAACAGGTATCCAATAAAAGCCTATTCTGCTGAATGTTCTTCCTGTGGGTTTCCATTGTTTTCTAACTCTCTTTCGCTTTTGCCTTTTATCCTTTTTAGTATGAGTTTTAGCATTAACAATATTAACTGGACAATTAACATCATTAGGCAAAGCATTGACATCACATCCATGATTAGAAACAGAATTCAAGCAAACATCAGAACAAGTTTTGCAAATAGTATCAGAATTTGAATTAATTACAGTACGCTTATGGCTAATACTAGAATCAACACGATTCGTTTTATTCGATTCAAACATAAGGTTCCTAGATTGTTCTTCTACTTTCTTCCAGTGCACATTCTTAGCTTGAGAGGTCCTATCATTCCTTGTATTGTCTTGAGACTTTGACCTGCTCCCTTTAATGTCACTGATTACTCCTGTAGAGGGAATGGGAACATTAGTTTGTTTTACTACTCTTTGCACCACCTGTTTAGATGTGCTGGGATCTGAACTACATGCAGGTGCACTACGGTTCACTTTCGGAAAGCTAGATGTACTGAGATTAGTACTCCTAGAAGGCACATTTGAGTTCTCTTTCCTAGCATTGACAGATCTAGAATCTGAACTACTCAAGGGTACACTACGGCTCTTATTTAAAACAATGGGAATCGAGTGCATATCATATTTGGCCTTAGGCATTGAGCATGGAATCAAGGGGTTAACTCTCTCACCTAATGTCTTTGGGCATATAGTGATCAAGCATTCTAAGATTTCTTGAGATCGTTTGGCATATGAGCATGCATGTCCAATTGCATTATCATGAGGTTTCTCTAGCTTATCCTCTTCAACAATCTCACGCAGGCATTCTAAGCAATCCTTAAGGGATGAGAAATATGTTTGAATGGCAAGTTTGTTGTTCCTTAGGTGAGGGGGGACATATGTCACAGATAAAGCATATTTATTACCCGAGTGAACCTTTGATACAACATTTTCCTCATTGATCATTGGCATTTTCCCTTTTACCTGACTCTTCAGATTCTCAATTTCCTTTTGCAATGAAGTTATTTGTTCGTTGTTTTTGTTACGAGTGACTTTAATTGATTCAAACAACTCATTGAAATGACGTTTAACCTTTTCATTCTCTTCTAGAAAACTTTCGTTTTCCTTTTGTAAAGCATTTACTAGGTTTTGAAGATGAAACGTTTGAGAATTCTGAGAATCTAAAGAAGGAGGCATTTGGGAGCCTGTCATATTGTTCGTTTGACCCTTTAATTGAGAGATTTGGGCTTTCAACTTTCTGATCGTGATACACTGAGCATGAATCTGTTCATCTCGTTTGTTAATTTGAAAAACAGCATCAAACTCTGGAGCATCTGAAGATGTCTTGATATTTGAAGTTTTGACATTTTCTTTGAGATGTTGATATTTTAGTTGTAGATTAAAATACTCAACTTCTAGTTTAGAAAAATGTTTAACCAAATTGTCATGATCATCCAGTTCAATTTTCTCATTTAGTTTATAATTAGTTTTTTCAAGCTCAATGACACGATCATGGGAAACTTTCAGGGCCACAGATAGTTCATGAAATTTGGAAGCAGTAATAGAGCATTTTGAAGCAGTGAAAAAGACATCTTGAGCAACACATTCAGTAATAAGATTCTCATTTAATGTATGCAGGTTCTTTCTCTCAATCTCATTATATTTTAGTGCACGCTCATAGTCATTAATTTCCACTATTATTGCATCAAATTCCTTTTCCATTCCCTTAATATCCGTTTCTATCCCCTTTTTAAGACTCTCAAAGTGATCCTTTAGAAGTTTAAAGAAAGGCATGACCTCAGTTAAATAACATTCTTTCATTTGTTCAAAACCCCTTTCTCCTTCAGTTATACCAGTGGGTTTGATCCTTTTCTTGCAAGTTTTCTCAAAATCAACAAATAGTTGAAATATAACGTATTGGCTAATTAATGTCTTGCTTTTAGTGGCAATTGTTCTAGGTACAAGATGCATTGGTGTATTAGGAGGATACACAGTTGCTCTAGGCATTTTCCGAAGGGGAGGGTTTGTTTCTACAATATTTTCAGCTTTCTGCTTATCTAAATCCATTTTCCAGAAGACTTGTTCGGGAGTCAACAATGTCTGAGTCTTAAACTTGTTCAAGGAAATCCAGTTTTCCTTCTTGTAGTCATGGGGAGTGATAATTACTTTCTTCTCTTTGCATTTAGGATCATTTAGTTTCTTATTCATCTTCTCCCTAGTGACTTCATCTAATTTCTTGTCATCCTCAGTGCACTCAATGCAACTAGGTTTTTGTCTAGGTTTAAGAATCTCATTTCCATCATAGATAACACTTTGAGCTGCTTTTGCTATCTTTCCATACTCAGGGTTGGGTTTATCTATAATGGGAACACTATGCTTATCGCTTAGAACTCTATGCTTAGTGATCATGTGAGCAGTCTGAATGGTGTTTCCTTGCATGTACAACTTGTTTTCAAGTTTGTTTTTCAAAGTTTTCAGATTAGAAAAATCTCTCAAGAGCTTTGATTCTTTTGCATTAAATTCTTGCTTAAGCATTTTTACATTTTCTTGAAGTTCTTGTTTTTGCTTAGCTGTTTTAGAAAGTTTTTCTTGCAAAGAATTTAATTCTTGTTTCAATACTTCTTCTCTAAAATTACTTTTTCTAATTACTGTACGCACTTGGTCATCCATTTCCTGCTCACGAGTGGTCAACTCAAATTTAGCGCGTTGTTCATAAATAGCAACACGTTCTTTATAGGCATTTAGTTCAGAAATTATGGAATCATCAGGAGCACATGCAGTGTATTCATCAAAGACATAGTCATTGTTGACTGCAGAAGATGCATCACTTGGTACAACTTCACTTTCACTTTGTTTCACGTATTGATCGTATGGGACAATATTGATATTACCCATATTTTCAACATTTGATTCAAAAGTTTCAGTTGGTTGTACTTTGTCATGCATCTGTTGCACATCAGCATCATCGTATAGCTTTAATACCTCAGAGATGAGTTTGTCCTTGGATGGGCCAGCTTGTGGTGAAGAAGAGATCTTGGGAGAAACCATTGGAGAGATGCTAGCCATAAAGATTGTGTGTGCAGTAGGTCCATCATCTACATCAGAGTCGTATGCATCACAGTCAGCAACTTGAAAGGCGTTCTGATGATTGTGACCTATCTCCTGAATAGGCTGCTCATCCACATCTGCATCATAGGTCTTGGCATTACCCTCAGCAAGAAACAGCAATTCCTCTTCATCCAACGCAGCACCATTGTCCTGAGCTTGTGCCAGTAACATCTTATCTCTGAAGTAATCAGCATTCTGTGGACGCTTTGGAGATGTGCAGTTCCTTGCAATGTGTCCCTCACCACCACAGTTATAGCATTTGATCGGCTTAGCTTGACCTTGGTTACCATTCCTTCCTCGATTCTGATTGCCCACATATCCTCTACCAGCACCACCCCTTCCCTGATCATACTGTCTTTCCTGAACTGGTTGCACCACAATCCTTCCATCTTTAACAGTGGCTTGATTATGTGGGTTAGATGCAGTTCTGAGGTTGTTGTTGGTTTGTGGGAGAGAATTCATGTTTTGACTAATGAGTAGAGCTAGTTGATCAATGATGTTACCCACGCGTGCATCAGCATCAGCTTGTTTGAACATAGGATCAGGAATGAGTTTGTGATTACCATTACCCAAGGGTATGACTTGTGATGCTTTGGTTGTGATTCCAATGTTTGAGTAGAAAGCTGTTGAGTCATTAGACGAACTTGTCTCTCCCTGGTTGGTTTTAAACTGATTGAGAATCAATTTTTCAAACATAGCATGTCTCTCATTCTGAAGGAGGAAGGCATAGAGTTGCTCATAGTTTGTATTCTTCAGTCCTTTAGTGAGCTTCACAGCTGTGACAAACTTGTGCCATTCGGGATTCATGTTGTTCACAAACTTTGAGTTGAGCTGAATGTTAGGCATAGTCATTCTGATGTTCCTCATGTCATTCACTAACTTATGAAATCTCACATAGTACTCATAGACACTCTCATCTGGTTTCATCTTGAAGTGCTCAAATTCGTCATAGAGTTGGGATTCTCTGTCTTCCATAGTTAGTTCTGAACCTGAGAGAAGCATCTTAACATTATCCCAAACTGCCTTTGCTTCAGTGTTATGATTGATCAGCTTGTAGATGTCTTTAGGAAGACCTTGAAGAACAATGTTTGAAGCCCTGATATCTGCATCAAATCTCTTTTTCTCCTTATCATCAAGCTCATCATACATCTTAGGTCTGTCCATTCCGTAAATAGGAGTACCATCTTCATTAGTATCAAGTATGTCTCTAGTCGTTTCAACTCGATATGGTCCTTCATCAATGGATTTGAGAATATTGACACCATTTTCCTTTCCAAGGCAATACAATCTGATTCGTTGAGCCCAAGAATCGTAGTCAGTTCTGTCAAGCATGGGTGGACAAGTATCTGATCCAGCTGCTTGTACATCCTCGGCAACAGTGGAGATGACAGTAGGGACGTTGGTGGACATGTTATCAGATTATACGGGATTTTATAACTCTATGATTAAACCGGGAAATAGATTCTTTCACGGGATTTTACTAAATCAAGAGAAAACCGTAAACAATCACTCAAGTCGCTAGATGATAAAGCTCTAAGTCGCTAGGAACAAATGCACTAAGTCGCTACCAATTAATTCGCTAGACAGCCAAGTCGCTAGAATCCCAAGTCGCTAACAGAAAAGCAAGTCGCTAAGTAGTAACTCGCTACGGACCAAGTCGCTAACCAAATTTTGGCAGCAATTCGCTACACAAGTCGCTAGAAACGCAAGTCGCTAAAGAGCAACTCGCTACTGACCAAGTCGCTACCACAAGTCGCTACCCGTAGTGGAGAGTCCACTATTTGTACTTTAACTCGCTAGCTCTAACTCGCTAGCTTTAACACTGTAAGTCGCTACAAAACTGTGAAGCAAGTCGCTACCAAGAAACTATTCCGAGAGCTAAGTCGCTAGCTTGAAAAACCAAATAAACTTCACTTTTCAATCCAAAAACAACCCAACCAAGATGATTCAAGCTTACCAAATGAAAACCTAAACACTTTTGATGATTCTAAACATAAAAGTACCAACAAAATTCAAACTTTAACACAAGAGATCAACCAAATGATGCAAAAACCACTAAACTTTTTCAAACTCAAAAACCACCTAAAAACCACTATAAATCCAAAGATGTGCAAGATATGATCTAACCATGGCTCTTGATACCAATTGAAAGATATAACTTTTCACATACACATCAAACCATAACACAAAGTAGCATATAGATGGAATTCTAGAGAGAGAAAGTTAGAGGTTTAGGGAACTTAGTGAGAGTAATTGAAAGATATTATTATGAGCTCCAACTCTCTACCTTGGAAGGTAGAGAGTATTTATAGTCTTACATAACTCGCCACACTTTGGGCTGTGGATCAGGCATACAGTGGGTAAAGACCCGTCCGTCCTCCACGGTGTTACTTAACTAAATTACTACTTAACTTAAAAGAACTACGACTACGAGCTTTCTAACGATTACATATACTTGAGGTGACCGACTCTTTAATACCGGGATTTCTAATTCCTAACATGAAAACACCCAAATTTTCGCTTAAACCCTAAAACTTAAGAGTAATTCAAAAAAACGTTTTCTGGGTAGATATCAAGGTTGGAAATGTTTATAAAACTTGTTTTTAAGCTTTTTGTCTCAAGAATAATCATCTTAAACATTTCATTATGATCTTGTGTCATACGCATATGCGTAAAACACAAAATCACTCCAAACTCAATATCCAACCGTTGTATTTGATTAAAGTTCAAAACCAATGCTTAGAAAAACACTATGAATCATAGAGCACTTACAAATTCGAAGATTAAAACACAGATTTGAAGAAGATATGTTAGGCGTAGGATTTGGTAGTTGAGTAATAAATGATATGAAATAAATGTGTTTTGAAAAATTAGGTGAAGAGTTTTATTAAAAAATAGTTTAAGCTTTTGACAAGTTCAGTCCCTCCACCTTAACCATTTTCATCCAACGCCCATAACTTCCATTTTGGTTACGTAAAACATGATATTTGGAAAGAAACTTGACGACACTCCCCCTTGACTTAAGAAATAATGAAGTTTTATAAAGTTGAGCCTGGAGAGTGTCAGTAAATCAGAAATGTGACCACCATTATCAAAGAAACAACCGGGATGAGGTAACATGCAAGTACAAGGTTTTATGAAACCGAAAAATATTTACTTTCTCCCCCTCAACACTTGACTAAGAAAATACATAATTTTGAAAGTGTAAAGTGTTGACGGAAGCATTGTACTTGCCATGTTAAAAGAAATATAGATAGAAGAATATTTTTGTAGTTTTATCAGATTTTATATTTTTGTATTTTGTTTTTGAAAATATTTACAAAAGAGGTTTTGGTGTTTGACTAGTTTTAAGATTGTTTTAAAAATTCATCAAGTTCCTCTGGAGTCAAACACCGCATACCAATCCGGTGGACCAACTCATTAAACCTAGCAGGAGCTAAGACTTTGGTGAGAAGATCTGCCAGTTGGTATTCAGTACCCACAAAGTATAATTCAACGGTACCCTTTTCCACGTGATCCTTGATGAAATGATATCGAAGATCGATGTGCTTTGATTTCGAATGTTGAACAGAGTTGCACAAGATCGCAATAGCACTTCGATTGTCGTAGTACATCGGGATTCTATCAAGTACGTAACCATAGTCTTTGAGTCGTGTTCTCATCCAAATGACTTGAGCACAACACGCCGACATGGCTACATATTCTGCTTCAGTTGAGGATAGTGATGTACAATCCTGCTTCTTCGATTGCCATGACACCAGTTTATCACCAAGAATTTCTAAAGCTCCTGAAGTACTTTTCCGAGAATCTAAGCAACCTGCGTGATCAGCATCTGAAAAAGCTATTAGTTCAAAACCAGAATCCTTTGGATACCAGAGGCCCAAATTAATGGTTCCATTGATGTATCAGAGGATTCTTTTAGCCTTAGAGAGGTGAGTTTCAGTTGGTCTCGACTGATAACGGGAGCAAAGATATACAACAAATAAAATGCCAGGCCTACTGGCTGTTAGATACATGAGAGACCCAATAATACTTCGGTATTTGGTAGGGTCAACCAATTTCCCATGCAAATCAGCATCCAATTTCTTGGTATGTGCCATTGGTGTGGCATAGGTATCACAGGTTTGCATTCCATGTTTGTTTAAAATTTCAAGGGCATATTTGGACTGACTTAAGAAAATACCACTGGGTGATTGATGAACTTGCAATCCAAGAAAGAATGTAAGTTCATCCATCATGGACATTTCAAAATGTTTTTTCATAAGTTTTGAAAAAGCGTTTGAGTATTTTAAATGTGTTGACCCAAAAATGATGTCATCCACATAAATTTGAACGATTAAAATGTGTTCCCCGTGATATTGTATGAAAAGTGTTGGGTCGACCGAGCCTTTAGTGAAATTATTGGCAATTAGAAAGGATGATAACTCATCATACCACGCCCAAGGAGCTTGTTTGAGACCGTAGAGAGCCTTGTTCAGTTTGTAGACGTGATTAGGGAACTCTGGATCAACAAATCTGTTGGGAATAATCCGTTACCACGGATAGTTGTGGTTTACACTGCATGGATTAATACTAGCAGTGGAAACATATTCCCACTGCAAGTTCTTCATTACCACTGCTATCAATTTATGATAAGGTTAAACGCGTCTAGATAAGTATAGAATAGATCTTATGTATATTCTATTATGTTAGCTTTATACTTATCTTGTAAAGGACTCCTTGTTGTATAAAAGGAGATCCTAGGTCATTGTCTTAGGTACGTATTACATTACAAGATTACCTACGAAAGCTTCAAGGTGTAACCCTAGTGATAAGTTAAGATCACTCGTATTATTCATTAATAATATTGGAGCTTGAGTTTTGTGTTAACTTGTGTTTATTCTCATACATCATATTATTCGTCTTCTAAGTATTACTTAAGTAAATTCCGCTTGCTTGATAATATCATACAAAATATCATTGACACAAGGAGTGTGTCCAGATCCATCAAGTGGTATCAGAGCGAAGGTTCTGATATTTTGTTTTAGAAGATCCAAGGAATTAGCTTGATTCACTCACTCAATTAAATAGAGATGGAAAACAACCAATCAAACTCTTCTTCTACACCCAGACTCCCTAAGCTTAAGCTTAATGAGTTTGAGATGTGGAGGATACTGATTGAGCAATACTTCCTCATACAGGACTATGCTCTATGGGAGATCATTCAACTTGGTGATTCTTTCAAATCTGTGACCACTACTTCAAAATTTGGTGACACAGATGCTGTGAAAGTTTCTGTGCCTGAATCAAATGCTGAAAAAGCTCAAAAGAAGAATGATCTTAAAGCTAGAAGTCTGTTGCTGATGACTCTTCCTAGAGACCAGATTATTTCATTCAGCAAGTTCAAGACTGCTAAAGAACTGTTTGAAGAGATTTGCTCAGTGTTTGGTGGTAATGATGCTACAAAGAAGACTCAAAAGACATTGTTAAAGCAAAGTTATGAAAACTTCTCTGCTTCAAGCAATGACTCTCTTGATAGTATTTTCACCAAACTTCAGAAGACTGTTACACAACTGACTGTGTTTGGCATTGAGGTAGAAAAGGAAGACCTCAATTTGAAGTTTCTAAGAAGTTTGCCTTCAGAGTTTCAAACCAATGTTACTGTCTGGGAAAACAAAACAGACACAGAAACAATGAAGCTCAGTGATCTTTACAACAACTTCAAACTTATTGAACAAAGGTTGAAGAAGGCAGGGAAACTTAGTACAAGCTCTAGTAGCTTGGCATTGTTGTCAAATTCTGTTGACAGTGATAATTCTGAAGATGAAAGTGATGATGATATTGCCACTGTAGGTTCAAAAGTTTCCACTGGCAATGTGAATATTGCCACTGCAGGATCAAAGAAGAAGGTTGCTAGTATTGGAGATCCTACCTTTTATGCTTTTATCTCCACACAAGTTGATGGCTCTCTCTTAACTCATGAAGACATAGAGCAAATCGATGAAGATGACTTGGAGGAGATGGATATAAAATGGCAGATAGCTCTTCTTAGCATGAGGGCTAAGAAATTCTACAAGAAGACTGGCAAGCCTATCCACATAAATGGTGATGATACTGCAGGCTTTGATAAGAAGAAAGTGGAGTGCTTTAACTGCCACAAGTTTGGACATTTTGCTAGAGAATGTAGAAGACCAAAGACCAAGGACAATAGATCTACAAGGTACAAGCAAAAGAATGGACCAACTGTGGAAGAACCAAAGGAAATGTTGGCTATTGATGGTGTGAGCTATGATTGGAGTTTCATGGCTGATGATCTTGAAGAAGAACACACAGATGCTGCTCTTGTTTCTGCTGAAGTTGCTCTTATGGCTTTCTCTGACTCTGAGGTACAAAACTCTGAATGTTGCTCTAAAACATGTAGGGCTGCTAGAGAAGTTGAAAGACTCAATGATTTATATTCTAATGAAAGACAAGAGTTATACACTGCTAATTATACTGTGGCTAATCTTAGGAGAGCCATTGCAGTTTTAGAAAAACAAATAGAGCACTATCATGCAAATGAGTCAAATTATAATGATGATATGATTTTTATTAGGAGAGAGGTAGAACATACAACTGCTGTGAATGAAGCATACCAAAAGGAGCTTGAAAAACTTCAAAAGAAAATTGAAAATGTCAATTTAACTGTAGACACATGTTATCATCAGTCTGAGTCAATTGATAAAATTTGGAATGCTCAAATATATAATAAAGCTAAGTCTGGTATGGGTTATAATACTGCGCCTCCACCACTAAGGGGTGTTCATTCACCTCCAGGTATAGATTTAGCTCATACAGGCATAGAGGATTTTAAGGATCTTGAAAGAGAATATGGTCCTTTAAAAGACACAGTTGTGAAGAGTGAGGAAGAAAATAAGCTTGATAATGATGTTTTTGAGAGTGCTAGTGACTCATCTGTTGTAGATGAGAGTGTTAAAAAGAATGTAGAGACTACTATCCCAAAAGTTGTTAATACTGTTACAGAGGAACCTAGGAAACCAGTTAATAAACCTAGATCAACTGTAAGGTATGCTGAGATGTATAGGAACAAGCCTACAGCTCCTAGGGGTAACTAGAGGAGTTGGAATCATGTTAAATCTCAACATCTAGGTAGTGATTTTGTTATGAACAATAAGGCATGCTATATCTGTGGTAGTTTTGATCATTTACATGCTTATTGTGACTATCATGTTAGGAGAAGGGAAGTCTATGGGTATAAAATGGTGGAGTCTAACAGGAATCAACATAATGTACACCCTAGCTCTAATTGCAAAATGGTCCCAAGAGCAGTTCAAATTAGAAGTGGCCTCAAAATGTTTGCCACTGCACAAACTGTTAACACTGCTCACCCTAAGTCACCTGTTAAAAGTGAAAACTTCAAAACGAGTTTAACAAAATCTGCACAAACAGGAAAAAGAACCTTTCAAGCTAAAAAGGTTAATAATAATCAACAGTGGGTACCTAAAAAGAAACAAGCAGTTACCACTGCTCATTCAAAAGTTACCACTGCAAGGGTTATAAATTTGAAAAGGGGGGACAAGGGCGATGCTGTGAAGGCCTCAGCACGTTGGGAATGGAAACCTAAAGGAAATACCTCTATAACCAATCCCAATGGTGTATCAATGACCTTTGATAGATTTAACTATATTGATACACGAGGCAGATCCAAGTCAATCATGGCTTGGGTCCCCAAAAGTAACTAACTCTTTACTCATATGTGCAGGAACATCAAGGACAAAAAGGTCAGATCAAGGATATACAAATAGTGGGTGTTCAAGGCACATGACTGGCAACAAGTCCTATCTTTTTGATTTTGAGCAATATGATGGACACTATGTCAGTTTTGATAATGAAGTTAGTGGATTGTGATGTGTGATGCAGGAACACTAAAGATAAAGGAAAACATGGATTATTATTAATATTACAAAACTGCACTGTGAGTGCAGTAAAACTACATCCATGAAGTAGAGAGTACAAACATTACTACATTAGCTGAAAAACAATCACCAACATCCTACTCCAAACACATTTCCTAACCCATCCCCTTCCTACCCATCATCAATCCTTCATGGCTTCTTGGGTAAAGCCCAGCTTGGCATCACCTTAGGAGCACCACGCATGTTAATCCCGTCATACACCCTAGGGCTTGCTAAACCCATCACCACTATTCCAGTAGGTGGTGAGGATGATGAAGGAACTGCTGATGGTGGTGCTGGCAGAAATGGTAGAGAAGGTGATGATTGCAGTTCTTCAGAAGGAGCTATTGCTGCAAGAGGAGGAACACTCAGGACTCTTCCAGAGGTCTCATCATCTGTAACATATGGAGACACATAGGAGCTGATCTCTGAGCTATCTTCTTTGATTAATGCATCCTGAGGCTCTGGTTGTAGTGATGAAGGTCCAGCAGAAAAAGGATTTGAAAAAGCAAGTGACTGCTTTCTCTTCTTGAAAGAGATGTTGATAGTGTTGGAGGGATTGCTCATGCTTATGGTTTTGGGGATATTGTGTTTGAATGAAAATTGATGAAGTTTATCTTAAGCCAAGCCTCCTTATATAGACAAAGTCGGTTGAAGGGTTATTTAATGAAGATATTTACCGTTTTCTTATTTTGGTAGGTAAAGGAGTAAATATAGATATTATTGAGTTGACTTTGGAAGATATTTTGCTTGGGTAATAGTTTGGTTAAAGGTAACTTTGGTTAATATCAAGTTGGTTATTCTCATCTTTTACTGATAAGTATATCAAGTTTTGATGAGGAGTTGGAGTTAAAAGGTGTATGTCTGAGATACACAACAAATGGTTATTGATTCACCATGTCTAATACACATAAGAATAAACTAGTCCAGAGCAAACGACTACTGGTAAAGACTTGACAAATCCGTTTATGGTTGATAGTTTACCAAAAACTATATGGTTATCAACTCACCATATTCTTTATGATTAAGAGTTGGCTAGTCCATAGCAAATGGCTCATGGTAAAGATATATCAAATCCGTTGATAGCTGATAGTTTGCTAAAAACTATAATGGGAGAAATCTTGTTTTCTAATGCTTTTATTTTCCACTGCTCTTTGAAATTTTTGTGAAAAATTACCACTGCTAGTTCACAGTTTCCACTGACAGTGTTATTTTACCACTGTTGTTCTAGCCGTTACAACTGATTGTGTCAGTAACTAATTTTACTAGCCGTTGAAAGTAACCACTGTTATCATACATATAGGGTTAAAATATTAAAGGAAATTATATTCTTTCCATCTTATAATACTCTCTAAAGATAATTTTTCTTGCGCAACAATTCTAAACCCTAACCCTATATATATCTTTTTCTCTCAATTGGCTAATCATTACTTCAATTCTTACTAACATAATAATATTTTTCATCAAAAGTTTCTATGGCTTCTTTGAAATTTGCAGATGAGCACAACCTAGTGGCCTACCTACAAAAGTCTAACGAGAAGAGTGGCCATGTTTTTCATCAGATTGTGGAATTTCTTCATACCACTCATATAAGGTATGCATTGCTTTTAAAACCCACAATCTATATCTCTCAAATCAAACAGTTTTGGACTACTGCCAAGTCCATAACACTTGAGATTGGAGATACACATGAAACAGTGGATGCTCTAAGAGCCACTGTAGATGGGGTAAATATTGATGTTACTGAGGCATCCCTGAGGAGAGTACTTCACTTGGATGATCTCAATGGTCTCATCACATTACCTATGTCTGATATTCATGATACTTTATCATCCATGGGGTATGATACCACTGACAAAAAGGCTACTTTCAAAAAGAGTGGTTTTTGTCCCCAATAGAGATTTTTGATTTATACTTTGTTACATTGCCTTAGTCCTAAGAAAACATCTTATGAGCAATTTAGTTCAACCATGGCTTATCCTTTGGTTTGTCTTGTCACTGATAAGATTTTCAACTGGTTTAACTATATTTTTACAAGTATGCAAGGCAATGTACAGAGTAAAACCAAAATTTTAATGTATCCAAGGTTTGTGCATGCTATGCTTAATGAATTTCAACTGCAACCTCATACTACTGTTTATCAAATCAGTTGCCTAAAGCCTAAAGTTTTTCAAAATTTGAATAAAGATGGCAATATGATTTTTACACCTCTCCTACCCCAAATGCTTGCTAAAATTTCATCTGAACAACACACACCCATAATTAATGTTCCCAACATTGATTATACCCCACCAGTTACAAGAACCTATGAGAGAAGGTCTAATCAGACAACTCCTCTCATGATAACACAGCAAGTTTCTGAACCTTATGGTATAGGAACAAGCAGTGGTGGTTCTAGACTTCCACCTAGTCCTACTATGGAGGAATCTGGACCTTTGCCCCATGATTCACCTCTCCCAACAGGTAACACAGTTGGAAGTGCTGAGGGCAGTGGTAACCAATTGGAATTGATGGTTTTGTGTACCAAATTAGCAAAGCAGGTTGAGTCTCTACAAAAGGACTTGGCTATTGTCAAGAAGCAGCATGCCAAGGATGTTCAACTCTTAATGACAGAGATTCAGACTTTAAAGGGAGAGATGCAGAGGTTGAAAAAGAACAAGCAGTCTGAAAAGATGGTGATTTCATCTTCATCCTCACCTTTTGATGGTGATTCAGCTGATCATGATTTGGGAAATTCTTCCAAACAGGGGAGGAAAACAGGCTCTGACACTGAGGGGAGGAAAATTGATTTTGAAGATGAAGGAGATACAAGTAAAGGAGCAAAGGAAGCTGAAACTCATGGAGAGCAACTTGAAGATCAAGACATTTTCCACACTGCAGAGCCAGATTTTACCACTGATTCTATTTCCACTGCAGAGCCAAATATTGCCACTGCAAGTGAAGAATTTGATAAATTGAAGACAGACAAGGGTAAAGCAGTTATGGAAGATGTACAGCAACCTGAAAGTAAGATTTCAAAGAAAAGACAAGTTCAGATTGATCTTGATAGAGAAATTGCTAAGAAGATAGCAGAAGATCAAATTACTGAGAAAGTTGCTGAAAAGAAAAGATTGAAAGAAATAGAAGTTGCAAGCTTTTTGGAAGCTAAAAGATTGGATAGAATGGAAAATATTGATTCAATTTCCACTGTTCAACCTACAATTATGAAAGAGAAAGCTCCAGAGTTTAGTTATGTTCCTACTGAAGAAGATATTCAGTTTCTGGTGGCTAATAATCCAGAAATCAAGAAAAAGGCAATTGACCTTGTTGCTGATGCATCCTTAACTGAGGAACAAAGAACAGCTCAGTTGAAGGATTTTATTATAATGAAGAACAATCAAGCACTAGATGATGTGATTAATTCAGTCAAAAAGGTTCAGAAGAAACAAAGACAACCAACCAAGGCACAAATACTTGCATATATGAAGACTTATTGTTGTCATGTTGGTAACTGGAAAAGGCATCAATTTAAAGGAATGCCTGATGATCAAGTTGAAAAGGCTTACTACAGAACTGTAAAACAAGATAAATCTTTTATTCTAATGGGTTCTGAAGAAGAAGAAGAAAGAAAGTTTCCTAGATTGAAGAGAAAGGTCAAAGTAAGTGATTCTTAAACTGTTAAGAAGACTAAGGTTGGTGAAGATCATACAAAGTCTACTGAGAAGGAAATTCCTACTGAGAAGTTCACTGCAGAACAAATAACTGGAATGATGATGATAGTTGAAGAAGATTTTCATCCAGAATCACTGCGAGTTCGACATCCTATTATTGATTGGGAAGTTTTCACTGCTAGAAATTTTGCTCAATCATGGAAGATCACAAGGCTAGGTGGTGCAACTTCATCATTCATGACATTTGAAGATCTTGTTAAAGCTTTTGACAGAGATGACCTTAATACACTATGGAGGTTAGTACAAGAAAGGTTTAATGCTCAGGATCTCAAAGATACAAAGGAAATGCAGTTATGGGTGAATCTTAGAAGGCTCTATGAACCAAATGTTGATGATGACTTCTGAAAAACCTTATTCACAAGTTTTGGTACTAAATGGTTTTACTATGATTCATGTGAAGTTCATCATGTTTCTACGACTAATTAAGAAGACTTTTTCATGCTTGTTGAGAAAGAATATCCACTTAGAGCTGGAGCTCTTACAGTGATGTTAACCTTACCAATAAGAGTTAATGAAGATAATGAAAAGGTCAGAGCATTGTTACAAAGACTTCAAGATCAATGTTCAAGAGCAATACAAAAGTTAAGAGAAAAGAAGTGAAGTGTTTGATTGAATTCCCAAAATCCTTGAAGTTAATGCATATTGAAGAAACTTATTGATTTGCAGAGAAATCATAAGTTTAGGGGAGGATTGTTGGGAATAATCCGTTACCACGGATAGTTGTGGTTTACACTGCATGGATTAATACTAGCAGTGGAAACATATTCCCACTGCAAGTTCTTCATTACCACTGCTATCAGTTTATGATAAGGTTAAACGCGTCTAGATAAATATAGAATAGATCTTATGTATATTCTATTATGTTAGCTTTATACTTATCTTGTAAAGGACTCCTTGTTGTATAAAAGGAGATCCTAGGTCATTGTCGTAGGTACGTATTACATTACAAGATTACCTACGAAAGCTTCAAGGTGTAACCCTAGTGATAAGTTAAGATCACTCGTATTATTCATTAATAATATTGGAGCTTGAGTTTTGTGTTAACTTGTGTTTATTCTCATACATCATATTATTCGTCTTCTAAGTATTACTTAAGTAAATTCCGTTTGCTTGATAATATCATACAAAATATCATTAACACAAGGAGTGTGTCCAGATCTATCAAAATCCTTCTGGCTGACTAACATAGACCGTTTCCTTCAGTTTACCATTCAGAAATGCGGTTTTAACATCCATCTGAAAGACCGTGATGTTTATATGAGCCGCAAATGCCAGAAAAATCCGTACAGCCTCAGGTCGAGCAACCGGAGCGAAGGATTCCTCGAAATCAATCCCCTCTTCTTGTCTATAACCCTTAGCCACCAGACGTGACTTATTTATGATAACCGTACCGTCAGCATCTAACTTGTTTTTCCAAATCCTTTTCAGACCAATAACATAGACCCCTGTTGGTTTTTGAACCATTTCCCATACTTCAAGACATTTAAACTGATTAAGTTCTTCTTGCATGGATTCAATCCAGTTGTCATAAGTCATTGCTTCTTTAATATTTTTGGGTTCAGATTGGCAAACGGTAAGTGCATAAATGCAGTGTTCACCGTCAGTCTGAAGGCGTTGTCTAGTTACGACTGGTTGATTAGGGTTGCCAATTATGTTCACAAGAGGATGGTCTTTAGTCCAACGATGTGTGGAGGGTTGATGTTGATATACATTCTGCAGATTAGGAGGATTCAAATGACTTGTAGATGATTCCGCAACATCAGAAGTAGCAGAAGCATTTGCAAAAGGGTTGAAGAACGCATTTGGATCATAGTTTACAGGTGGGGGTACTTCATTGTTCAGAAGATCATCAGCTGGTTCAGCGTCATTGGATGCGGTTTGTTCGACTGTTGTTGTAGAATCAATTGGTGGTGCTTCCTCAACAGTAGTTGTTGTAGCAGGTGTATCAGGTATTGGATTTTGATCAGGTTAAGCAGCGGAAACATTTGATACAACTGGAGCACGTTCATCAATATCATCACTAAACAGAGGAGCAAATAGCTGTTCCATTTGACGTCGAGTTAGTTGTAAACTAGGTTCAGCTGATGATGGGGTTTGAGGGAAGTTTAAACGGTTATTACCGGGTTCCAAGCTTTTATGCTCAGAAGCCATTTCTGTAAGCTCATCAAAATTTGCATGAATCGTTTCCATAATATCCCTTGTACGACGATTCCAGATCCGGAAACCCTTAGAGTTTTCACAATATCCTACAAAAACTCCAATGTCAGCTTTGGCTTTGAGCTTACCAAAGTCATCACGATCATTATTCGGATAACAAAGAGATCCAAATACATAAAAGTGTTTGAGATTCGGTTTTCGGTTATGGATAAGCTCATAAGGTGTTTTGTTGTGGCGTTTGGTAATCATTGAGCGATTCTGAGTGTAGCATGCGGTTGACACGGCTTCAGCCCACAAGTAATCTGGAAGTTTAACATTAATTAACAGTGTTCTTGCAGCTTCCACTAATGTACGGTTTCGTCTTTCAACAACTCCGTTTTGTTCTGGTGTACGTGCAATAGATGTTTGATGCTCAATTCCCACTTTCTCATAGAATGCACGAAGAGTTTGATTCACATATTCAGTTCCTTTGTCTGTTCTGATTTGTCTAACTGTGTTCCGGAGCTGAACTTGAATTTTCGTGAGAAAGGTGATGATCATATGTGGAGCTTGATCTTTACTTCGAAGAAAATAAACCCAAGTCCATCTTGAGTAGTCATCTACAATTACCAAGATGTAGCGTTTGCCATTAATCGTCTGCACACGCATCGGGCCACACAAATCCATGTGAAGAAGATGAAGCACATGCTGTGAGCTGTGTTCCACCTTTGAAGGAAAGTGAGCACGAGTGCTTTTCCCTTGTTCACAAGCTGAGCATAGGTGATCTTTAGAATACCGAAATCTTGGGAGACCTTCAACAAGTTTGTACCGTGCAAGATTGGTTATGGTTTGAAAGTTTAAGTGTGAGTGACGACGGTACCATAGCCAAGATTTTGTAGATGTAGCCTTAGAAAGTAGACAGATGGGAGAAAAAGCAATCATGTCTTGCATTGAGATTGTGTAGAGACTTGATGTGCGTTGACCAGACATAAGATCGTTTCCTTGTAGATCACGAATGAAACAAGTTTTCTCCCTAAAAGCAACTTCCAAATCTCCATCACAAAATTGACCGACTGAAAAGAGATTGTGACCGAGACCTTCCACATAATAAACTCTGTTAATTTCGATGTTACCATTGATGTAATATCCGTAGCCCATAATAGCTGCGAAGTGATCATTCCCGAATCTGACAGTTCCAATGAACTTTGAAATAAAGTTTGATAACAGTTTGAGATTGCCTGTCATGTGCCGGGAACATCTGCTATCAACAACCCTGAGGATGATCTGTATCACCTGCATTACACACAGACGACATAGATGGAATAGAAGTAGATGTGGAACCTGAAGAGTTAGAGGGTTCCGATGCAGATATAGATGAAACACACATGTTCATGATTTTAGGTATCCATGTAAAGCCAAGTGTATTATGTAACCATTTCTGCCATCTCCAACTAGTCTTAGCTTTGGTCTTAGTGAATGCACTAGGTGATAAGTTCTTCCTAGGAGGTGAAGTAGGTTCTAAGGGTACATCAATGATTAAAGCATGAGCACTAGAAGGAGGTTTACCTAGCACAGACTTAGAAGCAGTAGTGGGCCAAGAGGTGTTCCGTTTTCTATTGTTCCGCTTACGAGATAAGATAGTCGTAGCAACACATTTGTCATGACAACCAGAAAACATACTTTTACGACAACCAACACAAGAAGCTTCAAACTTAACATTTAAATTACTTAACGGTTCAGCATTCGTTACAACACTTTTTCTATTACATTTGTCAGACGCAATATCTAAAATGGGTGCAACGTGAGTTTTATTCAAAGTCCTAAGGTGATCTTCTACTTCAGCATTCTTTATTGTTCTTTTATTACGTCGCAACTTCCTATTCTTCCTTCTATTGCTCCTAGGCTGTGAAGTGCAGGCGTTGGGAAAAGAGGCAACTATTCCTGTTTCAGTAGAGGGAAGCACATTAGATTCTTGTGGTTTGTCATGAGATATTCTAGAGTCAGTTTGAATCTATTTAGGTGTAGTTACTACAGTGTTACTATCCCTATCTTGCTTAAGTTTCACCAACTCTGCCTTTAGATCATGGATTTTGTGTAACAAATCTAGATTTTCAGAACGAGGGAGTCCGTCTCGTCGTAAAACATCTTTGGTATACGCCAGATGATTATCATCATCTTTAGACGCTTGAGCACGAGTCTTTTTGAGTAAATCAAATATGACACTATATTCCTTTTTCACTTTTGAAATTTCTTGTTCATATTTTGAAATTTGACACTTCAAAGACACATTTTGATCATCCAGTTGCTCAAGTTTTGGACTAAGAGTTTTGGTATGCAACTGGTTGATTTTGTTTTGCAAAGCGAGTTCACGATTGTGACAATCTTTTTGACACCATTGAAGACGACGTTTTGCATTTGAAAGTTCGTTTAACAATCGTTCATTTTCAACTTTTAAAGACTTGATTTGTGACACATTATCAGTATTCTCAACATTTTCAACAGAATCAACAATGATGAAATCAAATGCATATGCAACAGAATGTAATAACACAACATTATGGATATCAGCAGAGATAACATCTTCCAAGAGTCGATCAACATCTTTCCGTAACATTTTCTTTTTACGTTTTGTATTTGAAATCGATGTTTCTGTTTGTTCGAAGACTCTTTTCATAAGTCCAAGCTCCTTGTGAAAATCCCTTTCCCAATATATAGCACAAATTTTCAAATTTCGGACATGAGGTAAATTTCTTTTCTGAAGAATATCTCTTTGAGCACGCGCAAGAGGCGATTGAAAATGTTCAACTTTTATTTCAGAATGAAATTCAATTTCACGTTCCAAAATTTTGATGTCCAAAATGAATGTTTCAAAATATTTTATAACTTTACATTGTTCGGATAATGGTTTTATTTCACTAAGTGAAGGTAAATGACCATGAATTTGTACAGTATTGGAAAGGGGACCCTCAGAAGTAGGTGTGATAACCCAAGGTCTGTTAGAAAAATCTTGTTGTGTGATAAAAGTAACGGCTTTTGAATAGTTAAATGGTTTGTTATAAACAACATTTTCCATTTTTGATCGACTCTCATCATCTGTATCAAATTCCTCTTGACGATTATATTCAACAACACTCATAATGGAATCATCAATTCTATGTTCTGCACTGTAAACTTTAGGATTTGGTTTGAATGCTCTATTTGAAAACTTTGGTTAGTAATCAGCAAGATTCGGACCATATCCATTTGGATTTGGTTTAAAAGTAAACTTTTGAATCGTTGTGATTGATTCACCATGTTTATAAACAACATTTCAAAACTCCTTGATTTTGTTTTGTAAGTCAACAATTTCTTTAAGATAGTCATCTATTCGTTTCGTGGAATGCTTTTTGTACTCAGAGAATTGTTTTTGACAAGTTAACAACTCAGACTTGGCCTTTTGAGTTTCCAAAGTAAGAGCTTTAAGTTGTTGTTTATGATCATATTTCAGTTGTTCTATTTGAGACAACAAGGCATTCTTGGATGCGACTAGATCACGTATCTGTCCTTCTAATGATTTTTCATTTTGGTAGGATTTAGCAAAAGCGACTTCAAAACCTTGTTCACGTTTTTCTTGAGTTTTAAAAACGTTGAGTTGCCTTTTTAAGCATTCAATATCCCTGGTTAACAGTACATTTTTATTTTTTAATTGCTGATTGAGTTCACAACATTGTTCCATTCGGGATTGTTGGTCATTAAGTAATAGGTCAATATCTGGATTAGGTAAAGGTTTAGCGTGTTCAACGTGAGTCTCAACATGATCATTATTCAGATCCTCAAGTATAACCACAGAGTCAACTTGATTATCAATAGTAACCAGGAGGTCATCTTGATCGTCAAATGTAACTACTGGATTTAGTTGAGTATCATCAGAATGAGACGTGGACGGCTCATGTTGAACATACTGAGCGTCGTCGGATTCAGATGTTGGCTGAGATATCAGATTAGTGATTAATATGGTTTGATCCGGTACCTGAGACAAGCCGTCAGTGTCATACACTGGGCCTGTGTCACTCATGTGGAGTTCGTGCATGTTTGCCATCAACATAACTGCTGCATTAGCCTGCAAGTCCTCCATATCATCATCTGAGTCTGCATCTGCCATAAAACTTTGTTCTTTGTTTGTGAGGGTTCCACCAGCTTCATCCTTGAGAGCCAAA
Organism: Chrysanthemum seticuspe; assembly: GCA_019973895.1. Taxonomy (NCBI): domain Eukaryota; kingdom Viridiplantae; phylum Streptophyta; class Magnoliopsida; order Asterales; family Asteraceae; genus Chrysanthemum; species Chrysanthemum seticuspe. The sequence continues at coordinate 93,832,445 of BPTQ01000009.1, read as the reverse complement.
AGTAGAGCCTCTTTGTGATAAGCACTGCTTCTAGTCCTCGGCTTTGGGCATGCATTAGCCAGGTGACCCTTCTCATTACAGTTATAGCAACGAAGACCATTAATCCCGTTCTGAGCATTACCCTGTTCAACCACTTGAGCCCTTTGTTGTTGTGGAGCACCCATGTTATTCCTTCCCATTGGATTAAACCCTTGACCACCGCCCATCTGACGAACATTACCTCGATTCTGAACTTTAACACATCCATTGTTAACAACAACCTGATTCCTTGTGTTGGATGAGGTACGAATGCGATTGTTGGATTTGTTTGAGTATCGGCCGAAGGCTTTAGCAATCATGACAAACCCTTGCTGCAATGCATCGAATGCTTCTGTATCCTCATTAGATTCACTGTAAAGTGCCTGATCATTGTTGTTGTTGTATGGAACCAATTGAGTTTCTTGAGATTGGTGCTGTGACGGATCATAAGGTGTTATCTTAGCAGATGGTTGAGTAGCGGGTTGTGGAGGATTTGTGAATACAGTTTGTAAGGTAGGGAATTAAGGATAACAAGCTTGAGCCCACAATGCTAATTGTTGATTATCCGGAAGTGAAGGTGAAACAGGTTGTCCACAGATAATCCTTTCTTTGTCAACTTCTTTTTGGTGGGGCTTCAAATAGTCGTACAACAATCCGTATGTAGCATGATGAAGATTCTTAGCTTGATGGATGAAAATGACATACTTTTCCCAATCAGGACCAAGACTACTAAGGAACTTAGTGTTGACTGCAATCCTTGGCAAGATGATGTTGTGTTTGTCCAAGTCATTGATTATGTCTGAGAAGCGATGATGATATGAATCTAATATCTCTCCGGGTTCAATCATGAAGTGTTCATAAGCCAAGTAGATTTGGGATTCCATGTCTTCTTGATTGAGTTCAGTGCCTTCCATGAGAAGATGAATATGTTCCCACATTGCTTTAGCAGTCTTTTGAGCATCAACACTTCGAAGGATCAGATTGGGTAATCCCAAAAGGATGTATTGCATTGCTAGTTCATCGGCTTCAAAATGTAGAAGTTCATCAGCAGTGAGGTCATTAAGACTTGCAATGTTGGTGACATCACCTCTTGGTGGATTAGCATTTGGATCTCCGGGTGTAACGACAGTAGGCATCTGAAATGGACCTTCCATGATGAACTTCTTCAAGAACTTTCAATGTGGCTTCTTTAGATCACAGAACCTAAAGAACCTTATCACCCATTGATCATAGTTTTCGGGAGTGAGCACTGGAGGTCGATCAAGTGATCCAGCTTCATGTATGGATTGTTGGCTACTTAAAGCTTCACACATCTTTCCAAACCAAGACGGTTCCTTCATAGTATTCCTGGATGGATGTTGATTGTGAAAGTTTGTGTAAGGTTGTACTTGAAGACTAGGGGGTGGTTGAATCATTTGTGGTTGAATTGCTCCTTGAGGAAATTGTTGTTGAAATTGTTGTTGTTGTTGTTGTTGTTGTAGTTGCTGATAAAATTGTTGTTGTTGATTGAGTTGTTGTTGTTGTTGAGGATACACATGAGGGATGTAGTTAGAGTATGGTGGTTGAGACATCTTGAAACTTGTGTTGTAAAATGGATATTTGTAGTCGAGTGAAATTTTGTTGATGAAGAATCCTTAAGCGTAGAAATCAAGGTTAGGCAAAGAAAACCTTAGGCGTAAAATCACCAACTTACGCTTAAGATGTAAGCTTACGCGTAGGATTAGCTTACGCGTAGGGTTAAGTAAACCTTAGCTTATGCGTAGACTAAGAGCTTAGGAGTAGAATGCTTATGCGTAAGATTTGCTTATGCGTAAGACAAGCTTAGGCGTAAGGAAATGCTTAGGCATAAAGATTCTACGCGTAAGAGTTAGCTTAGGCGTAAAACTAGGGTTTGCCCAAAAATCCTTTACACTTATACCAGTGTAAAAGATATCCAAATTCGAAGTGTTTTCAGGCTTATCCAAGCAAGAAAACACTGAGTAAACCAGTAACACTGAAGATCAAACCAAGGAAAGCTTATGCGTAGACTTTGATATCTTACGCGTATAACTAGGGTTTAGTTACGCGTAGGATTTGCCAAAACTGAGATTACTATCCAAAAATATTTCTAAACCAGATTTTTATGATGAAACAGCTTTAATATCACCAAAATAACATAAAAGTGTGAAACTTGATGATCCAAAACTAGATAGCACCTTACGCGTAGGATTGATAACACGTATAAAATCAAGCTTAAAAACAAAAAAATACACGTAAAGTTTGAAACTTTTTGCCAAAAACTTAAACTTTAACACCAAATAACCTTTAAAGTACAAGAATCTTGAATTATAAAGTGTAAAAAATAAGTTTTTTAAGCATATGAAAGATTTGGTACCGAGACTTACGCGTATACTTAAAAAACTTCAAAAACAAAATCGTTCACCAAACTATTTGGTGATTGATACGACTGTTAGGTCAACATTTATGTAACACAAGCATCAATATAAGAAATGAGATAGAGAAGTGATCGGTTGAACAAGTTATCACACACACACGAATATAAATGATGAAGAGTTATGCGTAGGTTTTGTAATAAGATGAACAACCAACCTTCAAATGAAGGTTTACATGGGTATTTATAGGAAGGAACTAGGGCAACATGCAAGTTCCCTTCCTTTACCTTATTGGGCTTTGGCATAGGCTCATGGGTTTTCTACATGAGCCTAGCCTTGATTACTAACATAAAATCCATAATTAAGCTAACTATTACATATTAATTACTAACACTTGAATTCAAGTTTAGGAGTGATTCCAACAGATTGCTTATGCAATCCTAACTTCTTATGTATTTTTATAGTATTAAGTGTGGCACTAATATATAACTGTTTAGGTACTCATGAGCGATGTAAATAAAGGGAGGATCATAGCCTTATAGATTATTTATGACAGCACCTTTTTAGGTCAGTAATTTTTATGAATCTTTGAAGCTTAGAAAAAATGTTCTAGTTACTTGACTCTTTATTTCCATAAAGTTTTTTGGTATGAGTTGAAAATCTCAGGGAGATAAAGATAGTATGTAAGTCTTTCTCAGGTTATCTGTATTCATGTTAAGATTCATATGTCAGGCTTGGGTCTTGTTCGGGTACAGTTGCACCAACTTGCTAACCCGAACATGACCTGTGTTTACTGAAATATAAGTTTACTGAAACTTTTTTATGGGATACACTTGGTAGTGGCCGCTTGATGTGCTACGTGTAGACAAGTTTTAAATTTATAAAAGGTGATTTACCAAATCTATTAATAACACATACGAGCAAGTGAACTCGTCCGTTATAGCAAGATTATGATGGTAAGTCGGGATCGTTCGCAGGGATTTGTGAGTGAATCAAGAAACAAGTTGTAAAATCTACTAATAGCAACCCAAAGGTACTCAATAATAGCGAAAATAGAGATAACGAAATTCAGATGATTAAGAATACACTTGATTAAACTAATTTACCATTCTTGAAAAGTATGATTGTGTTAACTTCTTCTTAACATGTTGGTTACGATAATTAGTTGGTGTTCTAATCTATTGTTCTTACAAGTTAAACCTTCGTCAAGATTTTAGTTTATAAAAACAAGCATTAAGTTTAACCAATTAATTTAAGATCAATTCAAGTTTCATAAGTTTATTTTCACAAACTTAAACACAAAAACATCCATTTGCTTTATCAAATTTGCTTAAGAAATGGTCAATACAAAAGGTAACCGATCATAGACAAAGGGTCACAATTGAGTGTAAACAACTAATCTTTCGACCTATTGAGGTGTTTCCAGTCAATCCAATTTGATAATCAAAAAGTATTCTTATTACGACCAAGAATAATGGGTAAAAACAATCATTCATAGACAAATGATTATAACTAATTGAATACAATAAATCCTTTCGACCTTTAAAATTACTAACAGCTAGTCAATCTTGATTAACAAATGTCACTATGAAACTTAAGCACAATTGGATCTTAGAATTGACTTGAAATTGAATTAAAACATGTTAACACAATCATGAACTAATCATTAGATAATAAACATTGTTTAAGCAATTGCACTAAGGTACTAGCCACTCATAGCAAACATGAACATAAACTCAGAACTTTGAACATTAGAAAACATGATTAAGAGTCTTACAATGATTGGAATAAGATTACAAATGATTGAGTAATGCTACCCAAAGTATTGGTGTTGAGTTCTTGATGGTTTGACTTCCAAATGTTGACTCCTTGGACCTCCAAACTTTCCTGAACTTCTAATGACGAAATTGAGAGCCTTTGAGAATAATTTGATGAGTAGAGAGTTGGAATTATAATGTGTGTCTTCAAATGATTATAAAAGGCTCTATTTATACTCTCTTCAAGGCCTAGGATGTTTAATGCCTCAACATGTCTAACAAGTAGAGGAGAATGGACTAGAATACTCAATGGAAGAGCCTAGAATCATTAATATGAAGCTAGAAGCCTTAGTGATGAAGTTTGTGCAAGACAGGATACTCTAGCCGATCGGTTACGGGACACGACCGATCGGCTGGTCTTCAACAATGCCTCCAGCCGAATCAGTTACAGGACATGACCGATCGACTGGAGCTCTTCAATAGCCTAATTCTTGACTTCTACGTGTTGGCTTGATTCTTGTTCGTAGCTCTTGATTCTTCATCCAAACTCGATCTTTTTCATTGCTTTGAAACTTGGAATGTTGAACCTTTGGTTCACACGTGCTTGAAATGCCTCCATGAAACGGAAATCTTCTGTATGATTAAAAATCTTTATTAATTCAACATTCTTCCACATTTCCATCATTATTCCTGTACTTGGTTACATATACTTGACAAAAATTCTTTGATACGATTAAGTAATAAAAACATATGAATATAATCAAATAACATATATAAAAGCACGAATAACGCTACTAAAAACATGCACAATTTGAGCGTTATCAAATTCTCCCACACTTAAGCTTTGCTTGACAGAAAAAGCAAATCTAGAATTGAAATAAAATATCCACATGGTACAAAAATATGATTGAGAAAAATGTGATTCAAATCTACCAAGTACAAGTACAAGATAAGATCCATCGTGTTAGCTTTAATGGTGAAAAATCAAGATGTTTGACAATATCTAATGATTTTCTTGCTTGATTAATATTTCAAAACACCTCACGGAAAAGAAACGAAGTATAATTCACTCAATCACTCATTTATTTAGGTAGAGTATATAAGAGAAATCACACTCATTGCTCAATAATGATTCGTTTATTAACATAAGCTTGTACAAGAAACAAAACTCCACCGGCGTGGCGTGAGCACCAAGTGTAAACATCTAAAGAGGTCTTTTTATTCAGGTTGTAATGTCAGGCTTCGGGTGAATAAAGGGTACGGATAAGGCATGGGATTATTTTATGTAATTGGTTTTAAAATAAAAATAGAGTCAAGTCTAAGTCCCATTGTTGCTAGTCACCAAACAATCCGCAAACCAGTAAATGATTATAGTTACAATCTTTCTCCTCTTCAAAATTTCACATATCGATACATCGATTCGCCATAACAATATTCTTCATACATAGCATATTGGCTAACAACTTATCACATAACTTTCTTTATAGCACATTGGCTATATTTGTCACCTTATAGTTGCGATGACTTATTTCCCTTCTTTTTTTAAAACATATGAAATCCTTTCTTACATCACATCTCCCCCACACTTCGTATAAGCATCACCACAAAAATACAAAATACAAAGGTGATCAATCTTCATTTTTGTCGAAATGGCACACAAGAATGACAAAGTGCGGCTAACTCATAATCATAAAAAAACAATCCAATCATACCAAGCAACTAGCAACCAACCGTTTAGACATTGACAAAGGTTAGGCTAAGGTTTAAAGTGTAAAACATTTTTGTATTTTTCTGGATTTAACAAAAATGAAAAGATTGGCTCGGAAGGTGTACTAAGGGTATCTAGCACTAAAAATGAGCGCTACAAATGGGTCCATATGGGTGATTAACTAAGTGATGTGGATAGCTAATATATCATTAGATGTAAAATGGAAGGCCATTTGGTTTAAATCCTAAGGTGCCTCTTTATCACACGAATACACTTATATCACACGAATGCGATCTGGAAATGATTTACAAGCACAAGTTCTAGAATAAATAAAATAACCGGCACACTCATGAAAAGATCTAAGCATAAAAGATGTATGCTTATATATATATATATATATATATATATATATATATATATATATATATATATATATATATAGTGAGGATCAGGTGCGGATTTTTTTATTTCGTGCGGATATGCGGATAGATCTGGAGCGCCCATTCTAGATCTGATCTTGACTTTTTGTAAAAAAAGTAAAGATCTGCGCTAACTTCACGGTACCAATTGACCATGTAAACGATTTTTTTATTTTTTTCCTTTTGAGGGATCCTTACTATTGTTATCTTCTTTCATTTTTTTTTAATTTTCCAGATTTTTCTGAGCACTTTTTTTTTTTTTTTTTTTTTTTAATGAGTCCTACCGTGATATTAACGGTATTATGAGTCCTATTGTGATATTATGAAACTATGATATTATAAAATGGTGATATTATAAAACCAACTGTGATATTAAGCTTTTTACATGTAAAAATGAACCATGATATTAAGAAACATATAATAGTTACTATGATATTAACAATTTTATTAAAAAAGCATATGAAGTTACGGTGATATTAACAATTATATTAAAAAAAAGAAATTTTTTTTCTGTGATAGTAAAAAGAAACCGTGATATTAACATTTTTTTATTAAAAAAGAAACAGTGATATTAATAATATTAGTAAAAAAACAAAAAGGTAGTGTGATATCAAAAAAATGTTAGTGTGATATTAACATATTGTATTTAAAAAAAAGTTTATGTGATATTAAGATCAGATCTTGACTTTTGTAAAAAAGTCAAAATCAGACCTTAATATCACAATACCTTTAATCATGAAAACGATTTTTTTTTTGAAATTTTTTTCAGCGATTCTTAATAATTTATCATCCTCTTTATTTTTTTAATTTTTCAGATTTTCTTGATTTAAAAAAAAAAGCTAATGTGATATTTCCGCACCATCCCTACTTAAAAGGTCAATCCCCCACCCGATCCCTTCACTATCTATCTATATATATAATAAACCAAAGTTTTTTTGAAACTTCACACGTCACTAAAGCCACCTGGATACACAGCCACGTCACTAATGCCATGTCAACAAATCCACGTCAGCCATAATTTAAGCTTCTTCCGTAATTTATGCTTCCGTAATTTAAGCAAGGTTTGAATTTTGGGAAACTCTTAGCTATTGGAAAACTTCTTCCGTAATTTAAGCTTTTGGGAAACTCTTAGCTATTCAAAATTCAATTGATTACATATCAACCATCTGTATAATCGTGAATTTTCTTCATTCATCTATATTGACATTCTCTTTAATCTATCATTAAATGTCATAACTTAGTTTTGACATGTTGATTTGAAGGCCTCTTGATATGAATCCGACTGAAGATCATTTTTAAGATGTCTCTTTGTGTTAACCCATGTTTGGTTTTGTTCATATGAGTTACATCCATATCTCTTTTTGCTTAATTCCTTTTTTCTTTTTGAAACAATTGCTGCAATATTTGAAAGGGATTTGATACCACATTGACAGATGAGGATTTATGTTATTTAAGGAGTGCATGTAACATGTTCGACGAAATGTCTTAAAGAACTTTCAAAGAATTTCAAATCATGTTTTACAATCATGAAAAGGTTTTGTTTCTTAAACTAATGACTTACTCAATTTTTTCCTGTATAAATGGGTTATGGTTGATTTACAGTTCTGTGGGTTTTTTGTAAATGAGAAATACCAAATTCAAGATTAATGAGAATACCAAATTCATGGGTGCGTCAAAATTTTGTGCTGTGATTTATGGGCCGTTCAAAAATATATGATTATGTGTGTCTTTTATTGCCAAGAATATTCATCCTCCATTGATACAAGCAGGTCATGTTAATCGGATTTTTAGAACAGAAAATCTTACCCGATACTTGATACTAATGAGCTTTTGGTATCTCTGGTACAGGTGTATTCAGCTTTGGGTATTGCAGGCCGATTAACCTGAAAAGATGGGTAGTACCGTTGGTCAGGTTCGCCTCATCTCGGGCTAATATTGCCTTGCTAAAACAAGTTTGACGACCAACTATTATAATTTGAAAAAACTATTAAAACCGAGGATAGTTGTTATTTTGTAAGCATATATGTTTTTTCTATGTAAAAGTTTAGTTCTTTTAATAGGTGCCTGCAAACTAATAAGTGCAATTGATTTGTTGGTGATAATACAGGTTTTGTAACAATTAAATGAAGATGTAGACGAAAGCGAATCCAATTTGGATGAACCTGACGTCGACCATTTGTTGCACATGGCTGAAACCGTTAGGAAAAACTATCCAAATGAAGATTCACTGGACATTCTCTCATCTTTCATGGAACTGCAGGTTTCCGACCAACAGATATGTGATGATTTTAGCTTCATGGCTGGGTCAAGCAGCTATCGAAGCGTAAACCAATGCCCTTGACGACATTTTACAGGTGACTATTCGAGGACAAGAGGTTAGCGCCATCGAAGATATACTTCAAATTAAATGGACTTTTATACGAGCAAAAAAAAATTATGTTGCACGCCAAAATATGTGATTATCCACTGTTTGGGATTGCTTATTAACTTATTGCGTTTCGTAAACAGAAAATGAGCAACTTTGTATGTTTGAGGGTGTTTGCCGTTAATTATTTACTCTACTTATATGCATATACATCCATTTAATTCAAGTTAATTACTAATTAGTTGATAATAAACTTTCTGATTTGTTCATTTTCTGTTAGGATCCTTTAGCGCTGGCTTAGCTGAGCAGGTGGAGAATGGGTCGCCTCCTTATTGGGATACTGAATATGATGAGTATTTCATGTTTCGTATGGTTCTGTTTTTTAGTCTTTACACAAATCTATTCATAAATAATTATTACAATGAACGAGTATTTCATGTTTGGTATCCTTATTTTGACAATTATAGATTGGGAAATATACCCGTGATAAGACTGCAATTGAGTTTAAACATGAAATACACCAGTAGGTGACTAAGTTTGGCGGGTTACGCACAGATATGATAGGAACTTTGCTGGTGTGGGGGTTTGGTGGCCGAAAATGGTGTGTATAGGTGCTAAGACACGGGCTGAAAGTGGTGGCTTTGACTGCTGAAATAGGGGCTGTTGTGGGTGATTTTGTTTGCTAAAATGGGTGTGCTTGGGGTCTGAAAGAGGGCCTGAAATGAGCGGGTTTAGAGTGCTGAAACAGGGGCTTGAATCATCGCGTGTGGGGGCTGAATTAAGGTGGGTTTGGAAGGACTCCTAACCTTTTTTTTTTAAGTTTTAAATTACATTAGTTTATAAGCCCAAACGATTGAGCTTACAAGCTTATCAAATATTCAATAAGCTTATAAGCCTGTTAAAATTTCATTTTTCCCCCTGATTGGCAGGTATACAAAGACATAAATGTCGTTATTCGGCTGGTAAAATGAGCCGATAAGGTTGGTTTCAAGGCTATTGTCCTTACTGTGGACACCCTGACACTCAGCCTAAGGGAATCAAACCTGTTGCGGATACCTGTTATAGATTTGAGGTATATACTCAACAAATGCTCTATTCAAGATAGTCTTTTTTACCCCTCTAATATAGAATAAACTTGAGTGCCCAAACAGGTGAACTAAAGGGCAAAAGATATAATGATTTCAGTTTACGTTAGATTGCTGGAAATCCGCATTTGCATTAGACTTTCTTATAAGATAGTTATTCCACTGCTATACTACTATCAATCACATAGAATATTCAAATTTTTTGACTTCAAAATTCAAATTTGGTGAAATCAAAATGTTGCAGTTATACTTGGACTGAAATCTGTGATATATTCAAGGCATGTATGTTGACTTATTATAGGATAAGTGATCCTAAAGATGCCTTACAAGTGTTTGATGTAATGACTAAAAGAGATGGTTGTGCAAATGAGATTATTTTCAAGTGTTTGAGCCTAACAAGTGTTTGTTGTGCAAATGAGGTAATTTTCAATGTTATGCATTCAGAGTGTTGATTATTGGTTTTTCAATGTTATGCATTAATCATAAAAATCTATGTTGTTTATTCTCTGCTATTTCAAAAAATGTATAGTGTTTTGTACAAGTGAGGTTACTAACATGGATAGGTACAAGGGGTGTTATCGGGTTGGGTTGCCGGGTTTATCAGGTCGTGTTGAGTCGGGTCAGATTATTCGGGTTATCGGGTTATACTATCAGTACTTATTTGACTATTTTTCACATTATAATTACATACGTATTTGATTACTGATACTGTTAGTATATTAGTCTTTCTATATGGTACTCCGTACTATATATGAATTACACATGATCTTGCACAACTTGGCCTTTTTCTATATTTTACTACAGGTACTTTATTTTAGATACTAAAATTCCATATTTGACTACTGGTAGTCTTGTACTATTAGTCAAGTTGTATATGAATTACACATTATAATTCCACATATTTACGTAGAACCATCCATGCAACAAATATTTATAAACCATTCCAAACGTTCCAAGCATATTAAACAACCTCTAGCCTCGACTTTGGTAAGAGACTGGCCACCTCAGATAAGTTCCTTCTACATGTAAATAATAACTTTCTCAGTATTTTAGATCGAATAGCCGTCTGTTAAAACAATTTTCTTGATAGCCCTCGATTTATTACACAAGAGTGTGATAACTATTCTCTTTTGAGTACTTGGTCCAGGTTCTATAGAAGCCATTTCCACCCATCTAGAGATGCAAAATAACCTGTAGCGACCCATTTCTATGTAAATAGGTTGCACATGCTACCTATTAGTAATTTGACTATCAATTTTCTTGATTGGCTCTTGATTTGTAAACAAGAATAATCAGTTTGGGATTGCTTTTTTCAAACTGATTACTTTTTCTAGATTTACATTTACATATGTACCCTCAAAGGAAGCAAGTATGCAAGACGTTTCAGAAAGTTTATCATCTGGTGTGCATTTTCTATGTTATTATACATTTAACATGGATATTATTGGTGTGCAGCTATTTTACATTAATTCAACAAAGTCCCAAAGTATGCAAGCTATGGTGGGTGGTTCCTTCTGAGACTTTCACTGCAGGAACTGTTTTTCCCCCACAACATCAAGGTAAATTACAGTCTGTTTTAAATTTCAGCTATAACTTAACAAGTGCAAGTGACAAGTGGTGTTTAATTGCAGCTGTGAGGTTGGCATAACAGAAGTAAGGAACAACTTACACCGTCTTTTCAAGTAGCAATTCTTAGGCACGAGTATGCTACGCCAAATCATAACGTTCGATCTGAGCAAGACATGAATGCACCAGGTAACATATTACGAAATGTCTCTTTTTTGCTTTTAAACAATTACAGATATGTCTTGTGTCTATAATGGTATGTCTAACTTGGTTCTTTACTGCTGTAGCAGGACCAAATTCAGTGACATCCATGAAGTCTGTAACAAAATGCATTAAAGTATTTACTCCAGGTATGCTGCGATTATCTTTGGTTTATACACACAACTGATTACTATCTAGGTATTCGACTGATTATGATTTTTGTTTTGCAGTGAAAAGCCGTAAAAGTACAGGATCAGGTTACGAGACATGTGATGCAAACCAAGTAGTTTAACAAAAACAGTTGTTTACTTTGCTAACATGGTGCAAGTATAGTACTTAGTGATCTTTTGATATGATACAGTAGTAATTAGCGCAAGTTCTTTTGTTCCATAAGAATAGATTCTATCGTTAATTAGGGCTGCTAACTGATACCAATATGATGTTTGAGTCAATCTCATTGACATGTAGATAGCGTTTAATTGACTTGGAATACATTAATACAATGATCTTTTGTTCAACGTTGGATGCGTTTTGTGAACATGCCTTGAATGTATCACATATTTCAGTCCAAGTATAACTGCAACATTTTGATTTCACCAAATTTTATATGTTTGAACGGTTAATTGCAAAAAATTTATAAGCCACCCGTGATTTATCACGGGTTTATAGGCTAGTATATGTATATATATATATATATATATACACACACACATATATATATACTCCCTCCGTCCTAAAATTATAGTCCCCTATTGACTTTTTTGGTCTTTCTTCTACAACTTTGACCTTAAATATTTTTGTTTATTTTATATAATACTTGATGAAAAATATATGAATGAATAGGGTTTTAAATGTATTCTCGTTGGTATATCTTTCATCAATTATTGTATAACACAAATAAAAATATTTAAGGTCAAAGTTGAAAAGGAAAGACCGAAAAAGTCAATAGAGGACTATAATTTTGGGACGGAGGTAGTGTGTGTATATATATATATATATATATATATATATATATATATATATATATATATATATATATATATATATATATATATATATATATATATATATATATATATATATATATATATATATATATGAAATAGGCTCAAATCCTCACAATTTAGTGGAAATGGCTATATAATGTGTGCTAGCAAATGTTATCGATCCCAGAATGGATTGCAATATTAATCGGAACACATCTCAATTTTTCAAAAATTACAGATTTTACCAGTGGATTGATCCAGTTATTTTAATATATTATCCTAAAAGCGTGAAAACAACTAGATCACAAGGGCAAACAAATTTAAATTTTAAACTCAAAAACTTTAATTTTCCTATTCAACCCCCCCCCCAAACTTAAGTTAAACATTGTCATCAATGTGACAAACAAACTTCAAAGTGTAGAAATAGGGAAATTGAGATAAAACCAGATTTTCCGAATGAATTTCCAACCAAAGCTTAACTCTTTTGATCCAAGTGTCCACGGAAGTAATCATTACCTGCAATAATCTTATACAAAAACAAAATAAAATAACTTTATTAAAGAGCGTCACCCCCACACTTAAGTTCAACCAAAGGTTTAAACTTTGGGGCGTGATCACAGAAAAATGAAAATCAAATATGAAAGTAACACGGGTTGCCTCCCGAGAAGCGCTTGTTTTATTACCGAGTCATCAGCCTGACTCGAAATTCCTAAAACCACGTAGTTGCAACTTTTGATTTCTTCTTCGAAGATTTGGGAATATATACTACGTTTCCTTTCACAATTCCTTCACCAGTCTCATCAATATCAAATAACTTTGTAGTATCGCAAGAACTAGGAAGAACATCACAGCTGAATCCAGTTTCTGTAGCCCAAGGAACACTCTTTTTGTAGCTTACTGGAAAAGGTGCCATGAATGTGATAGCTTCAAATTCAGAATCAAGAAAAATTACGTCGATTGAAATTTCATTCATTTGCTCCTTATCATAATATAACTTTGTTAATACAAATAAGCCGTAAAAACCTTTATTTATATTTTACGATCTCCTAATGTTTTGTCGATAACAAACGTAAAATCATATTAACGAAACAAATAAAATAAGTAAATGGTTTGAACTAATAGTTTCTAACATATTCACATTTTCACATAAAACACTAAAACAAGTATAAGTGATTTTATGATTTAAGTAATACATATGTACAACAACTAGCGTTTACATATTTGGATAAAATATACACATAACTAGTATGTAGTATATTGGGTAATATAAATGGGTAGAAACTTAAGTATCACAACCCATTGGGAAAATACATTGAATGTAGGTGGGTACAACCCAAAGCCCATAACCCATGGATCTTGACCCATAACCCATTGCATGACATCATGCTTATATCATACATGGATAATATCCATAACCCATGGATCAACCCATACCCAAGTGACCAAGTGCATTGCACTCAAAGATACATTGTATCTAGCCAAAGATCCATGGTTCAACCCATGACCCATGACCCATAACCAAAATACCCATGGGCAAAGAGGAGCGTTCCACGGATCCCTAGCTTTGTGCTAGCCGGATCCCTTGTGGTAGGGATCCGTGGGATCCGGGGAACAGTACGATTTTTTCCTCTATAAATAGTGAGCCATTTCTTCATTATTTCTCACCCCTTTCTAACACACTTTCTCCCCTGAGTTAAATCTCATTAACCTTAGATCCAAGAGATCTATGTTTGTAGTTTTTGTGTGTGTGATCTTTTAGGTTCCTCTTAAAGGCAAGATCACCACCTTTGAAGTCGAGCAAGCTCAAGTCCATGAGTTGCCATGCTTCCTCATCATCAAGGCTACTGAAGTCTTCTTGTTGATGATTCATTTCTTTCTTCAAAGAAGTGTAGTGTTGAAGACATTAGTAAAAGATGTCTCAAGTGTCAAGACGAAGATATTTGTGAAGGGTATCTATCGTCTATAGGATAAGCACCTGTGGTAGGTGCTTAGAAGTCAAGACAAAGAAGCATTAGTGAAAGGTGCTTAGAAGTCAAGACAAAGAAGCATTAGTGAAAGGTTCTTAGAAGTCAAGACAAAGAAGCATTAGTGAAAGGTGCTTAGAAGTGAAGACACAAGACATTAGTGAAAGGTGTCTTGTAGATCTGGTCAAAGGCATTAGTGAAAGGTGCCTTAGATGTACATTCGATATGGTGTGTTTCGATGTACAAGATAGACTAGTATTAGATCCAAGGATATTGATATCCTTGATGATGTTGTAAAGGAGTAGATCTCCTTTGGGATTAGTCGTTGGTGTAGTGTGGTAGTAGTTCCTCCATTGCAATGGAACTAGGTGCTTATCCTAGTACCTAATAAAGGGTAGGAGATGTTGTGATAGGATTAGTTCTCCTTGGTGTGAAAGAACTCGGTGGTTAGCCTAGCACCGTATAAAGGGTAGGCGATGTTGTGTTATGTGTGGTTCGCCTTGGTGTGAAAGAACTCGGTATTTAGCTTTGTACCGGAAAAAGGTTAAGCGACGTTGTGAAGGCTTCTCCGCCATAAGGAGATTGGTGTAGTGTTTACGAACTCTCGAGTAGGTGACTCGGGGAGTGGAGTAGGGCAAGGAAGGTGTCCTTGTAGCCGAACCACTATAAATACTCGCGTTGTGGTTTTGTGCTTCTCACTCTTATCTTTTCATTACATATCTTTATATGCTTGTTTATCAACATCCAACACACACAACCAAATAGATTGACATAAGTCGATCTAAATAGTTTAAAAGAAGTTTTAATTGGTAAAACTATTTAACCCCCCCTTCTAGTTTTCCACAATTAGTATCAGAGCTTCGTTATCAAGTTTCTTAAAGTATATTGTACTTTAAAAACTTAATACGATCCATGGTTAATTGAAAACTACAAAGAAGGTTTTTCATAAAAACAAACACCATGTCTTTTAAAACTATATGTTTTGATGTTGATTCGATAACAACATTTTTTATATATATATATTTTTTTGTTTGCACTAATCTTCCTTGTCATGTTGATTAGTCCAAGGTCATACCCACCAAGCTTTAGGAGTCGCTTGGTAACAAGAATACCTTCCTTAAGAAGGTATCTTTAACGCAAAGGAGCAGGAATTGTCTAAGTGACATTTGCTGTGTCATTTGTAAAGACATTCCTAAATGCGCTAAAGGTATGATTCTCTTTTTACTTTGCTTGACAATTAAGTATACCTTTTTAGGTATTTATATGATTATCTTTTGTGCAAATTACATGTTTTACATGAAGCTTCATTAGGAAGCCTTTTTCTTACATACGTGTCTTATCTCTCGTCTAAAGTCATGGTATATAAAACTTATGTTTTTCTTTTAATCCAACAATAAAACAAAAACACGAATTTCAAAAATTCCTCCTTCCCTATAAAAACTCCCACCGTCGACCTATTTATCAAATCCTCACTTTTTCAAATCTTCCAATTTCAAAAATTTTCCTCTCACTCAAAAACTTCATCTTCCTCCTCATTCCATCTCAACCGAAACCAAGAAGATCCGTCATCAACATGGTTTACATCGCACTCGTGCTCATCGCCCTAACACTCATCGCACTTGTGTTCCCTATGATGAAGTTCACATATGGAGACATTTACTTTGTGTTGTTAATCTACATTGGGATCATATACCCAATCCTTTGTATCATCCTTAGCATTGAAATGCAATATTACTAATAATCTTGTTATCTTTGTTATTATTTATTTTCTTGTGATTTATGTGTTTCGTGATACATTAGAAGTCATGAATGCATGCTAAAAGAAAATGTAGGATAAAACACTTCTCGTGGTATAAAAACTGTAAAACCTATGTTTTTATCAAAACTGTTTCTGTTACTACAGATCCATGGATCCCGAAAGTGATACTAGCCGGATCCCTTTTGAAAAGGAACCGTGGGATCCGTCTTACTGGAAAACAATCTTCATGCAAGATTAAAAACCAATATCTTTCTAAATATAATAATCCACTAGAAATTCAAAACCTTGAGTAAGTTAAAGTGTTAAATACCAATGTTAATAAAAATCTAGTAAAAACATTAGATTATCATAGGTTGACCACAAACATCTCTTTTTATTAATTTATCATTTCTATAGGTTCAACGATGACGCATGAATATGAGTTTGATTTTTCACTCACTAGCGTCTACACTCCGAACATCTCTCTCGAACCCAACACACCTGGCAATCATGTCCGTGGGTTCAATAATCTCGAAAACCGTCACTTCCACGAAGGACGTATTGTAGACACCTCTCTAGAATTCGAAGAAGGTATCAATACCTCCTTCCGAGCCATAGGACTAGAATGTCTTCTTGAAATCAATGAGAAGATATGTCCAAGGTTCATAATGGAATTCTTCCGTCAAGTCGAACTCGTTCGTAACGAGGATCGCTCTCTATCTCTTTGGTTTTATATCAAAAACCAAAAGTTCACTCTAACCCTTGGGCATTTTGCTCACATCCTCCGGATTCCTAATCATGGACAATGTGCCTTCACCGAAGATTGGTCTCTTGATTCTCTCTTCAACTTTCGTGAAGAAAATAGTCCATATTGTTCACACATACCCTCTCCGGAAGATTTAAATCGCATAATATGCAAACCTCGACCATATTACTCCGATCCAAAAATTATCTTTACAAGGGATATCCGAGAAGAGTACAAGCCTCTTGCACTCATCCAACATGAAAATGTTTGGAGCCTTAGGGTAAATCGAGAAATTCTTCCCGCTTGTTGTGCTCACATGTTGTACTGTTTGCTAACACAACAACCATACAATCTCGCCTACTTCTTCGCAAGGCGAATTTCAAATCTTCAAGGCTCCAAGAATAAAATCATCCCTTATGGAATGTTCTTGGCATGCCTCTATCATAATGTTATGCACTTCCATCCTCAATTTCAAAGTCCGTTGTACGTACTTGTGAACAAGATGATGGAACCGCTAAACATATCTCTCATGAAGACTTTCTTCATTCTTGATTCCACCAACACTCATCAATCACATAATGATCCTCCTAGCGAAAACACTCAAGGAACCTAGTAGTATTCCAAAATAGGATCAATTCTCTTGTATTCGTGCTTTATCAATGTACTCCAATTTCTTTCATGAAATAAAACATCTTACATTTGATATCTTAGTATTAGAACTCCTTTTAGACTAACCTTGAGATATAATGCATTGTCAAGATCATTGCATACCTTTAGTAAAGGTCCTGCCGAGCAGATAGGCGGATCCCAAAAATTGTGCTAGACGGATCCCTACACCTAGGGAACCGTAGGATCCGACAAACAGAAAATGCAATTGCAAGCATTATATTTCAAACATATTCTTAGCACACCTCACACTAAGCTAAACATAGTGTCTTAAGGAAAATTAAGTCCTTATCAAGATAGGTCGATCTTTCCTACTCATACATAACTCACCTAGATCACACTCTAAGTCACTTGTAAATCTACCATTTTGTTTTTAATCCATTACTCTTCCGTTCTTAAACTCACACTTCATTTTCTACTTGATCCCTCACATATAGTCTTAGAAATCTTTCGAGTATGGCAAAATTGATCATAAATCATCCTCACCTTAAAATTGATCAATGTTGATCAAAATCTAGTTTTCCCATCTCAAAAACTTCAAGGATACTTTCCAAAACACTATCCTAAGACACAACTTGATCTCTAGGATCATTTAGCTTCAATTGACACTCTAAATCTTTAGTGTCATCCTTGCTCATCCATTGGTACTCTTGAAAGTTCTAAATCCTTCCATAAATGACAATCATTAGCTACATCATTCATTACCTTCAAATACTCAAGCACCCCTTCATTTAAAACACTTAGGAGGACTGGAACACTCAAGATGATATAGGTCTTAGATCTTAGAAACATCATTTCCACTCTTTCATAACTGCTGAAAGCCGGATCCCTAGGATTAGCCTAGACGGATCCCTCTGAGGAAGGAACCGTGGGATCCGAATGACAGTTTATGTCAAATCTTGCTAAATCAATCATTTCAAGTCATCTTCCTAACTTAAACACTTCATCTCATCTTAAATGAATTCCTAGATCAGTACAACCTCTGAAGTTGACTCTTGTGCATGTTAATCATCACATTCCAATGAATCCTAGTGGCTTAAGGCTTAAATGCACTTGCCAAATCTCTTAGTTTATAAACCACTTTGCTAGAACCTCCATAGTCATCACTCTCATCCTAACTTTCTGCTCTTGCAACCTCTTGAAATCATCTCATCATGAGGAAAACCCCAAGTAGTAACTTATCCACCAAAGAACCACCCATGAAAAAGGCTCGTGTTATACACGAAATCTATTCAACCGAATCATCTCCGGTAAAGCCAACAAATGATAGGATTCTTCATAATCCAATCAAACCGATTCCTAAAAGGATAGTACCAACAAAACTACCTATGCCAAACACCACCATACCTCCTAGGCCAAACAATATTATCTCCACGAAACCATCACCATTGGTTCCTAGAGCTATTTCATTTACATCCCCACTATCATCACCACATCTCTACAATTTAGAGGACTTGCCTCCTAGGCCGTCTCATCCGCTTCCGCCGACAACATTCTCCTCATTAGGAGGAATAATGGTTCAAAATCAAGGTGTTGAGTCAACACTTGCTCCGGCTTCATTTTCGCCATTTCCATCATATAATCCCATTTGGATTATGAGAAATCATCAAAATCAACCACCCGATCATATGGAAGTTGACACTTCTCTACCACCACCATCATTCTTGGTTGAGTCATTCTCAAATGTACCTCCACCAATCCCTCCATCGTTTGAAGCTCCACAAGCCGCTTCACTTGATCCTTCGCATCAAGCTATTTCATTTCCTCCACCACCACTACCTAGCCATGACAAAGATTGCTATCATTGTCAACATGTTGAAAGTTTGATACATGAAGTATGAGAAGACCAACGTTTCATGTTCTATCATCTCCTCGAACGTTTTGACGAGATTAAACCTAAACAAAACTTGAGCTAGAAGATTTTAGTGGTGTCCTAGCATCAAGCGTTAGTTAGTCTAGAAATTCCTAGTCATGTATTGTCTATTTTCTTAGTTTTTAGAGTCATGTATATCATAACTCTAGTTTTATTAAATGGAATTACATGCTATTTGTTATTTTTCTGAGCATATGATTACTTTGTATTCATATCTCATTTTTGTGATAACATTACTTGTTATATCACCATTGCTAAAATTAATCAGCTACTACGGATCCCTCAGTATTGCCTAGACGGATCCCTACTAGGAGAGAACCGTGGGATCCGTGAGACAAAAAGTTTTCTTTCTACTAACTTGAATCACATTTGCAGGAAATTGTGAATTATACTTGCCTTCTAATCTTTGTTTTGTAGTTATTCAATTTACACATGAAGACTTTGACATCCTAAAGCTAGGGGGAGCTTTATGTCAAAGCAATACATTGTAAATTACTTGCAATACTAGGTTTACATTTCGTGACATCCCCGTGCATTATTGCAATCATCAAGGGGGAGCACATTCACCACTTAGACGAAATATTTTGCAAAGTTAATTGCAAATGAACTAGATTAGAATTAGTTTCTTGACGCCCTTACTTAGGGATGGACTCGTCAAAGGGGAGTAACGACGAGATCCTTTCCCGTTACTTGCTCTCTATTTCTTTTTACTTTTACTTCTTTCACATGGTTTTCTTAAAAAAAAAAAACTGATGTGTTGCTTTCCTTCAAACACTTTTTGTTTCGACAAAAAGGGGGAGAAGAAAGTAAAAACTATAAATTCAAACTTTTACGAATTTTAGCTTTTCCTTAAAATAATTTTATGTTTTGTCATCAACAAAAAGGGGGAGATTGTTAATACAAATAAGCCGTAAAAATGTTTATTTATATTTTACGATCTCCTAATGTTTTGTCGATAACAAACGTAAAATCATATTAATGAAACAAATAAAATACGTAAATGGTTTGAACTAATAGTTTCTAACATATTCACATTTTCACATAAAACACTAAAACAAGTATAAGTGATTTTATGATTTAAGTAATACATATGTACAACAACTAGTGTTTACATATTTGGATAAACACATAACTAGTATGTAGTATATTGGGTAATATAAATGGGTAGAAACTTAAGTATCACAACCCATTGGGCAAATACATTGAATGTAGGTGGGTACAACCCAAAGCCCATAACCCATGGATCTTGACCCATAACCCATTGCATGACATCATGCTTATATCATACATGGATAATATCCATAACCCATGGATCAACCCATACCCAAGTGACCAAGTGCATTGCACTCAAAGATACATTGTATTTAGCCAAAGATCCATGGTTCAACCCATGACCCATGACCCATAACAAAAATACCCATGGGCAAAGAGGAGCGTTCCATGGATCCCTAGCTTTGTGCTAGCCGGATCCCTTGTGGTAGGGATCCGTGGGATCCGGGGAACAGTACGATTTTTTCCTCTATAAATAGTGAGCCATTTATTCATTATTTCTCACCCCTTTCTAACACACTTTCTCCCCTGAGTTAAATCTCACTAACCTTAGATCCAAGAGATCTATATTTATAGTTTTGTTTTTGTGTGATCTTTTAGGTTCCTCTTAAAGGCAAGATCACCACCTTTGAAGTCGAGCAAGCTCAAGTCCATGAGTTGCCATGCTTCCTCATCATCAAGGCTACTAAAGTCTTCTTGTTGACGATTCCTTTCTTTCTTCAAAGAAGTGTAGTATTGAAGACATTAGTAAAAGATGTCTCAAGTGTCAAGATGAAGATATTAGTGAAGGGTATCTATCGTCTATAGGATAAGCACCTGTGGTAGGTGCTTAGAAGTCAAGACAAAGAAGCATTAGTGAAAGGTGCTTAGAAGTCAAGACAAATAAGCATTAGTGAAAGGTGCTTAGAAGTGAAGACACAAGACATTAGTGAAAGGTGTCTTGTAGATCTGGTCAAAGGCATTAGTGAAAGGTGCCTTAGATGTACATTCGATATGGTATGTTTTGATGTACAAGATAGACTAGTATTAGATCCAAGGATATTGATATCCTTGATGATGTTGTAAAGGAGTAGATCTCCTTTGGGATTAGTCATTGGTGTAGTGTGGTAGTAGTTCCTCCATTGCAATGGAACTAGGTGCTTAGCCTAGTACCTAATAAAGGGTAGGCGACGTTGTGATAGGATTAGTTCTCCTTGGTGTGAAAGAACTAGGTGGTTAGCCTAGCACCGTATAAAGGGTAGGCGACGTTGTGTTAGGTGTGGTTCGCCTTGGTGTGAAAGAACTCGGTATTTAGCTTTGTACCGAAAAAAGGTTAAGCGACGTTGTGAAGGCTTCTCCGCCATAAGGAGATTGGTGTAGTGTTTACGAACTCTCGAGTAGGTGACTCGGGGAGTGGAGTAGGGCAAGGAAGTTGTCCTTGTAGCCGAACCACTATAAATATTCGCGTTGTGGTTTTGTGCTTCTTACTCTTATCTTTTCATTACATATCTTTATATGCTTGTTTATCAACATCCAGCACACACAACCAAATAGATTGACATAAGTCGATCTAAATAGTTTAAAAGAAGTTTTAATTGGTAAAGCTATTCAACCCCCCCCCCCTTCTAGTTTTCCACAAACTTAACTCGGTGTCCATTAACAATGAAAATCACAGTACAAAGGAATTTTGGTAAATACAAAGTCATAGTCAGATAATTGGGATCTCATCCATAAGATTTGAGCACAACATGATGACATGGCAATGTATTCAGCCTCTGTAGAGGATATGGAAGTACTCATTTACTTCTTTGAGCACCTCCTAACGTACTTTGACGAGTATCTTGACACCCTGCATGGTCAACATCTGCATAGGCTGTTAGTGACATGGAGGTGTCCTTCGGATACCAAAGTCCCATGTTAATGGTTCCTTGGAGGTACCGAAAGACTCGTTTAACCACTTCAAGGTGCTTGCTGTTCAAACCAGAACAAAGTCCAAGGGTTTGAAGGACTTAACTGATCAAGGGTTCTTTGCTAGATCCCTTCATAAAAGAAACAGCCATAAAGATCTCCAAAACTATTTATTTGCCTATTTCCTATCCCATGTTGAGCCTAAGAATTTACATCAAGCTTTGACAAAAGAGATTTGGAATGAAGCCATACAGGAAGAACTGTTGCAGTTTAAGTTGCAAGAAGTCTGGACACTGGTGGATCTGCCTAATGGAAAATCTGCTATTGGTACTAAGTGGGTTTTTAGAAATAAAAAGGATGAAAGGGGGATAGTGGTTAGAAAGAAGGCAAGATTAGTTGCTCAGGGATACACACAAGCAGAAGGTCTTGATTATGATGAAGTATTTGCTTAGGATTGAAGCCATCAGATTATTTTTGGCATATGCTTCTTTCAAGGACTTTCTTGTGTATCAGATGCATGTAAAAAGTGCCTTCTTGTATGGGAAAATAGAAAAGGAGGTATATGTGTGTCAGCCTCTTGGTTTTGAAGATCCTGATTTCCCATACAAAGTCTACAAGGTAGAGAAGGCAATGTATATTCTACACCAAGCTCCAAGGGCCTGATATGCAACCTTGTCCACTTACTTGATGGAAAATGAGTTTTACAGGGGCACCATTGATAAGACTTTGTTTATTTTAAGATCAAAAGGTGATATTTTACTAATTCAAATCTATGTTGATGACATCATCTTTGGGTTTACTAACAAGGAGCTGTGTGTGGGGTTTAAGAAACTTATGCATGATAAGTTTCAGATGAGCTCTTTGGGAGAGCTTACCTTCTTTTTGGAGCTGCAAGTGAAGCAGAAGAAGGAGGGTATTTTTATCAGCCAAGAGAAGTATGTGGCTGAGATTCTGAATAAGTTTGGGTTTAAAGATGTCAAAAGTGCAAGCACTCCTATGGAGACACTCAAGCCATTGCTCCCAAATGATGGAAGTGAAGCTGTGTATGTTCATCTCTACAGATCCGTGATTGGGTCTCTTATGTATCTCACTTCATCAAGGCCAGACATTATGTTTGTAGTATGTGTGTGTGCAAGATTTCAAGTTAAACCTAGAGCTTCACATCTCAATGCAATGAAGAGAATCTTTAGATACTTGAAGGGGCAACCTAAACTCGGCCTTCGGTATCCTAAAGTTTCACCTTTTGACTTGATAGCATACAAAGACAGTGTCTATGCAGGAGCTAGCTTGGATAGAAAGTCTACAACAGGTGGATGTTAGTTTTTGGGTTGTAGACTTATCTCATGGCAATGCAAGAAGCAAACTGTCGTAGCCAATTCCACAACTGAAGCAGAGTATGTGGCTGCTGCTAGTTTTGTGGTCAAGTGCTTTGGATTCAAAATCAATTGTTGGACTATGGGTACAAATTTTTGCATACTAAAATATTCATTGATAATAACAGTACAATCTGCATCATTAAACATGTTTTGCATTCTAAAACAAAAAATATTGAGATTAGACATCACTTTATTAGAGATTGTAATGAAAAGAAATTAGTTCAAATGGTTAAAATCCATACCGATCATAATGTTGCAGATCTACACACCAAAGCTTTTGATGTGGGTAGGTTTCAATATTTAGTTGCCAGTATTGGAATGTTAAATCTCTAAATGTTTGATCCTCAGATGTTTTTGTAAAGTGCTATATGGATTTGTACTTTTATTTAAGTCAAAAAGTAAAAATGCTGCCAAGTGTTTCAAAATGCTGCTTGTTTTCCTAAGTACTGCTGGAATCTGCTGCTAGTGGAAATTCTAGTTACCTTTGTGCTTTCTCTTGTTCTTGCCCTTTTTTTTGGCTCTTTTCCCTTTATAAAATTTACCTTTGGAGAATACATCAAGCATAAATGATGTATGCTTTATATAAAATAGGCTCAGATCCTCACAGATTTAGAGGAATAGGCTACAAATGCGCTAGCAATGTTATCGATCCCAAATGGATTGCAATGTCAATCGGGACACAATTCGAATCTTCAAAAATTATAGGTTTTATCAGTGGATTGATCTAGTTATTCTAATATATTAACCTATATGCATAAAAACAACTAGATCACAAGGGCAAACAATTGAAAATTAGGCTAAAAAATATAGAAAATTTTGAAAACTGGTTTCATTTTCGTATTTCCTCCCCCCCACACTTAAGTTTAACATTGTCCTCAATGTAAAGAATGATGAATCATGAAAAAAAAAGGGAAATTAAACATGAGAGAAATGCAAACTGCCTGAGCCCGGGAATCGTGATCGAGCTTCGAATGATGTAAATAGCATGAGCTTGTTAGATCGAACAATTCCACATCTTCCTGTTCAAAGTGTCATCACCTGCAGTAATCTTCATATACACAAAAACAAACAAGCATACAAAATGCAAAATATTTTTGGATTTTTGGTTTTATAATGTGATGCCCCCACACTTACGGTTTAACCAATGGGGCGGAAAGTAAACAAACGATTAAAAATATAGACTGGTTGCCTCCCGAGAAGCGCTTAGTTTATTAACGAGTCATCAGCTTCCTTATTTCCATGGTTTATGTTTGGATTTCTTCCCCAAATTATTGGGAATATAAACTACATTTCCTTTCACTATTATTTTGTCGGTCCTAGCAATGTCATGCATCTTGGAAGTATTACAAATACTTGGCATAACATTATAGATGAAACCTTTTTCCAAAGCCTATGGAATGGTTATGGTGAAATATTTCGGAAAAGGTGCCCTAAAGGTAATAGTTTTGAATTTATTGAAACGTTCAAGTAGAATTTCCTTACTTGACAACTCATTCTATTGCTCCTCGTCATGATAAATTTTGATACGGTGTCCGTTAACAATGAAACTTCTACCATGTTTGTCGTATAATTCGACATATCCGGATGGGAAACCATGTTTTACCACGAATGGACCATACCATTTTGGTTCTTATCTTGGGAGCTTTGAATTTGTACTTAGAATTGAACAAAATAACTTTGTCTTCGGCTTTGAATTCTTACCAGATTCTGAGGGTTTTTTTTTTTTTTTTTTTTTTTTTTTTGTTTTTTTTTTTCATGATAAGCTTTTGTTTGAGCTTTATACAGCTTGGAATTATCATATGCTTGGAGTCTCAACTCATAGAGTTCGTGTAATTGCATAAAACATTTTTCTCCAGCGATTTTAAGATCAGGATTACAACTCCTCAAAGGCCGGTATGCATGATGTTCGATTTCGAACAGAAAATACAAGTTTTACCATATATAAGTCTATATGGAGTTGTACCAATTGCAGTTTTGTATGCCGTTCTAAATACCCACAAAGCATCATTGAGTTTTCTTGAGCAAACAGAAGGATTATCCTTAACCATCTTCTAAGTATTCTTTTTAAGGCTCTGTTGGTGTTTTCAACCTGCCCACTTGTTTGAGGATGGTAAGCTGTGGCGAAACGATGATGGACACCATATTGTTTCATGGCTTTCTCCATTTGATGATTACAGATGTGGGTACCTCTGTCGCTTGTCAAATCTTTTGGAATTCCAAATTGAGAGAAAAGCTTTTTCAGAAAATTTACAACGCCTCGTGCATCGTTTGTGGGTAAAGCTTTGGCTTCGGCCCATTTTGAAACATAATCGATAGCAACGAGGATGTATTCGTATTTATGAGATTTAGGAAAGGGACCCATGAAGTCAATTCCCTAAATATCGAAGATTTCACAAACTTGGATGCTTTTTGTGGCATTTCGTCTCTCCGAGAAAGACTACCGGACTTTTGGCAAGCATCACAGTTTTGAACGAGTGTATGTTCTTCTTTGAAAATCATTGGCCAATAAATGCCTGCATCAAAGACTTTTTTAGCGGTTGTAGACGGACCATAATGTCCTCCACTCGGGCACTGATGGCATTCGTCGAGAATTTTTCGAGTTTCGGGACCGTAAACACATCTTCTAATTATCCCATCGGGGAAACATTTTAAATAGATACGGTTCATCCCAAAAATAGTGTTTAGGTTTGCAAAAAATTTACTACACTGAGTATGAGTTAGACCTTTTTGTAACACTCCTCCGACTAGATAATTTGCAAAGTTTGCAAACCACGGAATATCTTCTTCGTTTTTAGTTCCCATAAGTGTTTCACCGGGAAAGTTATTATCGATCTCATCTTCATCAAATTACAAAAGTGCCATAGCTCTTTGCTGCAATAATGTTCAACACTCAAGATCGAAGCATATCGATATTCGACATCATTTCATCAGGGAACAAGTAGAGAAAGTTGTGGTTGAGCTATATTTTGTGAGGACCGAGTATCAGTTAACAGACATCTTCACCAAAGCACTTCCAAGAGACCGTTTTGAGTTTATCCTCCCAAGAATGGGCATGAAGAGTCTACAGCCGGAAACACTCAAACGTCTTCAGGAGGAAGATGAGGAGTAAAGGAGTTTCCTCACTTATTCTTTGTAAATATTTTTATCAAAAAGCAAAATAAAAAATTATAAAACCAACAAAAAGAAAATAGAAAAATATAAAATCTTCAAAAACCCATAAAAATTTGAAAGAGCATGGTTTATACATTTGGTACAAGAGCATGTTACCTTAACAAAATATTTTATCTACAATTGGCACAAGAGCATGTTAACATTGTTCCTTTTTATACAAATGGTACTTGAGCATGTTAATTTGTACTTTGTAATCACCACTTTTGTAAGAAGAACACAATTAGCTCAAATGTGCCAAGGTATAATCTTAAAACGAAGTTACGGTTCAAAAGTTATGATTTTTCAAAACTCCAAAAATCTTTTCGATACCTGACACTAACAAACTTAGAATTCTAAAATCTGATCCTTATCAGTTGAGTGTTTTAAAACTAAGTCACATCTCTCCTTAAAAAGTTTTCTAAATGATTTAAATCAATTGGGATCTTAAATCTCAAAGGGTTTAAAATTTGTGATCGGGGGAGAGTTTGTGGTTTAAATCGGAAATAAACTGATTAATTGGTGAGTGTTTTAGAAAAGCAATAAAATGCACTCCTTCCTACATGTGCCAAACGATTTCAAATTTTCTATGCACATGTTAGGGGAGAGCATTTATCTAAAACCAAAAAAGATTAAAAAGTGATAGTTTTGACTCAAAGTGCATGTTCTCTCTAATATGTGTAAAACTCTTTCAAATATCGATGCACATATTAAGGGGGAGCAATTAAAAAAAACCACATCTTTCCCATAAATGTTTGTTTTAAGTATTTAAATACTAGATTTGATCAGGGGAGAGATGTTGATCATTTTAGAAAAAAAATCACTTTATTGATAGCATGACGAAGAATTGAAGCTTTCATTCAAATCTAACCTTCTTGTTTTCTCTCACTTATTTGGATCCTTCCTCCATGTGCCAAACGATTTCTAATTCACAATGCACATGTTGAGGGGGAGCATTTCTAAATGATAAAAAACAATTAAAGTGCAAAATGCTTTGATTCTATATCACAAGTACCTTGATTGATTTTTCAAATGGTTTTTCATTTGGTTTCAAGGCGGAAAGAACTGTACCAAAAGACCGACAATTTTACTCTATGTATTGAAGTTATAAGAATCGTATGGTTAGGTATTAGTTCCCATGATCCCGCCAGAGCCAGAGGGATCTACCCAGGGACAATCCACTAGATAGTGTAGAAGTCCTTAGGTAGGATGAAAAAAGGAGAAAGTGAGAATAAGGGAAGAGTGCCGACTAAGATAAAGCTAGAACTGGAACAAACCCAACAAGGTTCTAGTAATGAGGTCTCGGTAAGCACTGAAGGTGTTGAAGAATGAAAAAGAAATGAAAAGTAAAAAGGGTGAAAAGAAATAGCCCTCCAATAATTCAACCTTAGGGCAGAAACCGGGTTCAATACATATGCTACTGGTGGTTACTAAGGTAACGCCGGTATTGAAGACAAGACGTCATGGACCCAGTGACGCACTGCACTAAACTTCCCAAGCTACTCCAGTTCTCTTAAAATGACTTGTTTCATTCTAACGGGGAACCTACATGATCTATCGACTTTCTCTTAGAGATTGTTGATATTAAAAAGGGCAAATGATTGAAAAAAATATCATACTTGCCACTATTTCCTTTTATGGGTAGCAAACATTTTTTTTGCTTTTGTAGGTATTTTTCTTTCAAATTTAACCTTTTTAGGGTAATATGTGACATTTTTTCCTTTCGGGAAAAAAAATAAAATTCTATTAGCTAATAGGGGCAAAAATGTCCAAAAATTTTACAAAATACCCTAAAAATGATAAATTTGAAAGAAAATTACCCACAAAAGCAAAAAAAAATTGTTTGCTACCCAAAACAAAATGATGGAAAATATGATACTTTTTTCAATCATTTGCCCTATTAAAAAGGAGACCCTCTCCCTAGTCTCTGAATAGGAAACCAAAATGCACTATAAAGTCTAGAGCCAAGAGATCATTAATAAATCTAATTAGGACACACAATACATGAAGACTTGCTGTTTCACACAATGTGGAAAGCAAGATTATATATTGAGAGTCCTACGCATTATCCTTATGGTATTGCTAGAACATCCGAGTGATATGTAAAATATTCACAATGAAGATGGAAATCCTTCTAGAGCCAACATCAATCAAGCTCTTGGTGGGTGACATTTGAGATTCTTCAAGAATCAAACTTGTGACAACTGGATAGAAACAATGGAGCGATTCACTCACCAACGAAGTACAATCAACAGAAGTCGTTGAACCAGATATTGAAAATATGGGTAATAACAATGTTGTCCTATATGAGCAATATGTGAAGCACGATGAAAGACTTGTTGTACCAAGTGGTGCATCTTCTGCCATTAAAGATGAATGTGTGTTTGATGAGTACACTGAATATGCACCTGATGATTCCATGACCACTAAGTTAAATATTTATAAGGATCAAGGATGACCCTTTTGATTGCAGTTATAGCATCGAAGACCCGTATTCCCATTCTAAACATTCCCTTGCTCAACAATCTGAACCCGTTGCTGAGGAGCAGCCATATTGTTCCTACCAGTAGCATTATACCCAACTCCACTACCTATGTAGCTACCATTTCCCATCGGACGTCCATTGTTTCTATTCTAAACTCCAACCCTTCCATTCTGAACAACAGCTTGATTCCTTGTATTGGATGAGGTGCGAAGACGATTGTTGGATTTGTTTTCAAATCTCCCAAAGGCACGAGCAATTAGTACAAATCCTTGCTTCAACGTATTGAATGCATCTTCATCATCATTATGTGTTTCACTGTAGAGTGCTGAATCTGAGTTGTTATTGTAAGGAACCAGTTGAGTATCATTTGATTGCTGCGAGGGATCATATGGAGTGATCTGGGCGGATGGTGACTGCTGAGTAAAGCCTTATTGCTGCTATGAGAATTGAGGAAATTAAACTCAATCTTAGGAATGGGAAAACGGCTCAACTTGCCAACCTCTATAAATAGGTTTATTATAAGACGGATATTGTTAATCTGAACTCATAGATTATCAATTATAGTTTTATACTAATCATTTGTGAAAACTAACCTAGGAGCACCATATACTCTAAATACATCAAAGAATACACTGAGACCAACCAGTGAACCTTGAAACATCACCATATGTTGGTGTCCACTAGGAAGCATACAAGCTAGAACAGATAAGAGAGGCTAACCATACAAGACAATCTAATACAAAGAATCAAGTAAAAACAACAACATCAACCTCTATTATTAACTAATAAATAGAAAATCATAGAGCAATATTCATCTACAGCAAGCAAAAGTATTTGGTGCTCTATGTTATCTAAATAATGATCGTGATGACTTTGAAAAGCTAAAGGCTAAAGCTGATATTGGAGTCTTTGTTAGATACTGTGAACACTCTAAAGGATACCGGATCTGGAATCATCGTACAAAGGAAATTATGGAGACTATTCATGCTAATTTTGATGATGTTACAGAGATGGCTTCTGAGCAAAACAGCTTAGAACCCGGACATAACCTTCTCAACTTCTCTGAATCATCAGCTGACCAAACCTTTCAACTCACTCGTCGTCAAATGGAAATGTTGTTTACTCCTCTATTTAATGAATATTTTGAACAACGTGCTCCAGATGTATCAACTACTTCTGCTGCTCAATCTGATCAAATTCCAATACCTGATACACCTGAAACAACAACAACTGTTGCTGATGCACCCCCGGTCGAATCTCCAACAACAGCTGACCAAACCACTTTAAATGAAAATGACCCAGCTGATGATCCTCTTAACCACAATGTACCTGCACCTGCGGATTATGATGGAAACGCATTTTTCAACCCTTTTGCATCTGAAACGACCAATCCAGATGTTGCTGAATCTTCTACCAGCCATCTGGATCCACTTAATCTGCACAATGTATATCAAAACCAACCTTCAACACACAGATGGACCAAAGATCATCCTCTTGTTAATATTATTGGCAACCAAAACCAACCAGTCGTAACCAGACAACATCTTCACGCTGACCGAGAACATTGCATTTATGCACTCACTGTGAGTCAAACCGAACCCAAAGACATTAAGGAAGCTGTAGAAAACTAGAAGTGGGGTTGAATAGTTTTACCGATTAAAACTTTGTTTTAAAATATTTGGATCGACTTATATCAATCTATTTAAATGTGTATGTTGGATATTGTTAGATAAGTATGTAAATATGTAATGCAAAACTAAAGAGTAAGAAACACAAAACCACGACACGAGTGTTTATAGTGGTTCGGATACAAGGACACCTTCCTTGCCCTACTCCACTCCCCGAGTCACCTACTCGATAGTTCGTTAGCACTACGAGACACAAACTCCTTATGGCGGAGAAGCCTTCACAACGTCGCCTACTCTTTTTCCGATACAAGGCTAGACACCGGGTTCTTCCACGAGGTAGAACCAAACCTATCACAACGTCACCTACACTTTGTCCGGTACAAGGCTAGATACCGAGTTCCATTACAAAGGAGGAACTACTACCCAACACTACACAACACCTATCCCAAAGGAGACCCACTCCTTATTACAACAACATCAAGGATATCAATATCCTTGGACATAACATATCTATATTTGTACATCGATGCACCATATCGATTGTACACTCTTGGCATCTTTCACTAATGCCTTTGACATGATCCTTAGGCACCTTTCACTAATGCCTTCGACTTGACCCTTTTGGCATCCTTTACTAATGCCTTTGACACGGACGTTTGGCACCTTTCACTAATGCCTTCGTCTTGACCCTTTTTGGCATCCTTCACTAATGCCTTTGACACGGACGTTTGGCTCCTTTCACTAGTGCCTTCGTCTTGACCCTTTTGGCATCCTTCACTAATGCCTTAGACACAACACTTCTAGAGAGGAAGAAAGAACTATCAACAAGAGAACTTCAGTAGTCTTGATGATGACGAAGCATGGCAACTCATGGACTTGAGCTTGCTTGACTTTAAGAGGTGGTGATCTCGCCTTTAAGAGGAACCTAGAGAATCACACAAAAACAAACACAAACTACATAGAAAGATCCTTTGGATATGAGGTTAGAGAGTTTACAATACTAAGAGAAAGTATGTGTAGAAGTGGCTACTTACAATGAAGAAATGGCTCACTATTTATAGACAAAAACATGCTAATGTTCCACGGATCTCACGGATCCCTTGCTTGAGGGACCCGTTTTGTGTATTACTAGGGATCCGTAGGACGCTCCCCCTAAAGTGGGTTGTAGGTCATGGATCATGGGTTGTAGGCTTTGATCCATGGGTATCCAAATAGATACAATGTATCTAGAAGATGCAATGCATCTAGTCAATGGGTCATGGGTTAGCTCCATGGGTCATGGATAATATCCATTATGACTTATGCATGATGTCATGTAATGGGTCATGGGTTATGGATTATGCTCCATGGGTATGGGTCATGGACTTTGAGTTCTACCCAACTACATTCAATGTATTTAGTCAATGGGTCAAACACTTAGACTTCTACCCATTCTATTACCCATTATAATACATAATAAGTATGTATATATCTACCCGATATGTAAACACTAGTTGTTATACATTGATAAGGTTTTAAAATGTACCTATTTGAGTTGTCGTTTAGGCCCTTATTTGATCACTTTTGTATCCGTTATTACTTAATATCGTTCCTTTTCACTTTTTAGGTCTCTTGAAGGCAAATTGCTGTAATGGCACTTATTTGGACGAAAAGGCGCGGATATACGAAGAAAAAGGCCAAAGTCAAGAATCGAGACACTCAAGCTGCTAAAAGACAAGGTGACGGCATCACTGCTTAAATGCGACGCCGTCGGAGTATTTTGTGACGGCACATAAGACAAATTTCCTATTTTCAAGTGACGGTGTCAGGCTTTAAAAGAGTAGGCCGTCGCAACTCAGACGACCTAGATTTGATCCAGACGGCGTCAGAAGCTGAAGAGGACGGCGTCACAAGCACAAGGTGACGCCGTCGCAAGACTAACGTGGCCAAGACGAAACCTTAATGACGGCGACTCGACGGCGTCACAAAACATAAGGTGACGCCATCGCACATGTAATCTTATATATAGAATCCGAATTTTTCAGTATTAGGGAGTAGCCTTTTGGAGTAAAAACCTAAAACCGAACCAAGGTTGTCTTGTACAGTATTTTAGGGTTCCAAACCCTATCTTACATCAAGATAAGTGTTTTACTTCATTAATTCAATTATGTCTTTGATTATTTGTGTGTATGCTTGCATGTTCTCCATGTCCGGCTAATTTACTTGTGTGTTTGCTTAGGGAATATGAAACTTAATTATTAAATATTGATTGGTTGTTTCTTATCTTAATTGTTAATGATCTAGTAATGCGATAGGTCATTCGTTGTGTAATTAATGCTTGATTAATCTTTGTGAACCTTAGGTTATAGCACTTAGAGCGGTTGTAGGCTAAACCATCCAAAGAGGGCCTTAGAGTTAGAGTTTATAATCCCTAGTGGGTTTTGTAGACGAGACCCTTTGGTAAGTTCAAAGAGTTAGGGATAAACGCATACCCTACGACTTTAGACACACAACGCGATTAAGAATAAGGACGTGACAATTCAACCACCCATGGAGATAATTAAGGAGTAATAAAACCTAAGTAAACACATCTCTAAACTATCATACGAACACATAATAATTAGACATAGAATACCCATTAGTTTAGATAATTAGATAAGTAGAAGTAATCGGTAGAAATACCAAAACCCCCAAAACTCAAACCCCGAGATTCGTACCTTTCCATTTCCTAAAAAAACATAAAAAAGATAAAAAATAATCTTCCTCAACCCCAACCTTAGCGTAGTAACTTCTCACTAGCATTCCTATTCCCCTAGAGAATGATATCAATACCCGTTGCTTACCCTAATACTACACTACAACGATTAGGTTCACTGCCTAGGGTGTTATAAAACTTGCTCGAAGAAAAGGAAGTTCCTTTGACCCCGAATGACGCGTGTAGCGTTATCAAGTTTTTGGCGCCGCTGCCGGGGAATAGAATAGCTAGTTAGTAGTCCACCTCGTTTAGGTTTCTTTGCTTGATTCCTATCAAGTAAATTTTTCTCATTTTTAACTTTCTCGTAGTCTATCCCCCTTCTTCGTGACCTTTGTTCGTAACCCCATCACTTTTCATCATGGAAGGTGATAACCAACCACCATTCATCAACCTACCACCAAATGACCCGCCAAGAGCCCGTACTCTTGGTGAATACTCGAGACCAAGCCACCTAGGCTATAGGAATACCATTGAGCTTCCCAACCAAGCCCAAACTACGGCCCTGCGATCCGACACCATCCGGTTAGTGCAAAACGGATGTGTATTCCATGGACTTCGTTCCGAAGATCCAAATCAGCATCTAAGGGATTTCCTTAAAATTATCGATTCTATCGACCTTGATGCTACTACTCGGGAGACCACGCGCCTGCGTCTCTTCCAATTCTCTCTACGGGTCCAAGCTAGTAATTGGCTTGAGCAACTTCCCGCCGGCTCCGTCTCAAGTTGGGATGATCTCACCTCTCGCTTCCTTGCTCAATTTTTCCCACCGGGGAGAACCACTGAGCTTAGGAATGACATCTTAATGTTCCAACAACGTCAAGGTGAATCTCTCTACGAAGCATGGACTCGATTCAAGGACTTACTTCATAAAGTCCCTCATCACGGCATTGATCTTTGGCTCCAAGTCCAAATCTTTTATGATCATGTCAACTTCCCCACCAAGCGATCCATTGACCAAGCGGCCGGTGGAAAACTTAGTGATCTCACCGCGGAAGAATCATGGGATATAATAGAGGACCTTGCTCTCTATGACAACGAAAGTTGGAATGACCCCCGTGAGTTGCCCAAAACCGTTAAGGCAATCTCCTTGCCTCCCATTGACTCACAATCTTCCGACCGTAGGATGATCGAACTTGAAGATCAAGTTAAATTCCTAATGAGTTCCTATGAAAACCCTAAGTCTTCACGCCATGTGAACAAAGTTTCTTCCTCGTGTGAGCCATTTTATGATCCCCATAACACGCGCACTTGCACCCGATCCCCCGAACATGCTTCCGTTGACTAAGCATCCTTGCGTATTAATGGAACGAGAGGAAGGTTCCCCACAATACCCGGACCTAGGAATTTCAATGAAACCCGAGAAGCATGGAAGGGTAAGCCCGACTTCTATTGGGGACAAACCAAAGAATTCACTTCCAATGATTTTTCATGGCCCCCACCCCACGGTCTTAACCAACAAAACATCGAAGGGATGTTGCAAAACCTAGTTGCATCCCAAGAAGCCCAAATAGCTAAGCTCTCGGACCGCTTTAACCAACAACAAGCCGAAATGGATAGGAAGATAGATAACCTTTGGAAAGCCATGACCAATAGTGATAGGAAGGTTAATGCTGTCTCAACTCCCGAGCCTTCCAGTGTAGAGATTAAGGACCCAAGTAAGTTAGCTAAGCATGTTCAATTCGTCAATACCATCGCCTTAGTGAAACCTAATAGAACAAATGACGAAAAGGACCATACACGTGAGACTAATGAAACAACCGAGGAAGTAGATGAAGTAGACAATGACTATTTCAATAAGTTTCCTACAGAAGAAGAGCTATCTCGCCACCCTCACTTAGTACGTGACCTCCGTCACATGTATGTCAGGAAAAGCCATAGAATCAAGTTTGGGAACCCTTGGAATCTTAACATACCATGTTGCATAGGACACCTTTTCGTGGCGAAGGCCTACATTGATCGCAAGTCCCCAATCAACATAATGACTAGCACCTACTACAATTGGGTAATGAAGAAGCCTATTCCAACTAGGCATGATCCCGATGATCCTAGTGTTAGTTGCAATTTTCTTGGAAGAGTTAAGGGATTGCCCGTTTATGTAGGTAGTTTCACGTTTCCTACGGACTTCATAATTGTGGATGATATTAGCACGGCCATAGATCCTAGCTTGTCCCACGTTATTCTAGGAAAACCTTTCATAGAAAACGACGGGATGACTTATGATCCTTCATTAGGAATAGTGCGATTCAAGGATGAGAACGACGACATAGCTTACCAAATGCCGTTTAAGATTGAGAAGTTTTCATCACTCTCTAATGATGAAAAGGAACTTAAACTGTCGGTCTATCATAGGAATGAGGAAGATAAAGAAAAAGGAGTAGATTATGTTATGGCTAAGATTTTCGGATTCTATAAGGATTGCTTGAACCTAGGACCGAAATATAGGACCGAGTGGGGAGAGGACGAACTCTTAGAGAGGTGCATCATAGGGCACTTCTACAACATGGAATCCCCCAATAGAGACCGTCATGAGAAAGAACATGGCGGTAATGAAGTCACGTAAGGGCACGACTACGAGTCTAGCTACAAGACTCTTAAATAAAGAAAAGCGCTTCGTGGGAGGCAACCCATGCTTAATTTTTTGCTTCTTAGTGTCGTATATCTTTTATTAATTGTTTATTCTCATGTTTAAATTTGTAAAAATGCTTTATTTTGTTTTTAACCTCGTCTTAATTGCATATAATAGGTATTTTACATAAAGGATAAGTGTAGGGAGGATTACACACGTTTTCAAAAGAAACATAAACATGAGAATAGCAATTCATTAAAAGATATATATGTGTGTTTGTTCGAGTCAAATGCTTGTATCGAGTCATAATGGATGTTTCGCAGAAATTTTTCCAGATTCTAAAGATGTAAATTTTCTAGAATTTTTTCCAGAAAATCGCAGACCAGTTTTTGTCATGATAACCTGACGGCGTCAGGATTGCAACCTGACGGCGTCAGGAAGGAGTAAAAACAACAGATTACTTTTTTCTCGTTTTCTGAGCTACTTATAAAATTTTGGAATTTTCCAGGTCTTAATTTTCCAGAAATTCTGTAAACATCCATTCCACAAGCATTATATCTTAGTTTAGTAGAGTCTTATATATATTATTACCGCCGATTTTACGCGAAGGTTTCGTTTGTTTTCTTCGAATGTGCAGGTTTTATTTATCAAGAAGAAGAAACAAAAGATTGGAAGGAGCTTTTCACGCACACATTCTTCTTGGAAAGGATTTAACCACTACTTTACCCGGATCCTACCGAGCTAATCAGGGGAGTACTAGTTTCTTTCGTTTTTAATTACCTTCCATTATCATAACTTTGATACTTTCGGGGAACATTGGGGACAATGTTCAGTTTAAGTGTAGGGAGGGAAAATAAAACGGGAACTTTGAAACTATGCTTATCCTTGATTATTTGCTTTGTCCAATTTTATTTGTGTAATAAACCATGAGAAAATGTCGGTTAGGGTAATTTTTGCACCAAATTTAAAATTTTTCATGACATATAGGAGTGGGCCATTAGTCTTAACAAAAGCGTCTCACAGATAGGAAGTTGCACGACTAGCACAAAAACCCTTTACCACTTAAATTCCACCCAAAATGTGAGGATCGCCCTTAGATTAGTAGTAGTTAAAAGCATTCATCTTTAATGCTTAGAGTGTGAACCGGTAGTATATTAGATTCTAGAACTTGTTTTGTGATGCATTCCGAGATCGCTAGTAAGACTACACTTGTGTAGTTAGGAATAACTAAATGATAAGAGGCATTAGGATAACCCTTGTTTGATACTCATAATATAATTACTTCTTCCACATCGGTTGAGTAATTCCCCCACACCCTTTGCGTTGTACTCATCTTTAGTACACGATACCCCTAGTTAACCCCTCAGAGCCTATCCTTTTCGCGGTTCTCGTGATGTTTCGGTTTTTCCGGAATATCAATGAAGAGCATTGTTTACACCTCACCCCTAAATATACACCCAAATCGCCTTAGCCTACCCTGTATGCACTCACTTTTAGTGCATTATTGTTATCACCCCAAACCCTTAGTTCAATTATCTAGTTGCTTGCATGAGTTTCTAAGTCAAGTCATATCCTTTGTACACAGTTTTGGGACGATTGGGACTCATGGGAAAAAGTTAAAGTTTATAAAATGATTGGAAGGGAACGTTAAATTCCTTTATTTGCGTAATAACATACCCCAAGTGTTTTGATCTTTTCAATTCGGGTCAAATTAGTGTTAGAGTAATAACAACTCAAGTGTAGGGATGTGCCTATAAATCCCTATCATTTTGATGTTACCGTAGAGGATGGTAGAGTAAAAGTGTATGAAAAAAAAATCGAAAAAAAAGAGAGAAAGAGAAAAGAAAAAAATAGAGTGGTAAAAAAAAAAAAAGAAACATACGGGCTACCAAACTACATCTATCCTTTAAATTTATGTTTATTTGTTTCAGTTAGCTAGAGTCTAGAGTGTCAAATCTTGGCTTAGCAACGCCATTCTTCGTATGCTTGTAACAAAAAGATTTTTGACTTGCCACCACTAAATAGCCTATCCCACCAAACCCTTTGTTTCCCTACCGTAAGCCTAACATTACAATCCTTTAAAGACCTCTTTGATAGTCTTTCCTAGGTGCTTACGCCAAAGCGATGGAGGTTTGATCTATTCTCAAGCCTATGGTAATCTATGTACTAGGACCGGTTAATGAGTGTTTAATCTTCCATTTCCAACTTGTTATATTTCATATACACCCGAGAGAGATGTGAGTATCCAAACACCCCATGTGAGGTGCTAGTATGTAATTTCCGTGCTTGTTATGACTTTTGCGGGGCTTATATGTGTTGTGGACTGTTTTAAACCAATGCTTCATGACCCCTAACTTATAAATTAATTGGCTAAAAGCACATTTGCTTGAGGACAAGCAAATACCAAGTGTAGGGATATTTGATAAGGTTTTAAAATGTACCTTTTTGAGGGGTCGTTTAAGCCCTTATTTGATCACTTTTGTATCCGTTATTACTTAATATCGTTCTTTTTCACTTTTTAGGTCTCTTGAAGGCAAATTGTTGTAATGGCACTTATTTGGATGAAAAGGCGCGGATATACGAAGAAAAAGGCCAAAGTCAAGAATCGAGACACTCAAGCTGCTAAAAGACAAGGTGACAGCGTCACTGCTTAAATGCGACGCCGTCGGAGTATTTTGTGACGGCACAGAAGACAAATTTCCTATTTTCAAGTGAAGGTGTCAGGCTTTAAAAGAGTAGGCCGTCGCAACTCAGACGACATAGATTTGATCCAGACGGCGTCAGAAGCTGAAGAGGATGGCGTCACAAGCACAAGGTGACGCCGTCGCAAGACTAACGTGGCCAAGACGAAACCCTTATGACGGCGACTCGACGGCGTCACAAAACATAAGGTGAAGCCGTCGCACATGTAATCTTATATATAGAATCCGAATTTTTCAGTATTAGGGAGTAGTCTTTTGGAGTAAAAACCCTAGTGGGTTTTGTAGACGAGACCCTTTGGTAAGTTCAAAGAGTTAGGGATAAACGCATACCCTACGACTTTAGACACACAACGCGATTAAGAATAAGGACGTGACAATTCAACCAACAATAGGAGATAATTAAGGAGTAATAAAACCTAAGTAAACATATCTCTAAACTATCATACGAACACACAATAATTAGACATAGACTACCAATTAATTTAGATAATTAGATAAGTAGAAGTAATCGGTAGAAATACCAAAACCCCCAAACTCAAACCCCGAGATTCGTACCTTTCCATTTCCTAAAAAAACATAAAAAAGATAAAAAATAATCTTCCTCAACCCCAACCTTAGCGTAGTAACTTCTCACTAGCATTCCTATTCCCCTAGAGAACGATATCAATACCCGTGGCTTACCCTAATACTACACTACAACGACTAGGTTCACTGCCTAGGGTGTTATAAAACTTGCTCGAATAAAAGGAAGTTCCTTTGACCCCGAACGACGCGTGTAGCGTTATCATACATATGCATTACTAAACCATGAAAGACACTTATTGCTTGTTTAGTGTTTTATATGAAAACGTAAGTGTGTTAGTAAACTATTGGTTCAAACTATTTACGTATTTTATTTGTTTCGTTTAAAATGATTTTAGGTTTGTTATCGAGAAAACATTAGAAGATCGTAAAACATAAATAAACGTTTTTACGGCTTATTTGTATTAGCAAAAGCAATGACTCATGACAACTGGATTGAATCCATGCAAGAAGAGCTGAACCAGTTCAAACTTTTAGAAGTATTGAAATTGGTTGAAAGACCAACAAGGGTCTACGTCATTGGTCTAAAATGGATTTGGAAGAACAAGGTAAATGTTGAAGGAACGGCCATTCGAAATAAGTTACGTCTGGTGGCTAAGGGTTATAAACAGGAAGACGGTATCGACTTTGAAGAACATTCGCACCGGTTGCTAGACTTGAGGCTGTACGGATTTTTTTGGCATTCATGGCTCACATGAACATCACCGTCTACCAAATGGATGTTAAAACTGCATTTCTGAATGGAAAACTTAAGGAGACGGTGTATGTTAGCCAACCAGAAGAATTTGTTGATCCAGAGTTCCCTAATCATGTCTCCAAATTGAACAAGGCTCTCTATGGTCTCAAACAAGCCCCTCGACCGTGGTATGATAAGTTGTCATCCTTCTTGCTTGCTCATAATTTTATCAAAGGATCGGTTAACCCCACACTGTTGATTCAATATCACGAGGCACACATTTTAATTGTTCAGATTTATGTGGATGACATCATTTTTGGTTCTACCCACAAAAAGTACTCAAATGGTTTTTCAAAACTAATGAAAACAAATTTTGAAATGTCAATGATGGGTGAGCTTACGTTCTTCTTAGGACTTCAAGTTCATCAATCACCCCGTGGTATTTTCCTCAGTCAGTCCAAATATACTCTTGATATTTTGAAAAAACATGGTATGCAAACTTGTGACACATATAATACACCAATGGCTCATACCAGTAAACTGGATGCTGATCTACATGGGAAACTGGTTGACCCTACCAAATATTGTAGTATTATTGGGTCTCTCATATATCTAACAGCCAGTAGACCCGATATTGTATTTGTTGTATATCTATGCTCCCGTTATTAGTCAAGACCCACTGAAAAACACCTCTTAGAGGCTAAAAGAATCCTCCGATACATCAAGGGAACCATTAACTTGGGGATCTGGTATCCGAAGGATTCTAGTTTTGAACTAATAGCATTTTCAGATGCCGATCATGCAGGGTTCTTAGAACACAGTGTGGGCAAGGAGGATAAGGTTTAGCTTTTGGCCTTTGAGCCTGCCTGGATGATGAAGCATATTGGTGACCAAGGTTCATATAAATTGCTTCATTCAGTGACTTGGTGTGTTGTGAGTGATCAGAAGTTCTGTGATCTTCTCTTTTGCAGATGATCCAAAAGAGAATTCTGTAGCAATTGTAAGTGGTATAACTTGTATAATGGCACACTTGATGCTTTAGCCGATCTTGGAGCAAGTATCAATTTGATGCCTTATTCGTTGTATTCCAAATTATCCATCAACACCTTAAAACATACAAAGATGAGTATTCGATTAGCCAATCATTCTTATCAATACCCTTTTGGAGTTGCTGAGAATATGCTCGTACAAGTTGGTAAATTCATTTTCCCAGTAGATTCTGTGATCTTAGAGATGGTGGAAGATAGTAGAGTCCCACTCATTTTAGGAAGACCTTTTTTGAACACTACTGATGCAATCATTAAAGTAAAAGGTAAAGAACTCAATCTTGGAGTTGGAGAAGATCAAATTACCTTTTTAATCGATAAAGCAATGCGATATCCACATTCCAGCAATGACACTTGCTTCAATATTGATGAAGTCACTAATAAAGAATTAGATGCATTACTTACCGATTCTGATCCATTCATGACTACTTCAGAAAAGATTAGTGAAACGAATCTTGATAAAGAGTTCACTGATTTTATGAAAGTAAAATTGGAAGAAGGTAACACTGAAAAGGAAGAAATAGTGGAAGAGAATTTTTTAGGAAGTGTTGTGTGTGTTTTAGAGAGATGTATGAACGATGTATGTGAAGCATAAATTTCTAGAATCAACAATGATATAACCCACCAAACTATTGGACACATACCTGCAATCTGAGGTGCTGAAAAGAAGGGATCAAAATTTTCACTATGGTGATCAGGTGAGAAGAGTGTGTCTGAAATCCCCCAACTGGTGTTATTACTTTTAGATAGTGTGTGTGGAAGTTTGGGAAAGACTGTGGGGATAAGAGGAAGGATGGAGGGATCTAGAATTTGTAGGAGAGCGGAGGATCTTTATACTCGGTGTATTGTAGACTTCACTATATCGCCCCTCACAAAAACACTATAGACACAGTGTCTCTCCTCACAAAAACACTGTAGACCAAGTTTTGCACATTAGAAACAACGGTAAATGTTATATTCTTATAATTACGAACGACTTAGCATGTTAATATTTATGTCTTTTTTTTCTGCATGTAATTTGAGTTGTTAAAAACTTACTAACCTTTAACTTATATAGTCACTTAGATAATGCATACCAAATTAACTCAAAATGTATTTATTTTCATCTCACAGTAACTCGGGCTTTCATTTTGACATTTACATTCTTGTTAATCGGGCTTTCATTTTGACATTTACATTCTTGTTAATAATAATTTTATCCGTATTTAATTTTTAAACCCTTATACGTGTAGGTTAAACTTGAAAAGTAATTACGCGAGTCATTATTGCATTTAGTGAAATTATTTTTCCGGTTATCATAATATAATCCCATAATAAGGAATAACATGAGTCGTTCGGATATGTACCGTCTCGTGTATATAGTTATATAAGACTGTAATTTGTGCTTTCATTCTAATGTTTATAATTTCTTGCATATACATTATTTTAATATATCATGATAATAATGATTATAAATAACAAAAATATAAAGTCTAACACTCCTATTAACATACCAACTGAAAACTCTTAATTCCCAAACCCTAATTCATGATTGTCGACCAGATCCTTTGCCGACAATCACAACTTGGTCGCTATGCTGGATAAACCCATTCCAGAATCTGAAGGGTTTACTGAAATTATTGATTTCCTTAATGCTTGCCCTATAAGGTATGCATTATTAGTATCCCCTACTATATATGTTTTCATCATTAAACAGTTTTGGGCTACTGCTAAGTCCAAAAATATTAATGGAGAAGCACAAATTCAAGCTTTTGTGTACAATCAGGAGAGAGTGATCACTGAGTCTTCTGTTAGAAATTCCTTTGAATTAGCATATGGAACTGGGATTTTCTGTCTCCCTACTCCTCAAATTTTTGAACGATTGGAAAAGATGGGGTATGAAAAGCCAAACACTACTCTAAAGTTTTTCAAAAGGCTTTTCTCTCCTCAATGGAAATTTTCTATTCATACCATCTTGCACTACATTAGTCCAAAAACAACAGGCTGGAATGAGTTTAGTACTAATATAGCTTCTGCTATTGTGTGCTTGACTCAGGGTCAGTCTTTTAACTTTTCTAAAATGATGGGTACGTGTACCGGGAAAAGACAACATCCTAAAATTTAAAAAACGGGTATGGCGGGAAACGTCTATGTGTTTTATAATATTTTAGTATATGAAAAATTGTCTTTAAAAAATTTTACATAACATGTTAAAATCCGAACAAATGTTATTCACAATCATTAATTTAAAAACTCTTAACTACCAAATTGTCTTCTCAAAAAACATTTAAGTAAAAAAAATACATAGATGAAGGGTGGTATCCAATTGTAAATATTTAATATGGTTAGATCACAGCCTCACAGGTCAGTACATACCAGTTTTTTGCTCATGTGAATATCTTTTATGACCATCATTGATACCACAAGTTGGTAACTCAATGACAATAGTAACCATAATTTACCAACCAGTATTGAGAAGTACATAAAAAGCAATACCAAAATCACTCATTCTAGTCTACTAGTCTAGCATCTAGGTGGCTACATCTACACACCAAAATATATAAAGAATAACTAGAAGACAAAACATTAATAAATTAAGGGAAAATGATTGAAAAAATTATCATACTTGTCATCATTTGCTTTTGTGGGTAGTGAACAAATTTTTTTGTTTTTGCGGGTTGTTTTTTTTTCAAATTCATCATTTTTAGGGTATTTTGCGAAAATTTTGAACAGTTTTGCCTCTCTTTGCTAATAGATTTTTTTTTCCGAAGGAAAAAATGTCACATAGTACCCTAAAAAGGATGAATTTGAAAGAAAAGTACCCATAAAAGCAAAAAATTTTGTTCGCTACCCACAAAAACAAATAGTGACAAGTATGATACTTTTTTCAATCATTTGCCCATAAATTAAATACTAGTATACTAATGTTATTTATCTTCCATCACCATCCTAAAATCCATAGATGTCTGTCTCAACCCTGGTTACATCTTGAATGCAAAATCACATATATTCATGAGTCACAACCACGAAGGATAAACAAAAACATATTCACAAAACTAACCTCGTTGCTAAACATCTCCCACAGCAAGAAAAAACTCATGTTACATCTCTACTCTAAAGTTCCAACTATTTTTTATTAAAAGGTCAAGAAACGCG
The DNA here is from genome assembly GCA_019973895.1 of Chrysanthemum seticuspe. Lineage (NCBI taxonomy): Eukaryota > Viridiplantae > Streptophyta > Magnoliopsida > Asterales > Asteraceae > Chrysanthemum > Chrysanthemum seticuspe. Next base: position 93,787,968 of record BPTQ01000009.1, on the reverse strand, counting down.
ATTATAAGGCCCATAAACGTTTCTCGCTCAACATCATGCGTTTCCAATCAAAATGAAATGTTACCCATTTTCCCGATACGTTTCCATCACGTTTCCGGCCGTTTCCCGTTTCCGAAACATTTTCAGTAAGGGAACGACACCCCTAAGCGTTTCCGTGCATTATAGGTGCTACTTACTTTATCGTGAAGCTTTAGTTTAGCCCAAAATTAATTTAATAATGCAAAATTTTGTATATAACCTCCCAAAATTATTTTTGCAACATCATCCCGAAAATTATAGGTCCGTCTTTGGTCGTCAGAATCAATCTGACATAAACCAGTGTGTCAACCAGTTCAACTACAACTGTATTACCAAGTTTTACATTTTCAAACTAAGTTACTGAATCTAAGGGTCTGTTTGGTTTGTAGGTGGGTTTAGGATTTGAATTTGGATTTGGATTAGAATTTGGATTAAGATTTGAATTTGGATTTAATGTAGGAGAGAGATTTTTTTTTTTTATTAATATTATTGATTTAAGATTATTTGAGGACAAAAGATTATTTACATACTAAGGGATCAATCTCGACAGTCCATTTTTATTTGATCTAATGGATGAGATTAATCCCAATAATTTAAAAAACCCACTTTCATCATCTTTTTTCAAATATTAATAACTTTCAAACCGTTAATTGTTAAGCGAAAAAAAAATATCATTGCGACGAGCATTTAATTACCTTTCTATAGATAGACATTTTGATATACTTTCGACAATTTGTTTTTCGTATTTTTCACCTTTTTTTACGTTACTAAAATTTGCATTAAAAAATCATATATGATTAAACATTAATTTGAATATAACATGTGATATTAGTGTTATATCATATATGACATTAGTGTTATAGCATATATTATGTATTATCACATGTGATACTAGTGTAATATCACATATGATAAACATATCATATCACATGTGATATCACATATCATATATGATTTAACACTAATATTATATGTGATATTCAAATTAGTGTTTAATCATATATGATTTTTTTCATGCAAATTTCATGTAACGTAAAAAAAGACGAAAAAACGTGAAAAAAACGATTTTTTTTTCTTTTTTTGGAAGTATATTAAAGTGCCCGTCTATAGAAAGATAATTAAATGCTCGTCGCGACGGTGTAAATATTTTCGCTTAACGATTAATGGTTTAAGAGATATTTAAATTATAAAAATAAGTGAAATAATAAAATGCTTTTTAAATGAATGGTGGAGAGATGAGTCCCTTAATATGTAAGAAAAGTTTGGTATGTAAAATAATTTTTCTCAATATTATTAGTTATTTTATATAATAATTTTGTAATAAAAAATATTATTATTCAAAATAAATATAGAAAGAGATGAGAGTAGAATGTTAGATGGGCCCCACTAAAATATTAATATTTATCAAAAGTCACCTATTTATTAATCTTTCAATCTATTACTCCATTCGTTCCATATTAAATGTTCGTGTTTGACTTTTCAAGTCTTTATTTTACAACTTTGACATTAAATATTTTTGTTTGTGTTATATAGTATTAGATAAAAATGATACGTAGTGGAAATACATTTAAAATTTAATATATTCATGTATTTTGCATCAAATATTTTATAACACAACCAAAAATATTTATGGGCCAAAGTTAAGAAAAAAAGATTTAAAAAATTTAAAATGGACATTTAATATGGGATGGAGGGAGTATTACTCAATCCATTCTAACTTTCAAAAAATACAACCAAACAATTGTTTTAGGTCACATCAATTCAAAACCCATACTACACCCTCAAACTAAACGGGCCACAAATATGTATGGGTTAAAAGGAAAATATAAGTATCTCTAAAAGTCAAATTTAGCAAAATGCAATAATAGTTAGCCAATTGTAGTGACATGTGGCAAAATACAGTATACGAAAATGTTAGAGGGTTTATGAGGGTCATTTATATCTTTTTTTATTTCAAGTTTTAAGAGCTAACCCTCAACTACCCAACCCTAACCCACTTAGCACAAGGTGATTGCGATCAAGGTATCAAAATCTGTAAATAATTTATGGTCGTGGTTTTGTGATTGATCTATGTATGCTATTTCAAAATTGTTGTACTTTTTATTAATTTTTTTTATCCAGTAAGAATTGTTTATCCTTCCTACTTAGAAATGGATGAAGGTTTTAGTAAACAGCTTCCTAATGACTCTTGGGTTTTGATCTTTAAGAAGCTAGACTCAAATGTGGATCGAAACTCTTTTGGGTTAACAAGTCAGAGTTTTCTTGATATTCAAAGTTCAAGTTATAAAAGCTTGAAATTGGGATGCTCAAACGAGTCAAATTGCTCCACTCATGTTAATATTCATGATTCCGTTTTCAATGAAAATCTCTTTAACCGTTTTACCCAAATAGAGTCGATGTCTTTGGGCACTTGCCTTAATATTAATGATTCAGGTCTAACTCCATTTGTAAAATATGGGTCTACATTGCTTTCTCTAAATCTTGATTTTTGTTATCATGTCACCAACATAGGACTTACTTTGGTTGCTTGTAGCTGCCCATTGTTATCCGTTATCAGCCTTGCTAAATGCTCTATCACTGATATTAGATTAGAAATCTTAACCAAATTGTGTAAGTTGTTAAAAGAAGTGAATCTTGCTTGGTGCACAAACATAACTGACCATGGAATTTTGTCTCTCAACAAAAACTCTCGTCAACTTAGATCACTCAACATAACCTGTTGCAGTAAATTTTTTGGTTTAACCTTCCAAGGGTTTTCTCCAACCCTGGCCTGTTTGGAAGCCGTGAATTGCGTGCTTGGTTCTACAGGTATTACTGAAATTTTAAGTGGAGGTGGTCTCGAGCATTTAAACCTTTCTTATCTTAGTTTTAGTAAGTTTAACTCGAGACACAAACTGGCTGCATTTATTGGAATAGGATCTGCGGCTAATCTTAGATTCCTTAACCTACTTTTGTGCCCCTTTGTTGAGGATAGTGTTATAATTTCAATTTCAAAAGGTGTTGGGGATATAGGGTAATAACGAACACCAGTGGATATACTTAATCTCTGAAAGGCGTGTAATCACTTTCAGATCAAATCAATTTGGCGGTTCTACCAAATTATTCAATCGGATACAATTCAGAGAATGAGAATTTTCTGTATGTGTTGGGTCTGAAATATATTGAACCGTTATATGATAATGACCAAACAAACTGTATATAACAGGTTACGGGATAACTGCCAATGGCAGTTTTAGGGTTTCCAAGTTGTCAAGTTTTGTCCCTCAATTTCCGAAAGTTAATTTCTGCTGAGGAACATAGCTTCAGCAGAAACATATATAACTTCAGCAGAATCAAAAGTTCAGCAGAATCATTACTACTTCAGCAGAAATGGACCCTGCCAGGGGCTGCCGCCCCTTGGACCCTGCTACCAGGGGCGCTGCCCCCGGACCCCCGTCCCTTAGGGGCTTCGCCCCTAAGATCATAATAAATTCAAGTAGGTGTGCACTCCGCACCTCCAAACCTAAATGATGTATTATTATGATGATATTGGTCAAAACAAGTTAATCCAATTACACTCAAATATCCAACAAAAGGGTGTCCATTGCTGCAAGAATGGAACCTATCTTGTTTTAGCAATATTGGGATTTCTGGTTGGGAGGCAATTGTATTTACTGTCAAAATTTGGAAATACTTCATGTAAGTTATTGTTTTGAACTTTGTGATAGAGGATTACTCGCTTTGGGTAATGGTTGCAAACGCCTCTCAGTGATATACCTGAAAAACTGCTTACAAATCACTACATTTGGGCTCCACCGGTTTAAAGTACACAGAGAGGATGTTGAAATCAAAGAGGAAGTATGGCTGACAGGGATTTCCCCGAATGAAGAATTTATATCTGATGACGTGGAAATTGCATCTCATGACGCGGAATTTGTATCAGATGACGCGGAATTTATATCTGATGGCGCAGAATTTGTATCGAACGATGAGCAGGAGTTTGAACTATTTTAAGTGGAAGGAGATTCAGCTGTGTTGTTTACTTACTCTGAAGACTTGAAAGACTGTACGCATCTTTCTGTATTAATCCTTAGTACTTGTGTAACTCCTATATTGGAGAATAAAATAAGACATCATGAAACTTATTACTTGTGTAACCTCGAAGGCGAGGAAATCGTGAAACTTAACATAGTTGTGTGTTTGTTTTAATGTATGCAACACATTGTAATGCATTTACAGCTTTGTTTGTCCAGATGTTTTGTTTAAATCTCATATTTCTATATCATCATATATATTATCAAGAATGATCTTTCCAAGAGTAACTTCCTCCAAAATGGAGACCAAAGACCCGGGCCTCGATCTCTTATGTGCGACATCTAAGGGACGTGTTCATATAGAGATTCCCATTGGTCTAATTCCACAGCTTATATGACGAAGGCCGAGGAAGTAGGTATGGCGTTAATAAAGCCATTGGGTGACAGGGGACACCGTTCTCTCTATAAGAGGTCAGATCTTATTATTTATTATTTTTTTTTTCTAATTTTAATCATCCCAGTTACAATGTAAAACCTAGCGATATAAGAACTCAAAACTGATGTAGCATTTTACATAATTTCCAGATTGAATATGTCAAATGCATATATATTAACTAATGAATCATTCTGTTTGGACACAGTATTGAATACATATATTAAATTGAACAAGTATGATGAACCTGAAACCAATGACATGGCTATGTACTTTGCTAGAGTAAGCAAGCAAAGTGGGAAAAGATTATATATAATTACTTGACGATGACGCTACACAAACATAGAACTCGTTTGATGTTATTAACACTCAAGCAGATCGGATGGTGGAGGTAGCAGCGTCTCTGATTCCCCCACTCCGTTTTCAACGATAAAAGGCATTGCAAAACCCCAAACAAGATGAGTATCAATGTGACAATGCATCAGCTGTGAACCAATAATCTTAATTCTTATGCTTCATATGTAAATATTATTAGACGAAGGACCAAACTCGTCAACTAGAAACATAATAACCGAAAAACGGTTATGAGATGGCGGTTACAAAACCGAACCATCATGATGTTTAGATTGCATCGGTTAGGACATATATATATATATATATATATATATATATATATATATATATATATATATATATATATATATATATATATGTATGTATCGAATCACTTAGAAGGTTAATAGACAAATTACTTATTCATATTACTTTACATTTTCAATCTACATATATTGATCTAGAAATTGGGACAACAATTGGCATCAAGAGCAGTGTTTTACGCAACGTTTTTGTATTCTATACACAAGAAAGAAACCCAAGGAATACGCAGAAATTTTTTTTTCATACGCAGGGAAACATTTGTTTCATACGCAGGAACTTTGTTTCATACAAGAATTTTTTTGTTTTCTCTCTACTTCCAAGAGAAACAAACGTGAATAAGCATACGTAGAAGATAGTGCACGATCGTTTACGTAGGAGATTGCAAACGTTTACACCACACGGATTGGTGGGGAAGCCTTGTTGGCGACAACATAGGGAAGGAAGAAGATTCATACACTTTGTTCGGGATAGAGAGCGAGTGGGCAAATACTTTGAGAAACCGGTTAAATTTCAAACTCAAAGTAGAAGAATACGCGGGAAACACGCAGGGAAAACATTGTTGTGGAAGGAAATACGTACGTGATAAGACAAAGAAGAAGGAGTACTCAAGTTTGTGTGGAGTAGTGTCGGACGACACAAAGAAAGCAACGACGTGAAAAAAATCAGAAGCAAAACTCGTATTTGTTTCGGTGTTTTGGTTACCATCTCGGTACCAAATTATTTGTACGTGGGAATTTTGGTCTCGGATCATGTTTTTCCCTATTCACTATCGTAAAACAGTTTAAAACAAGTTAATAGTGAATCTATGACTGATAAGATGTAAGTAAAACACACTGATTAATTTTCAACCCATAATATTCTTTATTAGAAATAAATCAAACAAGAATACATTACCCAAGTACTTCCAGAATAGTACTTGGGATTGAAATGACAAAGGTTGGTAACTCCTCTCGAAGCTCAGGCTAAGTCTGAGCACAACTACAAGTACCCACTGAGCTATCTCAGGGATTAAGTTGTATTTGGAGGAGTGAAAAATGGCTTGCGTGTATGTGTGTTTTTACAATTCACAAGCTTAATCTTTCACTCCATCTCTTATGCTATTGATACAAGTATGAGTTTTAACTCTTTCCTAAGTGACAAACTGACAATTTACAGAAGACAAAATACTGATGTATTCTGTCTCTGTTTACAAAGATTATTTTAGGTAAGAGACAAGATTGTTTTCCAAAGGTCAGTGATGACACTGAGCCTGATCGTTTGCCATTCAGGGAAAGTTGACTTTAGTTGATAAGGACTTCGTCTTATCAGATTCAACCTTATCCCGCCTTATCCCACTCATTCTTCAGTCTTCACATCCTTCAGTCTTCTATTTCAGTTTGTCTTTAGTGTAAGTAGCTGGAGAGGAGTTTTAGGGATTCAGTGAGTTATTGTCATCACTCACCGAATCCACCATCTTCTTCTTGACTCAGTCTTCACTCTTTAAGTTCTGCCTTACTGAGTGGAGAGACTTCTTCTTCGCCTCATACTGAGTATCCTGAAGATGGCTCACTGAGAGACTATGCACTCAGTGACCTGTTAGTGTTTAACGGATTAAGCACTTAGGTTATTTTCTATTTAAATCCTAAATTAAGGGGTTTGGGTATTTACTGAACCCAACAGTCTCCCCCTATTTGGATATACAAATAGCCTAAGTGTTTGATCAGTGTAAGTGAGCAAATAGCTTCTTCTTACACTGAATGTACTAATGAATACACAAAGGAACACTGAGTATTTTAACAAAACATACATCTTTTATTGATCACTTTACATGGTTCCTAACACTAGTACAGAGAGATAAAGCAAAATGATGTCAGTCTAGATGAATTCCCAGTGCTTCAAGCTTGACTTTCTTAGTGATGAGTGTTTCCCTGTCAGGATGCTCTCTTATCTTGGCGTTTAAGTCAGCACAGAACCTGATGTTTGCAGGAGTCTGGATTTGAGAGGCCACATGTATGTAACTCAGCATTGCAGCCACACCTGCCTGATCAATGTCACTCCATCTTTGGAATGTTGGGTTTCCATAGAAATCAATGTGGAACAGTCCTCTTTCATGCTTTTCAATCACAAGACAGTTTACAAACTTTACACCTTCAGGCAGCTCCCTATTGCATTCAAGTCCAGGCACTTTGATCTCAGGCTGGAACTCAACTCTCTTTCTCTTGCCCTGTGATGACTGAGGTTGAGATCCTTGTGGTGCAGTTAAGGCAAGCTGAATCCCCAGTTGTGCTGGTGCATCCCCCAGTCTTTCATACCTTTTGATGAGCATTTTCACCAGCTCCTTAACCATCGCATTCTGCTTCTTTTCAATTATTGGACCCAGTTCATCGAGTTCAGTGATCCCAAAGTCAGTGAATTTTAGGGGATCATGAACCTCGAAGTGTCTTTTGTCATCCCCCCTGTAAACATTCATGGCCAGTGGTTTGGACTTGGGGATGATTCTGACATCTGTGATTTTCTCAAGCAGCCTTCTATTTGTCATTGACCAGTTGTAGTGATCTATTCTTGCTTGCTTGATGGCTGCAGTTCTCTTGTTCTTTTCTTCCAACTGCTTTCTCATTTCAGCCATCTTAGCAGCCTGAGCATCCTTGAACTTTTGTCCTGCCTGGCCCTTTTCTAGCTTCTTAGGATCAATCTCCATGTTCTCAGCTTCCTCAGCGACAACTTTTACCAGTTCTTCTCTGCTTTTTCTTTCTTCTTCAGCAAGCTTCCTTCTCCTTTCTTCCTTAGCAAGGTAGGCACTTAGCTGTTGTGGTGAAAGCAGGTACTCAGTGTTGCCGATCATATAGGGAATCCTCTTAGGCTCAGGTGGTGTTTGCATTATGCCTTTTCCTTTATCCTGGCCTGAAGAAGATGATGCTACCAGAGGTGGTGTTGTTGTTGATATAGGTGTGATCAATGTCATTGTTGTTGTTGTTGAAGATGTTGGTGGTACTGATTAAATTGGTACAGCAGGGACTGGTTGAGGTGGCTCCCCCTCAGTGTGAGAGGAAGTCTCTTCAGTCGTCTTCTCCCCCTCAAATGTTGCCTCAACATGAGTGAGAACAAGAGTTGCTTCGGACACTGGGGGGGGGGGGGTTTCAGTGGCTTGACCTTTGAAGGATTGATAAATTTCAGTGAGCATAACCTTGATGTCAGTAGTATCTTGCTGAAGACTGGTGACTTGTTTCTCCAGGTTAGCCTAAGACAATTCCAAAGCAGTCATCCGTGGCCCAAGATTCCAAGCCATGGAAGATGATGCCTTAGCCAGAGAGGTCACCTGAGCATCCAAGGAACCCAGTGTTGCCTGAAGAGACTGGACTGAAGATTGAAGACCCTGAACATTGGCAGACTTGAGCATGTTGATTAATTCAGTGAGGTCTGAGGAATTCTTCAAGTAAGCCTCAGTAGCCTCCAGCACTTTTGAGTTGAGTGATGGGTCTTCTTTTACCGAGTCCCTGATTTCATCAATCTTTGTCCCACAACCATGAAGATGTTTAAGAAACTTAGCCAGGTTATCATCCAATCTGTGAAGATGCTCGTACATGATATCTCTATGTTCATCAGTGTTAGCATTGAAAGTGAGCACATCAGACTTAAGATCAGCATAACTTGCAGCAGCTTCAGTGTGTTGATCCCACAATGTGTTAGTGACCCCAGAATATATCTTTCTTGAAGCTTTGGTGATCCACATAACTAACTGCCTTTCAGTGATTGGAAGAATATTATCAAACTGGCTGAATTCATCAGAACTGGATGAAGAGGAGTCATAGTTATGATCTTCAGGATAAAATGGTGACTCCTTAGGCTCTTGTGGATCAGGCTGATGTTCTTGTTCAGCTTGAACATCAGCGTCCACTTCTTCTCCTGCAGATAGAATTTCATCTTCACTTTCATCATGTTCTTCATCAGAAAATAATATCTCAGCAACAGTTAGCAAGGTGGGGGTGATGGGTTCCATATCAGCGGGTGGTATTAATCCCTCTGAGTCTTTCTCCCCCTTTGACCCCTCAAACACTGATGGGTTTTTCCCAGTGTCTTCTCCGGAGTCAGGATTGGTGATTGGTTCCGTATCGGCGGGTTGTTTCTTTCCCTCCGAGTCTTTGTCCCCCTGAGACCCCTGAGACACTGGTGGGTGTTTCCCAGTGCCTTTGGCGGAGTCAGTGACAGTTATATCCCTGTCAGCGGGTTGTTTAGGTCCCTCTGAGTCTTTGGGATCATTCAGTTTGTCCTCAGACAAAGGCTGTGATTTGCTAATGTCATCCTTGGGCGTTGTGGAAGGCGCTCCCCTACTAGCGGGTTGTATGTTTCCCTCTGGATCTTGGGGAGTAGTAGTTGGGACCAAGGGCACTGATTGTGATTTATTAGTGTCCTTCGTTGTCACCTGGGTGGATGTTGCTTGGACTCTAGTGGGTGGCATATCAGTCTTGGGCTTCTTTTGCCTTTTGGGCTGTGTTCCTGAAGCCTTAGGGCCCTGAGACTTGGTTTTGATCTTAGTCCAAGTCTGAGACTTCCCCTTTCTCTTTTTAGGAGCAGGGTTAGGAGACACTGAGTCCCTCTGGTTGTTTACAGCAACCATATGGGCCGTCAATTCAATATTAGTGACAAGGGATGGGTCTCTTTGAAAATTAGATTGACTCAGGATGCCAGGTAAAGCACAATATTTTTGTTCCTGAGGATAATTGCAACCCAGTAACACTTGTAAAGCACATGAGACAAACCTAGGGTACGAAACGTATTTCGCCCTAGTTTTGCTCAGTAGCTTGGTTACGAGATCACTGTAAATGATCTCCCCAATGTCGACATTGACCCCATTCATCAAACAGTATGCCATCATCAATTGAATAGAATTAACTTGTTCAGTGGATGAGTGGTTCCCGCCGAGGACCTGAATCACAAAAGTGAATAGGATCCTCCAAGCCACGGGAAATGAACTCTTGGTGACTGGGGTCTTGTCCAAAAATTTTGGATCCAAAACGATTTGTTTTAACCCATCCTTCACTGTGGAGGGTTTAGGATGGGCAACATAAACTCCTTTATTGTAGTCTAACCTTGTTGCAGTACAAAACGTTTTATAGTCCAGGGTGACTGATCTTTCCCCGTTAAAAAGACTGAACTTAATGAGATACTCCCTGAGGGGTCTTAGGTCTGTCTCATTAGTTGAGGGTGTCGGGTCATAGGCCACTGCTGTAGCCCAAAACTCCCTAAGGAGGTTTTGGTACAGTATAGAGGGACACTGAACAAAGGCCGTTTTCAGTGGGCAGTTGAATAAAAATTTCATTATGTCCTTATAGGCTGGGATATTTTGGGGGTATTTAAAATTGCCTATAACATTGTTAGTTTTAAATTCAACCTTACTGAAATCCCCTACCCACTGAGATGCAAATATTTGAACTAGAACAATCAAAGAGTTTTAAATCTCTTAAGTTTGTGATGAAAAACTTTTTGTAAATGTTTACAGAGATGGTTTTTCAAAAAAAGGTTTGAAGAACACAAAGATTTATGGGTTTGAAAGAGTATTTTGACAGCGTTTTGTTGCAGAAATACTTTGTGTGTGTTTAACGATTTTGTGAGGAGTATTTATAGAGTGATGAGAGGGGTTGTTTATGCACAAATGTGGATTTGTAAAGTCAGTTTTTGAAAACATTTCAAATTTCCACATTTAATGCCACCACTCCACTACCCGCTGTAAAATCCCGGTTTTCCAGGAACAGTTGCAGTGCACAGTAAAAGTGCATTTTGCAACAATAAAATATCAATAAGATATTTCATGTGGGAGGGGGCATTTAATGCCAAGTGGGATTGGGTAAGTTTGAGGGACCCTTGACAGTAAGATAGAGAGACATATATTCCTATATTTAATTGGTATGTTTACCAACCTAGGACATTTAAGTAACTAATACTTGGTGCATTTAGTTACTCATTCAATGCTCAATATCAAGAGTCAGGGTCCATGAATGAGTCTTACTCATTCAGTGATATGGTTGTTTTGGGGTATGTTCAGGGATGATGAACCATTTCAGAGAAAACTTACTGAGATTGGGATTGGTTTTCAGGTTGCTGACTGTCAATGTCTAGCATTCGCAATTAAGCTTTCAGTCTCCTGAAGGTCGGTTCATCTAAGGGTTTGGTGAAGATATCAGCAAGTTGATATTCAGTAGGGATGAAATGAAGTTCTATGTCACCTTTCATTATGTGGTCCTTGATGAAATGATATATGATATCAATGTGTGGTTCTTTGGTGAAGGACAGGGTTGTTGGAGATTGCAATGGCACTAGTGTTGTCACAGAATATGGGTACCATTTTGTAGTGGATGTCATAGTCAATGAGTTGACTTTTCATCCATAATACATTGGCACAGCATCCTGCAGCATCAACATACTCAGCTTCGGCTGAAGACATAGCCACTGATTGTTGCTTTTTAGCACTCCAACATACCAGTTTTCCTCCAAGAAATTGACAGGACCCTGAGGTACTTTTTCTGTCCATGTTGTAGCCAGCATAATCAGAATCCGAGTATCCTTTGAGGTCAAACCCTGAGCACTTTGGATAATAGAGTCCAAGGCTTGGAGTTCCCTTTAGGTATCTCAGTATTCTTTTGGCTGCAGTGAGATGAGATTCTTTGGGATTGGACTGATATCTTGCTATTAGACAGACTGAGAATTGTATGTCTGGTCTGGAAGCAGTGAGATACATCAGTGAGCCAACAATCCCTCTGAAATGGGTTTGATAGACTAATTTTTCCAGTGAGATCAGGTCCAAGGTTGTTAGGAGGGACCATTGGTGTCTTTACTGAGGCACAATCAGATATCTCATATTTCTTCAAGAGATTTCTGGTATACTTCTCTTGACTGATGGAGATTCCTTTATCAGTTTGCATGATTTGTAGTCCAAGGAAATATGTGAGTTCACCCATCATGCTCATTTCAAACTTCTTTGTCATCATTTTTTCAAACTGTTTGCAAAGAGTGTAGTTTGTTGAGCCAAAGATGATGTCATTAACATATACTTGAACCAGTATCACATCTTGTTTTGTCCTGTAGATAAACAATGTGTTGTCTATCTTTCCTCTGACAAACTTGTTTTGAATCCAGAAGGCTGAGAGAGTTTCATACCATGCCTTGAGAGCTTGTTTTAGTCCATAAAAGGCTTTGTCAAGCTTGCAGACATAGTCATGGAATTCACTACTCTCAAAGCCAGGAGGTTGCTGAACATACACATCTTCCTTGAGTTCACCATTCAGGAATGCAGTTTTTACATCCATTTGGTAAACTTTGAAGTTCATGTAGGTAGCATATGCAAGGAAGATCCTGATGGCTTCCATTCTTGCAACATGAGCAAATGTCTCATCCTAGTCAATGCCTTCTTGTTGACTGTAACCTTTGGCTACAAGTCTGGCTTTGTTTTTAATGACAGTGCCGTTTTCATCAGTTTTGTTTCTGAAAACCCACTTCATTCCTATGACAATGACATCCTGAGGACATTTTATCAAGGTCATGACCTTGTTTTTATCAAACTGTTGAAGTTCTTCTTGCATGGCCTGAACCCAACTTGGGTGTTTTAAAGCCTCAGTGACACTCTTGGGTTCTATTTCTGATAGGTAATCAGCATATAGACATTCATTTGCTGAAGCTGCAGTTAGTTTTGCAGCCATGCTTCTTGTAGCATGCCCTCAGTGGGTTAACCAATGATGTTTACAAGCTCAATGTCCTGAGATTTTGTCCACTTACTTTGTGGTCTAGGATCTGAGCTTGAAGAGGTCACTCGAAACTCAAGAGTGAGTTCAGGTGCAGGAGCCTCAGAATCATTAAGATCATCTATTGAGATGTCTTGTTCAGGTTGAGGTTCATAAATCACAGGTTCCTGAACATTTGGTTCAGTGTTACCTATCCCAGTAGGGACTGATTGATTATCAATGAATTCACTGATAGTTGGTTGTGACAAGTTGTGAGGTAAGACATAATATGAGATGTCAGCATCAGCTTGGTATGAGGAATTAATTTCAGTGTTATACTCATCATGAGGATATCTTGATGAGTTATCAATTCCTATTTCCTCCACTGAGGTGTTGGTGAACCTGATGCTTTCTGAACTCTCATCAAAGGTGACATGAAAGGTTTCGTCAACTTGTTGTCTCCTTGTGTTAAATACCCTGAAGGCCTTGGAGATCAGTGAGTAACCTAGAAAGTATCCATCATCAACTTTAGCATCAAACTTGCCTAGATGATCCTTGTGGTTATGAATAAACACAGGACATCCAAACACATGAAAGTAGCTAATATCAGGAAGTCTACCTTTGAATATCTCATATGGGGTTTTGTTATGTCTTTTGACAATGATTGACCTGTTTTGAGTGTAACAGGCTGTTTTGACTGCTTCAGTCCAGAAATGTTTTGATAGAGCTGAGCCATTTAACATAGTTCTAGCAGCCTCAATCAAAGTTCTATTTTTCCTTTCAGCTACCCCATTTTGTTCAGGGGTGTAAGGAGATGAAATTTTTTGGGAGATTCCCTTTTCATCACAGAAATTCTCAAGCTCTTCATTTCTGAACTCAGTACCATTGTCAGTTCTGATTTGTTTAACATAATGTCATTCTGGTTTTCAATGTTCCTGATGAATGACATTATAGTGTCAGCTGCCTGACTCTTTTTGGAAAGAAAGTACACCCAAGTGTATCTTGAAAACTCATCGACAATGACAAGTGTATACTTCTCATGATGGATTGATCTGGGACTGACTGGTCCAAAGAGATCCATATGCAGGAGATGAAGGCAGCTTTTGATTGAGAAGTTTTGTTTTGTTTCGAAAGATGCTCTTTGGTGTTTGCCTTTTTCACAGGCTGAGCATGGTTTATCTTTTGCAAAACCCAGTGATGGTAAGCCAAGGACCTTGTTTTGTTTTGCCAAGTTGTTGATGTTTTTGAAGTTTAAGTGAGAGAGTCTCTTGTGCCACAGCCAGTTGACAGTTTCAGTGGCTTTGGAAAAGAGACAAGTTCCATCTTGAGAGAGTGTTGACATGTCTAAGACATAAACATCATCTCTTCTAGGGGCTATAAAACAACTTCTTTGTTGGCATTGAAAATGGTGCCTTGTTTGTCATTGAATTGCACAATGTACTTTGTATCACAGAGTTGACTTACACTGATGAGATTGTATTTGAGACCATTGACATAAGCTATTCTAGAGAAAACTATTCCATTGCAGTATACTGAACCATAACCTTCAGTGGGACATGACGAGTTATCACCAAATACTACCTTAGGTCCTGGTTCCTTTACATATTTGTGTAGATACTCCTTTACACCAGTCATGCTTCTTGAACATCCACTATCTAGATGCCAAATAGGCTCCCTAGCGTGTCTCTGCACAAATAGTAAACTGAATTAGTTTCTCTTGCTAACCCACATACTAGTGGGTTTGGGTCTAAAGGTCTGCTTGAACTTAGCAATTGACTCGTGGTCAGTGGTTGAGTGCATTGTGCTACCACAGGTTTTGTATTTGGAGACTGAGGATGACTCAGTGATTCTGGGTTGCTTGGAACTTCTCCTTTCTTGTATGACACTTTCATGCTGGGATGTCTCATGAGCTGGATTTTCGCAAATCTCACAGCATGTGTTCATGAGACAGTCATCAGGATGATGATCATTAAAGCCATAGTGTGGGCAAGGAGGAAAGGGTTTTGCTCCAGACTTTTGAGCAGATTTGGAGGTTGAAGCATACTGATGACCAACTTTGGTATAGTTTGCTTTACTGAGAGAACTTACATATTTTAAGTGATCAGAAGTTCTGTGATCATCCTTTTTTGAAGATCATACAAAAAATGATTCTATAACAGTTGTCAGTGGTATGACTGGTATAGTGGCATAGATCACACTTCTGCTTGGTTTTGGTGGTGGCTTTTGACTTTAAGGAACTAGAGGAGGCTGACTTTGTTTCCTTGAATGATTCAGGAACTCTTTCGATGGATTCCATCTTATCAGTTAGCTTCCTCACAAGTTCAGTGAGCTACTGAATTTGGTTAGCTTCAGTGGGGACAGAGGATGTGGAAGTCTCAGTGGAAGTGGATTCTTGTTGGATTGGTTTTGTTGGTCTTTTCAGGATTGTTCTACCAAGTCCAGATCTTTCCTTTGGTGAATGAGGATTGAATTGCATTGGAGTAAGCTCAGAGCTCGGTGCAGCACCCTGAAGAGGTTTCAATGGTGGAAGCGGTGCATTTGATTCTGCTTCAGACTCAGAGATGTGTTCAGTATCACTGGGCACATCAGGGAGTCCAAGCATGCTCTTAAGAGCTTGACTCTCAGGCTCTAGTATTCTTCCAGAATCGAAATTTGGAAGCTTACTCTCAGGATTAACCCGTTCAATCCAATCACTGGGCTTGGGAATAGTCAACACATTGGTAATCATGCCACCAGACACAAATGGTTTGGGAGACTGGTCTTTGTCGTGAGAGTCAGGGAGATGATCTTCACCTATGACTCTCTTTTTGCTACTGGGGGCTCCTACAGCATCAAAGACTCTTGGATTCTTAGCAGTCCAACTAGCAATGATATCCTTTTCTTTCTTAAGTTCATCTTGAAGAGCCTGATTTCTTTTAATTAATTCAGTGTTTTGAATTTGCAAAGTGATAGCCTCAAGCTTATTTTGTTTTAAAAGAAGTAGTTCATCCCTACACTTGTTAAGTTCAAAACTTAGCTTGTTATATTTTGAAAAAAGATTTAATCGTTGCTCTTCTACAAACTTAAGGTCAACATTGATATAGTTCATATAGGACTGCCAATCAGTGTCATCATCCATAGAAAGTAAAATATTTACCTTCTTCATTGTGATGTTGACCCATTCTCCATTCCTGGCATGATTTTTCCCAACAGCAAGCTTGTCCTCTTCTGAGAGGGCCATCAGTGCACTGACATGCACCATTTCATCATCAGATGAGACTGGCTCTTCATCCCAGTCGAAGGTTTCAGCAACAAGGCCTTTGTTTTTACCCTGCACAGATTGAACACTTTTTGTTGTTTCTGAGGGACTGGCCTCAAGCAATGCAAGCTTAGCTTTGACTTTCCTATACTTAGCTTCAAAATCAACAGTTTTGTTTTGATCAGATTTATTTTGAAGATTTTGATGAGACTGATAGATTTTTGGTTGAAATTTGCTAAAGCCTGATGACTGATTTGACCCTGATGGTTTGTAAGAGGGTTCAGAAATTGTTTTAGAAAAATAGTCTTTTGCAAAATGACCTTTTTTGTGACACTTAAAGCATTCAATGTCCTCATTTGCTTTAGCATTTGATAAACCTTTGTTTCTTTTTATAAACCTTCGAGAGTTAGCAAGGAGTGCCCTTTCATGAAATTCAGTGTTCAGGTCATTTAGGTACTCCTCACTTGATCTCTCATCAGGCTCATCATCTAAATTTTCCTGAAAATCTTGAACAATACTGTTGGAATAAAAATCAGTTGATATTGGTGTTGAAGTGGTGGTCAGGGACATCTTGACTTCCTGAGACTTCTTTAAGTCAGGGTATCGTCTGTTGATGAGGTTTTCCTCATAGACAAATTTCCCATAAATTTTAGGAAGTTCAAGGTTCTGGATATGATTAGCATTCCTAAGTCCCTGAGAGAAATTCTGTCACTTCTCAGGGAGACTATTGACAAAACCAACATCGATTTCATGTTTGGACAACTTAACACCATCATTAGATAGTTCATTTAAGAGAGTTTTGTATCGGGTGTAAGTATGAGACATAGTTTCTGTGTCCTTAGCCCTGAAGGTGTTATACTCAAGTTTCAGGTCCATTATCCTGTTTTCCTTGGTATCAAATGGGCCTTCATGACTGTGGACCAGGTCATTCCAGGTTTGTTTAGCTGTACTACAGCTTATAACTGACTCCATGATATCCTCAGGAAGACATGATATGATGATACTTTTGAGTCTTTGGTCCTGGTTGACCACTCTCCTCTCATCCTGAGTCCACTGGGCTTCAGGTTTAGGCAAACCTTCAGCAGTCTTTGGGATAAATGGACCTTCATTTATACACTTGATATAATAAGGTTCCATCCCAATCAAATAGCAAAGCATACGCTTTTTCCATTTGTTAAATTTACCAACTTCAAGTCTAGGGGCAAAAGCTGAATAAGCTCCACCCTTTTTGTCGACTAGTTGGGGTACATCAATTTCAGCCATAAGGATCCTGATTTAAAAACGTTTTAGAGCGGCTTAAAAAAGGTTTTATAATCAGCCTTGCTCTGATACCACTTGTAGTTCCCTATTCACTATCGTAAAATTGTTTAAAACAAGTTAATAGTGAATCTATGACTGATAAGATGTAAGTAAAACACACTGATTAATTTTCAATATAATATTCTTTATTAGAAATAAATCAAACAAGAATACATTACCCAAGTACTTGCGGAATAGTACTTGGGATTGAAATGACAAAGGTTGGTAACTCCTCTCGAAGCTCAGGCTAAGTCTGAGCACAACTACAAGTACCCACTGAGCTATCTCAGGGATTAAGTTGTATTTGGAGGAGTGAAAGATGGCTTGCGTGTATGTGTGTTTTTACAATTCACAAGCTTAATCTTTCACTCCATCTCTTATGCTATTTATACAAGTATGAGTTTTAACTCTTTCCTAAGTGACAAACTGACAATTTACAGAAGACAAAATACTGATGTATTTTGTCTCTGTTTACAAAGACTATTTTAGGTAAGAGACAAGATTGCTTTCCAAAGGTCAGTGATGACACTGAGCCTGATCGTTTGCCATTCAGGGAAAGTTGACTTTAGTTGATAAGGACTTCGTCTTATCTGATTCAACCTTATCCCGCTCATTCTTCAGTCTTCACATCCTTCAGTCTTCTATTTTAGTTTGTCTTCAGTGTAAATAGCTGGAGAGGAGTTTTAGGGTTTCAGTGAGTTATTGTCATCACTCACTGAATCCACCATCTTCTTCTTGACTCAGTCTTCACTCTTTAAGTTCCGCCTTACTGAGTGGAGAGACTTCTTCTTCGCCTCATACTGAGTATCCTGAAGATGGCTCACTGAGAGACTATGCACTCAGTGACCTGTTAGTGTTTAACAGACTAAGCACTTAGGTTATTTTCTATTCAAATCCTAGATTAAAGGGTTTGGGTATTTACTGAACCCAACAGATCAAGATATCAAATAACGTACAAGGGAAAAGGAGACGTGTGTAGTGTGAAAAAACAAGAAAAGAAAATAAATTTGTTTTTGGGCTTGTTTGAAAAAATTCAATTCGACATAAAAAGGGCTTTACCATTCGAAGTTTCAAAATTCAGAAGGTCGAGATAGTTTCGTTGTCGAAGCAAAAGGAGGCCGAATTTTGTGTGAAAGAAATTCGAAACTTGGTGCTTGTGTTCTTTTCAATTCGAAGGGAAAAAATTTGAGGCAAGGAGAACAAACATCAAGGGTACAAGGCAAAGGAAACAAAAGAATCAAACTTGGGAATAGCAACGAACGTTGGTAAACATTCCTTACTAACGCAAACCAAAGGGAATACATTTGTATTCATCGTATCGATGAGGTAACAAGTTAAACTTTTTTAGGATTTCATTTTATTTAGAATAGTATAGAATATTTTTATTTCATACTATTAGGAAATCCCGAAAACTATTTATTGATCCTGTATTATTAGGATTCCCGGAAGATTAGATATTCCCATATTTTATAGAAAAACCACACTAGGAAGGATAAATCTCATTAAATTAGAAAGTGAAGATACTAAGCACTTTAAAAATGATTGTCGACGATATAGCAAGTATACCAACTACAACAAAACCCGTAACACCTATTGCACAATATCAATGCCCTAAGTTGAAAACCACAAACTACACAGTTTGGGCTATACAAATTAAGGTTATACTAGAGGCACATGGCTTATGGGAAGCTATAGAACCAAAGAAAGATACACAAGTTGATGATAAGAAGGATAAGGCAACGACTGCCTTCCTATATCAAGCGTTGACAGAAGATGTGGTCTTACAAGTAGCGGGTTGTGAGACGGCAAAGGATTTGTGGGATTCTCTAAAGAAAAGACACGTTGGAGAAGATAGAGTGTAGAAAGCACGGTTACAATCATTGATGATTGGGTTTAACTCACTCCAAATGAAGGAAGATGAGACGGTGGATGCATTTGCGGCTAAACTAAACGGCTATGCCACGAAGGCAAAAGAATTATGGAAAACTTTGGATGAATCACTTTTAGTTCAAAAACTATTAGACTCCACACCAAATAGGTTCATTCAGATAGTAGCATCCATAGAACAAACAACTGATCTCGACGACATCACTTTAGATGAGATCATTGGAAGACTCAAGGCATTTGAGGAAAGGATAAAACTCCAGAAAAGAGGACAAGTAGAAAGCCAGGAAAACCTATTATTCGCACATGGCGAACACTCAGGAAATAGGAAACGTTTTTACAAACGTGGAGGGAACACCAGCAACTCAGGAACAATCAAACCTTATATTAGAAGACGATGAACCATCACTACTAATGACTATACACGAAACTGAACACAAGGAAGTGTTGTTGAATGAAGAACAAATTCAACCAAAGAAATATCTACAACGGATGCAAGCATATAGATAATGGTGCAAGTAACCATATGACGGGTATAAAGAGTCATTTTAGGGATATTGATGAAAGCGTAACAGGACGAGTACGTTTTGCAGATGGATCGTATGTACAGATAATGGGTAGAGGGTCTATACTATTAGGTTGTAAGAACCAGGAACATAAAGTAGTATCGGAAGTATACTACATACCAAACCTCAAGAGCAACATACTTAGTCTAGGACAACTTACGGCAATAGGTTGTAAGGTCATTATGGACGGAAACAAGTTGACTTTGTATGATAAGAACAAGAAGTTGTTGATGAAAGTAGAAAGATCTAAGAATCGACTCTACAAGATTCAGTTACAGATAGAAGCACCTATATGTCTCTTAGCAAATATAGATAACCAAGCATGGTTATGGCATGCTAGATTAGGTCATCTGAACTTTGAAAATATTAACAAGATGACTAGAAAAGGTCTAGTAGAAGGAATTCCAAGGATAAATCATCCCGGGCAGATTTGTGACGCATGTTTATTAGGAAAACACAGTAGAACACCATGTCCAAACCAAGCTAAATTCAGATCAAAGAACCCGTTGGACTTAGTATATGGAGACCTTTGCGGTCCTATAAGTCCAGTAACGCACTCAGGCAAGAAACTCATTTTCTTGTTAGTGGACGATTGTACACGTTTTATGTGGGCCTAATTTCTTACATCGAAAGATGAGGCATTTAGTACATTCAAGGAATTTAGACAGAAGATAGAAATGGAGATGAGATTGAAAATAAGGATGCTAAGAACGGATAGAGGTGGTGAATTCACATCAAATGAATTCACAAGGTACTGTAAGGAAAACGAAATAGCACGACAGTTGAAAGTACCGTACTCCCCACAACAGAATAGAGTAGTGGAGAGAAGGAATAGGACAGTGTTATCAACTACGAGGACTATGATGAAAGCGATGAAGTTACCTTTAACTTTTTGGGCGGAAGCAGTTAAACATGCTATTTACGTACTCAATAGGGTACCTACGAGGGCCCTGATAGATAAAACTCCACATGAGGCACTCTACAACAGAAAACCGAATCTGGAAAACCTAAGAATATTCGGATGCACAGCTTATGCAAAGATAACGATACCTCACTTAAAGAAGCTGGACGACAGAAGCATACCTTTGATTTACTTAGGAGTAGAGGAAGGATCAAAAGCATGTAGGTTATATGATCCAATAGCCAAGAAGAAACATGTTAGTAGGGACGTAAAGTTTATGGAAACAAAATCGTGGGATTGGAATAAAGATGAAGAGGATACGATTACACAAGACACATTTTGGACTAGTTTTGAGGTAGAAGGAGTTGACAATGAAAACCTTACACCAGTCAACACAGAGAACGATGACAACACGTATCACGAACAAGATCAGATTCCTGATTCAGTTTCACCAATCACACCACCGACATACAATTACGACCCACACTCAGAAGAGGAAGAAGAAGCTACTACTAGTTCTATAAAGAACTCAAGAGATAGATTTGATGATACACCCGTATGTGAATATAGAGATATGACGGAAATATACAAGTATGCACGTAGAGTTGAACCGCAAAGTTTGTTATTTACGGAAGAAGAACCCCGTAATTACAAAGAAGCATCAACAGATGAGAAATGGATTGAGGCCATGGAGATTGAATTGGATTCAATCAACAAAAACAATACATGGACTCTTACTACATTTCCAAAAAATCAAAAGGCAATAGGACTCAAATGGGTTTACAAGACCAAGAGGGATGCAAAAGGAAATATCATCAAATACAAAGCACGGTTATTGGCAAAATGCTATGTACAAGAACAAGGTATAGACTTCGATGAAGTATTTGCACCGGTTGCTCGGATATAGACAGTTCGGTTGATATTAGCATTAGCAGCATATCATGGATGGCAAGTACATCACTTAGATGTAAAATCGGCATTTTTACATGGAGATTTAAAGGAAGAAGTCTACGTTACACAACCTGAAGGATTTATACAACAAGGAAACTCAGGAAAAGTCTATAAGCTTACTAAAGCTTTATATGGCTTAAGACAAGCACCGAGAGCTTGGAATGTGTAGCTTGATCAAACGTTAAAGTCCTTAGACTTTAAGAAGTGTAATCTCGAACAAGCAGTTTATACAAAGCAGAACAAGAATTCTACACTTATAGTTGGAGTCTACGTAGATGATTTGATAATCACAGGCACTCTAAAGAAAGAAATCGAAGAATTCAAATCCTAGATGAAGGATATATTTGAGATGAGCGACTTAGGATTGTTAGCTTATTATCTTGGGATAGAAGTTACACAGACAGGAGGAGAGATTACAATCAAGCAGATAGGATATATAAACAAGATCTTGAAGGAAACAAGTATGGCAGACAACAATGATACGAAGATACCTATGGATACTGGTACTAATTTGGTCAAGGCGGAAGATGGAAACTCAGTTGACGCAACTTATTACAAAAGCTTAATCGAAAGTCTCAGGTACTTACTGCATACAAGACCAGATCTTAGTTACTCAGTCGGACTACTCAGCAGATTCATGCAAGACCCGAAGGATCATCACCTGAAGGCGGTAACGCAAGTAATCCGATACATCAAAGGAACAAAGGAGCATGGCATAATATACAAGCAAGAAGGCGGCTGCAAGATTACAGGTTACAGCGACAGCAGTTATGGAATCAACACTGATCAAGGAAAAGGAACTACTGGGATAGTATTTTATTTCGGAGAGTCACCTATTACCTGGTGTACTCAGAAGCAACCAACAGTGGCGCTATCATCATGTGAATCAGAATTCATGGCGGCTACTGCAGCAGCATGTCAAGCCTTATGGTTAAAACGATTGCTTAGTGAATTAACTGGATGGGAAGAGAAAAGGATAACGCTGAAGGTCGACAACATTTCAGCAATAACACTCGTCAAGAACCCAGTTTTTCATGGAAGCGTAGAGAATGGGCACATCAATGTGGAACATGTCAGCGGAGAACTACAAAGAGCAGATATTCTAACGAAGGCTCTACCAAGATTGAAGTTCGTGACTATGCGACAAATGCTCGGAGTTCAAGATTTAGGACGAAGCAACGATCAAGATTAAGGAGGAGAATGTGAACCAATAATCTTAATTCTTATGCTTCATATGTAAATATTATTAGACGAAGGACCAAACTCGTCAACTAGAAACATAATAACCGAAAAACGGTTATGAGATGGCGGTTACAAAACCGAACCATCATGATGTTTAGATTGCATCGGTTAGGACATATATATATGTATGTATCGAATCACTTAGAAGGTTAATAGAAAAATTACTTATTCATATTACTTTACATTTGCAATCTACATATATTGATCTAGAGTTCGGGACAACATCAGCCAAACTACTGTAAAGATCCCGTAATTAATTTCATGTCGGAGGTTCATAAATCAATGTTTGTTTTTCTGGATTTCGTCTTAAATCGAAGATCGATCATAATCTAGAAAGGATAGATTGTAGCTGATTTTATTAAAGAATTATAAATTTATGTGTGTTTGCCAAGATTACATCTTTCAAGAAAATCATATTCATGATAATCTATAAAAGATGATATACTGAAGCTTCAATTATCTAGTAAATATTTATATCTAGATGTCAGTATAATTTTAGCTGGATTATCCGCTACAAATCTGATGGCAGCCCATCCTCCAACAGGAACATTGATTGTATTCCTTTGTGGTGGATCATCAAGATTAAAGTTAGCAGTATCTCGTGACGGATTAAAACACCAAAACCTTGACCATCTATGTAGAAATGGTATCCATGAAGATGAACAGGATGATCCTCAGTCAAAAATATAGAAGTGTCTTGAAGAATAATCTACACACCTGTCTTGAACCAAACTTTAGCTTGTAAAGTCTTGTTCCCTTAACCGGCTGCCCCAACCCGAGGTACATTACCAGTGTAATCAAATTGCAAAGGTGGAACAGGTGGAAAATCTGGTGTGTAAACATTGGGAATCTTTTGTGTATAAGCTTGAAGTACAGACACTTGATTTGGTAGTACAGATGATACATTGTTCATACTAGCACCAAACCATGTGTTATTATGCCCTTGGCATCTAGGTCCAGGAGTACGTACAGCTAAAAAACCCAAACCCCATTGTGAAAAATAAATTTTCATTAGTTTTAGTAGGGACAACTACTTTACCAGGGCTCTTTATTAATTTATAAAATGCACTGACTGTTTTTGTGTCATTGTAGGCAGGAAGTTGTGGTAGAATTGGTTGTGAAATGGCAGATTTTATTCTAAGATAGCTGTGGTTATGTTGTCAAATGGGGCATTTTGAGCAGTTGTATATGCTGTTACAGCCATGTAGTAACGGTCGGGCTGTTGCTCAGCAGTAAGGAGGACGTCCGTGGTTTGACCAGGCCCCACCATGATGACATTGGTTGTAAATTGCTTGGTGTAAACAACATCCATGGTGATAACAGTTAGTTTGTGGTTAGCGACGCTGAAAAAGAGTTGTTGATTGAGTGCAGCTTGATGACCCTTAGAAGAAAAGTATATCCTTTGTTTACTGTAAGTTTCATGGTACCTGAGTAAAAGCATGTTTTTTGATATTCAAAAATGATGAAAATTCATCAAAATGAATTTCATTTGTAGGTGGACTGTAATTAGTACCTTGGCTGGAGCATCGGGGAAGATCACCAGGTAGCCCGTAATAGTGATAGCATCTGATATGTTAGGAGCTGTGCCACTGAACAGTGCTTTTCATAGCACACTGATCACTTTCCGGTCCCACCATTAACCTATTTTATCATCAATAACGAACATATCACTTCATTAAATCAGAAAATGGTATATATTTTGCATAGAATACCAACGTATTTTCTTAATTTTTCTTATTTTAGTCAT
Source organism: Chrysanthemum seticuspe (assembly GCA_019973895.1). Classification (NCBI taxonomy): domain Eukaryota; kingdom Viridiplantae; phylum Streptophyta; class Magnoliopsida; order Asterales; family Asteraceae; genus Chrysanthemum; species Chrysanthemum seticuspe. The sequence continues at coordinate 93,763,328 of BPTQ01000009.1, read as the reverse complement.
CATACTAGCTTTGTACATCTTACTATCTTTGTCATTAAAATTAAGATGGTTTAGTGTCGGTTTCAGTCATTTGCTGTGAAAAAAATAACATCAAAATGTTAGATTATATACAATGTTAAGTTATATATGAGAATATTGAGAAACACGAGTTACTAAATGACCCAAACATTAGACAGCCATCTGCTAGTGACTCACATAGTCACATGTACAAAAAGTAGTACGTAATGTAGAACACAAAAGATGAGAAACTACTTATATGTTATGTAAAAATATACAAATATGTAAACGCGTTAGAGATTTGAAACAAATACCATAGAAGAGATTCAACCTACAGACTCTGTACCTAGGATAATAGGAAATTCGACTTTGGGTGTTGGAAAGGGGTAAGATGGGCCAGACTCAGGGCAGATTACAAGTGCAGCATAGACCGTAGCTCGTAGCCATCGGCTATGAGCATGCCACCGCAATGTTCCCTCTTGGTCTTGTATGGTGAACTTGTACGTGTAACTTCCTCCGGGCCGAATTGGGCATTGGGTCACAAATTCAGGTACATCGGCTCAAGGGTTTCACAGTTGGCGTGACCCATGCCTGAAAATTACAATAAACCATTAAGGTTGTGTGGTACATGACTATGGGAATCAATCAATCACAATCATATGCATTGCAAATGTTTGGTTTGCAGTATGGGAATGAAGGTATGAAAGTATGGTCATAGAACCATAGTTGTGGATATAGGTAAATACACTAGAGGCACGAGATGAAACAATTAATGCACCAATGTATACATTGTAAGGAGAAGAATTTGTGACTTTAAGAGCAACACTGTCCGCATTTTGTACTTCTAGAGTCGGGCCTGGAAACTGTCCATTAACATTAACGATTCTATGGTTTTTAGTTTTACATAGCCTATTTGCTGCTTGAATAAACACATCAGCTCTTCTCTTCTCATTCTTCTAACACAAAAAGCACCGCCACCAACAATACACTAGTGCTCACATTACCATCTCCATTGCATCATCACAGATCAAACAACCTTGCCCTCGTATTCAATTAAGGTAAGTGTATGTACCATGTAATTTTTTTAATTTCTAAGGTTTTAATTCGATTAAATGTTTCTTCGATCCATTGTTATGGGTATCTAGTATTTTCATGCCGACAACACACCAAGAAGAAAGAACCCACAGTCGACGTTGCTGCCACACTCGCCGGATTTAACAGCCTCTAGTTATAGTTAGAAAATCTGCACGAGTTTGCACTTAATTTATGTGGTTTTAGGTAATTCTTGCTCTTTACTGTTTTTACTCTGTATTTTGATAAATTTTTTTTTCTATTTGTGATTAAATTTGCCTATATTTGTACATTATAACATGTTACTTTGAAATTAGGTATCTTTTATTGTAACGATATTGAGTTCTTTATATTAGATTAGGTTTAATCTCCTTTGATTTCATTAACATAATCCCTTCGGTATATATAAACCGATACATAGCAAAACCCTAATGGGCTTGATCCAATAACAATAGACATAATACTAATTGGGCTAATAACAATAATCAACTAATACACCCCCGCAGTTTGTGCGGGAGGCCTTCGAACGTTCAAACTGGATCGGAAATCAAGAAACAAAGCAGCAGGAAGTCCCTTAGTAAAGATGTCAGCATACTGAAAACGAGATGGAACATGAAGCACACGAACTTGTCCCGAAGCAACATAATCACGGACGAAATGAATGTCTATCTCAATGTGTTTCGTACGTTGATGTTGAACAGGATTCGTCGATAAATATACGACACTGACATTATCACAATAGAAGATAGTAGTTGTAGACAAAGGGGTGTTAAGCTCACGCAACAGATTGCGAATCCAAGCTGTCTTAGCCACCACATTAGCAACACCACGATATTCGGCCTCAGCACTTGACCGAGACACTGTTACCTGACGCTTACCAGACCAAGATAATAAATTGTCACCAAGAAAGACACAATAACCTGAAGTCGACCTGCGAGTGACCGGGCAACCCGCCCAATCTGCATCTGTGTAAGCAATAAGCTGAGTAGTAGAAGAAACATGTAGCTAAAGACCATGATCAATAGTACTACGGATATAGCGTAATATACGCTTCAAAGCATGAAAATGTGTGTCACGAGGGTCATGCATATACAAACAAACCTGTTGAACCGCATATGAAATATCTGGGCGCGTAAAAGTAAGATACTGAAGGGCACCATCTAAGCTCCGATATAAGGTTGGATCATCAAAAGGTGTACCATCAGGTCCAAGCTTGGACTCTGTATCAACAAGAGTGCGGCATGGATTTCATTTCTGCATATAAGCTCTCTCAAGAATCTCTTCAGCAAACTTAGATTGCGATAAAAATATACCAGATGCTGTGCGGGTAGCAGAAATACCAAGAAAATAATTAAGAGAACCAAGATCCGTCATAGCAAATTCTCCATGAAGAGCAGTAATAATGCGTTGTAGGAAGGCAGTGGAAGAAGCAGTTAAGATAATATCATGCACATATAATAACAAATAAGTTGTATCAGCACCATGATGAAAGATAAAAAAGCGACGCATCAGTTTTGCTATGCTGAAAACCAATGCGAGTAATAAATCAGGCAAACCGCTGAAACCAAGCTCTAGGGGCTTGCTTAAGCCCATACAATGACCGCTGCAAATGACAAACATAATTCGGCCGTGCAGGGTCTACAAACCCAGGCGGCTGATGCATATAAACTTTCTCCGATAAGTGACCATGAAGAAAAGCATTCTTCGCGTCAATCTGATGAATTGGCCAAGCATGAGACACTGCTAGGCTCAATACAGTGCGGATAGTAGCAGGTTTAACCACAGGACTCAAAGTCTCATGACAATCAACCCCCTGCTGCTGACTGCGACCATTAGCAACAAGTCACGCCTTATACCTGCTTAAGGAACCATCTGCATGAAACTTATGCCTAAAAAGCCACATAGAACAAACAATGTTCACATTAGCTGGACGGGGCACAAGTACCCACGTACCGTTAGTAATTAATACATTATATTCATCTAACATAGCTTGTTTCCACTGAGGATCACGAAGAGCATGAACATGAGACCTAGGAAGAGGAGACACGGTAATGACATGAAAATTCATACGCTCAAGAGGTTTAGAAATACCGGATTTAGCACATGTGACCATGTGATGAGTGTTGACGGTGTGTGCGGGTATAGCATCGGGAGTGGTCGTGGGTGTATGTGGTTGTTGCGGTTGCGGTTGTAGTTGAGAGGGGGGAGTGGGCTGGTCCGGGTTGATAGCGGGTTGGTGGTGTTAGATAGGAGTGGTCTGATCCTGGGGTGCTTGTTGTTGAGGATGGGGCTCGTTAACATGGTTATTGGGATCAAGTGTTTGGGCAAATAATAGGCTTGGTGGAACAAGTTGTGATGGGCTAGAAGGTAATGGGTCAGGCAGTGCGGGAGCTACGGTGGGGGTTGGTAAAACGGGTAGTGGAATGCTGGACAAAAAATCATAAGTAGGTGATGTGTATTCGTGTATTGAGGAAAAGGGAAAAATGTCCTCGTCAAATCTTACATGCCTTGAGAGTATAATTTTGTTTGAGGATAAATCTAGACACCGATAGCCCCTATGATTTGCAGGGTATCCAAGGAATACACAAGGTGTAGAGCGGGGTTGAAGTTTATGGTCAACATGGATATAGGGATAACATAGACACCCGAAGACACGTAAGTTGTCGTAAGATGGCAGTTTGTTATGAAGCTTAGTAAATGGTACCTCATTGTTAATGGAAGTAGAGGGAAGGATGTTCAGAATGTAAGTAACCATGTTAAGAGCTTCCACCCAATAGGAGGGGGGAATGTGAGCCTGAAAAAGCAAGGTTCGGATGAGGTTATTAATGGTACGCAACATGCGTTCAGATTTGCCATTCTGTTGAGATGTGTGTGGGCAAGAAAAACGAAATTGAATCCCGTTTTTGCGAAAAAGGTCATGAAAGCGGGCATTGTCGTATTCACCCCTATGGTCACATTGTAAAGCCTTAATATATACACCAAATTGTTTATTTACATCAGCGCGAAAAATGACGAAATTGTCATATAAATCTGATTTTTTATGCAACGGATAGACCCAAACAAAATGCGAGAAATGATCCAAAAAAATAGTGTAATACTTAATACCACTCTCACTCGGAATAGGGGAAGTCCAAATATCCTAGTGAATAATGTCAAAAATAGAAGCAACATTAGAGTCTGAACTAACAAACGACAGCTTAATTTGTTTGCCTAATTGACATGCATGACACAAAGCAGATGACTTGGACTTATTATAAGAAATGAAATTACTAGACTCCAAACGACGAAGCACATCTTCACCTGGATTCCCGAGGCGTCTGTGCCACGTAGTATAACTGAACAAAAGTAAAGCAAACGGAGGATTCTTGGATGATTGTTGCGTAACAGGGTAAAGATCGCCCGTGCTATCACAACGGAGGAGTAGTCTGCCCGTTTGGTAATCTCTTACAGAAAATCCATATGCGTCAAATTCAACAGATACGTCATTATCAAGAGTAAATTTACGAACAGAAATCAGATTTTTAATGATGTGCGGTGTGACAAGAATATGATTAAGGTGCAATGGTTTATCGGAAGTGTATAATAAGCTATGTCCGGTATGTGTAACAGGTATAGATGCACCATTTCCAACATACACAGATGGATAAATACATGAATTACTAACAGAAGTGAGAATACCTGGGTTGTCAGCCAAGTGAGAGGATGCACCAGTATCCATATTCCAATCGGGATTCGGATGAGTCATCGTCTGAAAAGCTTGAGGCAACACCGGAGCCGGAGATGGAAAAACACTTGGAACCGTATAAGCAAAATTACATGGGACAAAAAAATTACCACCTGATTGTGTATACTGGCTAGCAAAACCGGGCTGTTGTTGGGCCTATTGTTGAGCCGCAAGAACAGTAGGAGCAAACTGTGCCAGATTGTGGGCTTACTGTTGGACCAATTGTAGCAGTGGGACTGGGTTAAGTGACATGGCTGGTAACTGATGAGCTTGTGAATAATAAGTAACACCATTCTTGTTGACTTGTGATTAAATTAAACGCAACAATAAAACTAAACCAAATGAAAGCAATTCAATGAAGCTGCTGGACTATGAAACAAATGGGGCCAATGAGCAATCTTTATTAATGGTGTATCTGGTCAACAATTGTTGGCTGTACAAATGAATTAAAAATAATAATAACGCATTAAACTTTGAAAGCAAATGTAACGGCAGCAAGCAATCAACTAATTTGTAGATTTGAAAAGCAAGCGAGCAGCTAAAAAAATCGGCAGCCTTTAAGGTTTATATTTTTTTGATAGTTTTTGATGGTGGGTGTGTATGGCTCTGATTACTATATTAGATTAGGTTTAATCTCCCTTGATTGCATTAACATAATCCCTTCGGTATATATAAACCGATACATAGCAAAACACTAATGGGCTTGATCCAATAACAATAGACATAATACTAATTGGGCTAATAACAATAATCAGCTAATACTTTATATATATATATATATATATATATATATATATATATATATATATATATATATATATATATATATATATATATATATATATATATATATGAGAACTTATATTGAGTTATTTTTATACAAAGAGTTTCGAGTCAATGTTCCAACTCCTATCTTAATGATGTGTGACAATGCCTCTTCCATAGCTCTAGCATCTAATCCTGTTCATTATAATAGAACAAAACACATAGAGATTGACTTCCATTTTGTAAGGGACAAGATCAAAGCATGCCAAATTCTTCCCACTTTCATTTCTATATAACATCAACTAACTGACATTCTTACCAAAGGCTTAAGTAAGCCACTTCACTAAAATTGTTTGTCCAAGCTAGGCATGTGTAATCCTTACACACTACCAACTTGCGAGGGGGGTAATAGTAAAAGTTCAAACAGGACATCCAAACACTCTACTCAAGTCAAGCTGTAAACAAGAGATCCAAACACTCTGTTCAAAAAATTCAAAGAAGAAATGTAGACACAGGACATCCAAACACTCCTCATAAGATTAAGATTATGATGAGCAGTAGTATGAACTAAATAAGTTTGAGAGAAAACGATATTTCCATTATTGGAGGGAAAAAGTGGTTACAAGTTTATTCAAAATGTGAATTCTTGATTACAGAAAAAGAGAAATATTCCTACTCTATTTATACAAGTATTAAGCTTCTAGAAACATTACAGAACTACTGATATCACATTCTATTACAATTCACTTGAGCTTGATATAGTAATTTGTGCTTTGATGGAAGAGTTGACTTTTGCTTTGACTCTGTCTTTGACTTTGCCTTTGACCTTTGGATGTTGTTGATTTGATGAGTTGTTGTTGTTTGATCTTTGATACCTTCATTACCCCCCCCCCCCACAAGTTGGCAGTGTGAAAGGATCACAAGTGCCAAACTTACTTATATAATTGTAGTGCAGAACTTTAGGTAATCCTTTGGTTAGAACATCTGCTGCTTGAAATTTTGTAGGGATGTAGGAAGGTATTATTTGTTGTTCCTTAATCTTATCTCTGACAAAATGACAGTCTATCTCAATGTGTTTAGTTCTGGCATGAAGAACTGGATTTGAAGCAAGTGCAATAGCAGATTCATTGTCACATAGGATAGAAACAGGTTGGGATATCTTGAGGTTTAGATCTTGTAGTAAGCATTTAAGCCAGGTAATCTCACAAGTGCAATCTACTAGAGCTCTATACTCTGCTTCTGTGGATGATCTTGAGACAACAAGTTGCTTCTTTGAAATCCATGAGATGAGACAACTGCCAAGAAAGATAGCATACCCTGTGACTGATCTTCTAGTAATTGGACAAGCCGCCCAATCACTATCACAATAGGCTGAAAGAGATAGAGTAGTATCCTTTGGAAAATGTAAACCTTGTCCAGGACATAGTTTGATATATCTCATGACCCTTAGTAGTGCTTTCATATGGATAGTGGTTGGGTTGTGAGAAAATTAACTGAGAACTTGTGTAGCAAAGGAGAGATCAGGTCTGGTGATTGTGAGATAGATGAGTTTTCCAACTAATGTTCTGTAGAGAGAAGAATCAGGCAATGGTTCACTGGATTCATCATTGAGAGTGACAGTGGGATCCAGTGGTGTAATGGCATGCCTTTCATTGAGAACACCAGCATGTTGAATAAGTTCTAGAGCATACTTCCTTTGGGACATAACAATACCAGATGAATTTCTAAGGATTTCAATGCCTACATAGTAATGTAGTGGGCCAAGATCCTTAATGCTGAACTTTTGATGAAGTTGTTGTTTGATAGAGTTGATGAGAACTTGATCATTGTCTGCCAAGAGAATATCATCCACATAAACAAGAAGGGCAATGAATTGATGTCCTTGAGTGAGGGAGAAGATAGATGTATCAGCATAACTTTGTTGAAAATTGAGAGATTGGAGGAACACTGTAAGTTTACTGAACCATTGTCTATTTGCTTGTTTAAGACCACAGAGAGATTTGGTAAGTTTACACACAGAATTAGGTGGAAGATCTTTTGAGTAACCTTGAGGAAGTTGCATGTAAACCTCTTCATGTAAATCTCCATGTAGAAAAGCATTGTTGATATTCAGCTGCTCAATGAACCAATTATGATGGATAGAGATGGCTAAGAGAGCTCTTACGCTAACCATCTTTGCAACAGGAGCAAAAGTTTCCTTGTAATCAAATCCTTCTCTTTGTGTGTAACCCTTTGCAACCAACCTTGCTTTGTATCTTTCTACAAAGCCATATGCATTGTATTTAATCCTGAACACCCACTTACTACCAATAGCAAATTTGTTAGCAGGTAAAAGGCATACTTCCCAAGTATTATTATCCTCTAAAGCTTGAATTTCATTTTTCATAGCTTGAACCCATTTTGGATCCTTAGATGCTTGTACATAGGTGTTAGGTTCAGTTGTTTTGTTAATGTTACTGATGAAGTGTCTTAGTTTGGGTGTGGAAATGTTGGAATAATTAATGTATTTTGTGAAGTGATGTTTGGAAATGTGATGGACATTAGATTTTAGAAGAGTGTAATGAAAGTATTTTAGTTTTGTTGGCATGGTTTTGGATCTGTGAGAAACTCTTAAAGGTGGAGGTGGTGTAGGGATGTTGGGAGAAACTTGTGTTGTTGAGGTAGTAGATGGATTGGGTGTGTCATGGGTTGACTGAGGAGTGTCTTGTGTAGTTTAAATTTCTGGTTGTGGGGATGAAGGAGTATTAAATAATGGTGAGGTGGTTATTACTTCTGTTGTGTTAGTCACTTCTTCTTCTGAGGTGTGTGGGTCAGATGGAGTAATGTTGGGAGGAGGAGTGGATGGAGGTGAAGTGGTTGTGTCAGGTTGTAAGAAGGTGGGAAGATTGGATGGGTTTATTTGTGGTTGAGTTGTTGTTGTGTTTGTGGGTTGAGAGATTGTATGGAAAGGGAATTGTGTTTCATCAAATTCAACATGTCTGCTTGTGAGAATTTTGTGTGATTTGGGATCATATAAAAGGTATCCTTTTTTAATAGGTGAGTATCCAATGAGTATTGAAGGTATTGACCTTGGTTCAAATTTGTCTGGTGGGTGGTGGTGAACATAAGCTCTACATCCAATGGTTCTGATATGGTCTAAAGAAGGTGCAGTGTTATGTAGGAGCTCATATGGTGATTTGTTCTGAATTGAGGTTGAAGGGAGTCTATTGATGAGGTATGTGGCAGCTAATATGCAATAGCCCAAAAAATGGATGGGAAAATTGGCTTGAAATCTAATTGCTCTTGCTACTTCCAAAAGTTGTTTGTGTTTTCTTTCAACTCTAGCATTTTGCTGAGGAGTATTTGGACATGAGGTTTGGTGTACTATTCCCACTGATTGAAAAAATGTTTTGAGATATGAATTTAAGAATTCCGTTCCATTATCACTTCTCACTATTTTAATGTTTGTTTTGAAGTGTGTTTGAATGTAGTGATAGAAAGTTTTGTTGTGGGTCACTGTGTGTTGTTTGCTAGGCATAAGATAAGTCCATGTGGCTCTTGAATGATCATCAACTATGGTGAGGAAATATCTACATTTGTTTATAGTTGTATGCCTATAGGGACCCCAGACATCAATATGGATAAGATTGATGGATCTAAACACACACCTTGTGTTAGTGATATTTTGAGTTATATTAATAAGCATGCGGAATATACTTAGTAATACTTAGAAGACAGATTATATGTTGTAATATAAGTAAGAACAATAAACACAAAGCTCTAATATTATTAAGAAATAATACGAGTGATCTTGCTTATCACTAGGGTTACACCTTGAAGCTAATATGAATAATACGTACTCTAAGCAATGACCTAGGATCTCCTTTTATAGCACAATGAATCCTCTACAAGATAAGTATAAACCTAACAATATAGAATATACACAAGATCTTTTCTATACTTATCAATACACAAATACATAACATTTATCCTAATAGCAGTGGTAATATTTGTACTGGCAGTGGTAATGAGTTTCCACTGCTAGTGTAATCTTTAGCAGTGTTAACCACTAGACTATCAGTGGAAACTGTTAGTATTATTCCCAACAATCCTCCTATAAACTTATGATTTCTCAGCAAATCAATAAGTTTCTTCAATCTTCATTATCTGCAAGCATTTGGGGAATTCTTTCAAACACTTCATCTTCTTCTCAATGCTTGAATAGCTCTTGAACATTGATCTTGAAGCCTGTGTAACAATGCTCTGACTTTCTCACTATCTTCATGAACTCTTATAATAGTACACAGCATCACAGTGAGAGTTCCAGCTCTGAGTGGATATTCTTTCTCAGCAAGCATGAATGCATCTACTCCATTTGCTGTAGAAACATGATGAACTTCACATGAATCAGAGTAGAACCATTTAGTACCAGGACATGAACATGAGAATTTCCGGAAATCATCATTAACATCTGGTTCATAGAGCCTTCTAATATTAACCCATAACTGCATCTCCTTCATATCTTTGATATCTTCAGCATCAAACCTTTCTTGAACTAACTTCCATAGTGTATCAAGATCATCTCTGTCAAAAGCTTTGATGAGATCTTCAAACTGAATAAATGATGAAGTTTCACCACCTAGCCTTGTAATCTTCCATGTTGGAGCAAAGTTGCTAGCAGTAAACACTTCCCAGTCAATGATAGGATGTCTGACTTGTAGTGGTTCAGGGTAAAAATCTTCTTCTTCTATCACAATCATCTCAGTCAGTTGTTCTTCAGTGAACTTCTCAGTTGGAACTTCTTGTTCTTCAACAAACTTTGTCTTCTTAAATGTCTGAGATTCACTATCTTTGGCCTTTCTCTTCAAATTAGGATACCTTCTTGCTTCTTCTTCAGAGTCCATTGGAATAAAGTCTTTATCTTGTATTTGAACTTTGTAGTAGATACTTTCAACTTTATCATCAGGCATTCCTTTGAATTGATGTCTCTTCCAGCCACCAACCTTGCAACAATAATCTTTTGCAACAATAATCTTTCATCATTGAAATCACCTGTGCCTTTGTTGGTTGTCTTGGTTTCTTTTGTCCCTTCTTGACTGAAACAATAGCATCTTGAAGGGCTTGATTATTCTTCATCTGAATAAAGTCCTTTAACTGTGTTGTTCTTTGATCTTCAGTTAAAGACTTATCAGCCACAAGGTCAATTGCTTTCTTCTTGATCACTAGATCATTTGCAATCAAGAAATCATTTTCTTCTTCAGTAGGTACATAGCCGAACTTTGGAGTCTTCTCTATTAATCTTGTAGGTGGAACAGTGGAAAGTGGTCTTCTATTGGATCTTCCATTCTATCCAGCCTTTTAGCCTCCATAAAGCTTGCAATCTCCAATTCTTCAAGCTTTTTCTTTTCAGCAACTTCAACTTCATAAATCTTTCTTGCAACTTCATTATCATGAGCAATCTGAACTTGTACTTTCTTTGAAACCTTTCTTCTTGTTTGCTCCTTGCTTTGCATAACAGCTTTACCTTTGTCTTTCTTCAGTTTATCAATTTCTTTACTTGCAGTGGCAACATCATGTCCAACAGTGGGAATAGTTGGCTGGATCAGTGGTAAAATCATCAGTTGCAGTACTAAAAATTTCTTGCTCTAGTTGCTCTTCTTGAGTATCAGCTTCCTCTGCACCTTTACTAGAAACACCTTCATCTTCAAAATTAATTCTCCTCCCCTGAGTTCCAGCATCTGTTTTCCTCCCCTGTTTGGGAGAATTTCCCAAATCTGGATTAAAATCAACTGAATCACCATGATCAGGTGAGGATAAAGATGATATCACTAGCTTTGCAGTTGTCCTCTTCTTTTTCAACCCCTTCAACTCTTCTTTCAAAGTCTGAATCTCCTCTTTTAAATGTGTAATGTCCTTGGCATGCTGCATCTTTACTTGTGCCAGGTTTTGTCATAGAGATTCAACCTGCTTGGCTAATTTGGTACACAAATCCATCAATTCCTTTTGTTACCCACTGCCCTCAACACTTCCAACTGTGTGACTGATAACGCTACACGCGTCGTTCGGGGTCCAAGGAACTTCCTTTTCTTCGAGCAAGTTTTATAACACCCTAGGCAGTGAACCTAATCGTTGTAGTGTAGTATTAGGGTAAGCCACGGGTATTGATATCGTTCTCTAGGGGAATAGGAATGCTAGTGAGAAGTTACTACGCTAAGGTTGGGGTTGAGGAAGATTATTTTTTATCTTTTTATGTTATTAGGAAATGAAAAGGTACGAATCTCGTGGTTTGGATTTGGGGGTTGGTATTTCTACCGATTACTCTACTAATCTAATTATCTAATTAACTAAGATGAGGGTAGTCTATGTCTAATTATTGTGTGCTCGTATGATGGTTTAAAGATGTGTTTACTTAGGTTTTATTACTCCTTAATTATCTCCTACTGATGGTTGAATTGTCACGTCCTTATTCTTAATCGTGTTGTGTGTCTAAAGTCGTAGGGTATGCGTTTGTCCATAACTCTTTGAAACTACCAAAGGGTCTCGTCTACAAAAACCTCTAGGAATTATAAACTCTAACTCTAAGGTACTCTTTGGATGGTTTAGCCTACAACCGCTCTAAGTGTTATAGTCCAAGGTTCACAAAGATTAATCAAGAATTAATTACACAACGAATGACCTATTGCATTACTAGATCATTAACAATTAAGATAAGAGACAACCAATCAATATTCAATAATTAAGTTTCATATTCCCTAAGCAAACACACAAGTAAATTAGCCGGACATGGAGAACATGCAAGCATACATACAAATATTTGAAGACATAATTGAATTAATGAAGTAAAACACTTATCTTGATGTAAGATAGGGTTTGGAACCCTAAAATACTGTACAAGACAACCTTGGTTCGGTTTAGGTTCTTACTCCAAAAGACTACTCACTAAAACTGAAAAATTCGGATTCTATATATAATATTACAATCGCGACGGTGTCACCTTATGATTTGTGACGCCGTCGGGTCGCCGTCATTAGGGTTTCGTCTTGGCCACGTTAGTCTTGCGACGGCGTCACCTTATGCTTGTGACGTCGTCCCCTTCAGTCTCTGACGCCGTCTGGATCAAATCTAGGCCGTCTAAGTTGCGACGGCCTACTCTTTTAAAGCCTGACACCGTCACTTGAAAATAAGCAATTTGGCTACTGTGTCGTCACAGAAGTGCTCCGACGGCGTCGCAGTTAAGCAGTGACGCCGTCCCTTGTACTTCAGCAGTTTGAGTGTCTCGATTCTTGACTTTGGCCATTTTCTTCGTATATCCGCGCCTTTTCGTCCAAATAAGTGCCATTCCAGCAATTTGCCTTCAAGAGACCTAAAAAAGTGAAAAGGAACGATATTAAGTAATAACGGATACAAAAGTGATCAAATAAGGGCTTAAACGACCCCTTAAAAAGGTACATTTTAAAACCTTATCAAATATCCCTACACTTGGTATTTGCTTGTCCTCAAGCAAATGTGCTTTTAGCCAATTAATTTATAAGTTAAGGGTCATGAAGCATTGGTTTAAAACAGTCCACAACATATATAAGCCCCGCAAAAGTCATAACAAGCATGGAAATTACATACTAGCACCTCACATGGGGTGTTTGGATACTCACATCTCTCGGGTGTATATGAAATATAACAAGTTGGAAATGGAAGATAAACACTCATTAACCGGTCCTAGTACATAGATTACCATAGGCTTGAGAATAGATCAAACCTCCATCGCTTTGGCGTAAGCACCTAGGAAAGACTATCAAAGAGGTCTTTAAAGGGTTGTAACGTTAGGCTTACGGTAGGGAAACAAAGAGTTTGGTGGGATAGGCTATTTAGTGGTGGCAAGTAAAAAATCTCTATGTTGCAAGCATACGAAGAATGGCGTTGCTAAGCCAAGACTCGACACTCTAAACTCTAGCTAACTGAAACAAACAAACATAAATTTAAAGGATAGATGTAGGATGGTAGCCCGTATGTTTTTTTTTTTTTTTTTTTTTTTTTTTTTTTTTTTTTTTTTTTTTTTTTAACACTCTATTTTTTTTTCTTTTTTTTTTCTATTTTTTTCATACACTTTTACTCTACCATCCTCTACGGTAACATCAAAATGATAGGGATTTATAGGCACATCCCTACACTTGAGTTTTTATTACTCTAACACTAATTTGACCCGAATTGAAAAGATCAAAACACTTGGAGTACATTATTACGCAAATAAGGGAATTTAACGTTCCCTTCCAGTCATTTCATAAACTTTAACTTTTCCCATGAGTCCCAATCGTCCCAAAACTGTGTACAAAGGATATGACTCGACTTAGCAACTTATGCAAGCAACTAGATAATTGAACTAAGGGTTTAGGGTGATAAGAATAATGCACTAAAAGTGAGTGCATACATGGTAGGCTAAGGCGATTTGGGTGTACATTTGGGGGTGGGGTGTAAACAATGCTCTTCATTCATATTCCGGAAAAACCAAAACATCACGAGAACCGCGAAAAGGATAGGCTCTGAGGGGTTAACTAGGGGTATCGTGTACTAAAGATGAGTACAACGCAAAGGTGTGGGGGAATTACTCAACCGATGTGGAAGAAGTAATTATATTACAGGTATCAAACAAGGGTTATCCTAATGCCTCTTATCATTTAGTTATCCCTAACTACACAAGTGTAGTCTTACTAGCGATCTCGGAATGCATCACAAAACAAGTTCTAGAATCTAATATACTACCGGTTCACACTCTAAGCATTAAAGATGAATGCTTTAATTCCTACTAATCTAAGGGTGATCCTCACATTTTGGGTGGAATTTAGGTGGTAAAGGGTTTTTGTGCTAATCATGTAACTTCCTATCCGTGAGACGCTTTTGTTAAGACTAATGGCCCACTCCTATATGTCATGAAAAATTTTAAATTTGGTGCCAAAATTACCCTAACCGACATTTTCTCATGGTTTATTACACAAATACAATTGGACAAAGCAAATAGTCAAGGATAAGCATAGTTTCAAAGTTCCCGTTTTATTTTCTCTCCCTACACTTAAACTGAACATTGTCCCCAATGTTCCCCGAAAGTATCAAATTATGATAAAAGAAGGTAATGAAAAACGAAAGAAACTAATACTCCCCTGATTAGCTCGGTAGGATCCGTGTGTGAAGTAGTGGTTAAATCCTTTCCAAGAAGAATGTATGCGTGAAAAGCTCTTTCCAATCTTATGTAACTTCTTCTTGATAAATTAAACCTGCACACTTGAAGAAAACAAACGAAACCTTCACGTAAAATCGGCGGTAATAATATATATAAGACTCGACTAAACTAGGATATAATGCTTGTGGAATGGATATTTACAGAATTTCTGGAAAATTAAGACCTGGAAAATTCCAAAAATTTATAAGTGGCTCAGAAAACGAGAAAAAAGTAATCTGTTGTTTTTACTCCTTCCTGACGCCGTCAGGTTATCCTGACAAAAACTGGTCTGCGATTTTTTGGAAAAAATTCTGGAAAATTTACATCTTTAGAATCTGGAAAAATTTCTGTAAAACATCCATTATGACTCGATACAAGCATTTGACTCAAACAAACACACATATATATCTTTTAATTAATTGTTATACTCATGTTTACGTTTCTTTTGAAAACGTGTGTAATCCTCCCTACACTTATCCTTTATGTAAAATACCTTTATATGCAATTAAGACGATGTTAAAAACAAAATAAAGCATTTTTACAAAATTAAACATGAGAATAAGCAATCAATAAAAGATATATGACACTAACAAGCAAACAATTAAGCATGGGTTGCCTCCCACGAAGCGCTTTTATTTATTTATGAGTCTTGTAGCTAGACTCGTAGTCGTGCTCCTATGTACCGATATAAGTAAGCCTATCCTTAACAATGTCATAAGGATCAAACTTATCATTTAAGTTCCTAGTAGTACGTTCGGTTCGATATGCCTTTTTAAACTTTTCTCCATCGGGATCATAGATTGTTATCCTAATGTGTCACTCTCCATTACCATCACTAGGCGGTCTATTCCAATCCCACTTATGTTTAGGCTTTTCAATTTTCCACCTATTCATGACAAGGTTGACGGGCAAACTTCCTAGAAATTCGGTCATCTTCCTAAATACTAAGGCGTCCTCGAACGGGTTCACTTCCATGTCCCTAGCCATTTCTTTTTCATGGAAAGTTGCTTTACTAGCAAAGGCTTCATCTAAGTAGAAAGGTCGTTGGGGACCTATGAGGTTCTTATCAATCCAAGGTCCATATCTAGAAGGCGTCCTATCCAACCTAATCTCATGTGGGATTTCCTCTTCTTTGTAGTACGTATGCCTTTTGACATCGTAAATTGACCTAACACTCCCTTCTCCTACCACTATCTTGGAAATCTTACAATCAATGATGGCACTAGCGGTAGCTAAGAATCCTCTTCCTACTAGTAATGGGCATGTCGGGTCCTTATTCATGTCTAGCACATGAAAGTCGGCCAAAAGAGTCAATTCTCCTACGTGTACTACCATGTCTTTTATTATCCCTACCGGATATGCAACACTACCGTCCGCTAGACCTAAGATGGTTTCCGTTGCTTCTATTTTCCCTAAGTTAAGGCTTCTATGGAGGGACAATGGAACAAGATTGATGCATGATCCTAAGTCGGCTAGAGCATCGAGAGATTTGGAAGTTCCAAGCCTACACGGAAGAGTAAATAGCTCGGGATCGTCTAACTTCTTAGGTAGATTATTTCGCACAAAGGCGGACCCATGTTTTCCAAGTTTAAGTTCTAACTCACATTTTTCTTTTAAAGCATTATAATAAGGTGCATGAGCTAAGACTTCAAGAACCGGTTTTTCTTGATGGAGTTCCTTGTACTCCTCCTCTAAATTAGGCTTGGGTTCTTGGTTGACGGGTTTCCCAAGAGTAGGTTCTACCAATGGTGCAGGGCCTTGGTACCTCATTTTGGATTGCTTAGAACCCTTGTTGATAGCATTAACCGAGTGAATCGTTGGGTATGAGGGGCATGGATGTGCATTCTCCCATGGTGAACAAGAACATGAAGTCGACAAAATCGAATTCACTTTTGGGTTCTTTATAGTATCACTTGGGAGTGCTCCAATTTCCAGTTCATTAAAGGCTTTTAAGAGGGCATCAAGCTTATTTGTCATCTCGCTTTGTCTTCGCTTAAAATCGGCTTCAAGCTTAGTCAATCGAGTCTCTTGAGATGACATGAATCTAGATGCAATTGCCTCAAGATTAGTGGGGTTCCTGGTGTTTAGAGAATTGAACCTATTAGGTGGACTAGATGAGCTTTGGGATGTGCTTGAGTTTTGATTCCACTTAAGGTTAGGGTGATTTCTCCATGAGGAGTTGTAAGAGTTTCCTAAATTGTTTTGTTCGGGCTTGAAAGTGTACCACTTCTCTCCCTCTCCGTCGGTACACATGGAGGCGTAGTCCGCAAAAGCTTGTTCGGGGAGTCTTGTGCAATCACGAGTGTCATGGGGACCACTACATAACTCACAAGGAAGAGTGATTTTATTCACTTGATGTGAAGACTTAGGATTTTCGTAGGAACTCATTAGGAATTTAACTTGATCTTCAAGTTCGATCATCCTACGGTCGGAAGATTGTGAGTCAATGGGAGGCAAGGAGATTGCCTTAACGGTTTTGGGCAACTCACGGGGGTCATTCCAACTTTCGTTGTCATAGAGAGCAAGGTCCTCTATTATACCCCATGATTCTTCCGCGGTGAGATCACTAAGTTTTCCACTGGCCGCTTGGTCAATGGATCGCTTGGTGGGGAAGTTGACATGATCATAAAAGATTTGGACTTGGAGCCAAAGATCAATGCCGTGATGAGGGAATTTATGGATTAAGTCCTTGAATCGAGTCCATGCTTCATAGAGAGATTCACCTTGACGTTGTTGGAACATCAAGATGTCATTCCTAAGTTTAGTGGTTCTCCCCGGTGGGAAAAATTGAGCAAGGAAACGAGAGGTGAGATCATCCTAACTTGAGATGGAGCCGGCGGGAAGTCGCTCAAGCCAATTACTAGCTTGGTCCCATAGGGAGAATTGGAAGAGACGCAGACGCGTGGTCTCCCGAGTAGTAGCATCAAAGTCGATGGAATCAACAATTTTAAGGAAATCCCTTAGATGCTGATTTGGATCTTCGGAACGAAGTCCATGGAATGCACATCCGTTTTGCACCAACCGGATGGTGTCGGATCGCAGGGCCATAGTTTGGGCTTGTTCAGGAAGCTCAATGGTGTTCCTATAGCCTAGGTGGCTTGGTCTCGAGTATTCACCAAGAGTACGGGCTCTTGGCGGGTCATTTGGTGGTGGGTTGATGAGTGGTGGTTGGTTATCACCTTCCATGATGAAAAGTGATGGGATTACGAACAAAGGTCACGAAGAAGGGGGATAGACTAAGAGAAAGCAAAAAATGAGAAAAAATTTACTTGATAGGAATCAAGCAAAGAAACCTAAACGAGGTGGACTACTAACTAGCTATTCTATTACCCGGCAGCGGCGCCAAAAACTTGATAACGCTACACGCGTCGTTCAGGGTCAAAGGAACTTCCTTTTCTTCGAGCAAGTTTTATAACACCCTAGGCAGTGAACCTAATCGTTGTAGTGTAGTATTAGGGTAAGCCACGGGTATTGATATCGTTCTCTAGGGGAATATGAATGCTAGTGAGAAGTTACTACGCTAAGGTTGGGGTTGAGGAAGATTATTTTTTATCTTTTTATGTTTTTAGGAAATGAAAAGGTACGAATCTCGAGGTTTGGATTTGGGGGTTGGTATTTCTACCGATTACTCTACTAATCTAATTATCTAATTAACTAAGGTGAGGGTAGTCTATGTCTAATTATTGTGTGCTCGTATGATGGTTTAAAGATGTGTTTACTTAGGTTTTATTACTCCTTAATTATCTCCTACTGATGGTTGAATTGTCACTTCCTTATTCTTAATCGCGTTGTGTGTCTAAAGTCGTAGGGTATGCGTTTGTCCCTAACTCTTTGAAACTACCAAAGGGTCTCGTCTACAAAAACCTCTAGGAATTATAAACTCTAACTCTAAGGTACTCTTTGGATGGTTTAGCCTACAACCGATCTAAGTGTTATAGTCCAAGGTTCACAAAGATTAATCAAGCATTAATTACACAACGAATGACCTATCGCATTACTAGATCATTAACAATTAAGATAAGAGACAACCAATCAATATTCAATAATTAAGTTTCATATTCCCTAAGCAAACACACAAGTAAATTAGCCGGACATGGAGAACATGCAAGCATACACACAAATAATTGAAGACATAATTGAATTAATGAAGTAAAACACTTATCTTGATGTAAGATAGGGTTTAGAACCCTAAAATACTGTACAAGACTGCCTTGGTTCGGTTTAGGTTTTTACTCCAAAAGACTACTCACTAAAACTGAAAAATTCGGATTCTATATATAATATTACAATCGCGACGGCGTCACCTTATGATTTGTGACGCCGTCGGGTCGCCGTCATTAGGGTTTCGTCTTGGCCACGTTAGTCTTGCGACGGCGTCACCTTATGGTTGTGACGCCATCCGCTTCAGTCTCTGACGTCGTCTGTATCAAATCTAGGCCGTTTGAGTTGCGACAGCCTACTCATTTAAAGCCTGACACCGTCACTTGAAAATAAGCAATTTGGCTATTGTATCGTCACAGAAGTGCTCCGAAGGCGTCGCAGTTAAGCAGTGACGCCGTCCCCTTGTACTTCAGCAGTTTGAGTGTCTCGATTCTTGACTTTGGCCATTTTCTTCGTATATCTGCGCCTTTTCATCCAAATAAGTGCCATTCCAGCAATTTGCCTTCAAGAGACCTAAAAAAGTGAAAAGGAACGATATTAAGTAATAACAGATACAAAAGTGATCAAATAAGGGCTTAAACGACCCCTCAAAAAGGTACATTTTAAAACCTTATCAGTGACCTGTTGGGAGAGGTGAATCATGGGGCAATAGCTCAGATTCCTCCCTAGTTGGACTAGGTTGAAGTCTAGAACCACCACTGCTTGTTCCTAAACCATAAGGATCAGGGACATGCTATGTTGTAATGAAAGGAGTTGGCTGTTTGTGCCTCCTCTCATAGGTGTGAGAAACAGGTGGTGTATAATCAATGTTTGGAACAGTGATTATTGGTGAAGTTTGTACATGTGAAAGCTTTGCAAGCATTTGAGGAAAAAGAGGTGTAATAGTCATGTTGCCATCTTTGTTCATGTTTTGAAAAACTTTAGGCTTAAGGCAACGGATTTTATAAACTCTAGTGTGGGGTTGCAGTTGAAACTCATTTAGCACTGCTTGCATAAACCTTGGATACATCAAAAAATTTGTTGAACTCTTTACATTGCCTTGCATACTTTGAAAAATATATTTTGACCAATTAAAAATCCTATCTAAAGGTTGACAAACCAAAGGGTAAGCCATGGTTGAACTGAATTGTTCATAAGAAGTTTTCTTAGGACTTAGGCAATGCAAAAGAGTATGTATCAAAAATCTCCAATGGGGACAAAAACTACTCTTTTTGAAAGTAGTCTTTTTGTCAGTGGTATCATACCCCATGGATGAAAGATGTGTATGAATTTCGGACATGGGTAATGTGATGATACCATTGAGATCATCTAATTGGAGAATTCTCCTCAAGGATGCCTCAGTAACATCAATGGTTACCCCATCCACAGTGGCTCTAAGAGCATCCACTGTTTCATGTGTATCTCTATGTTAAATGGTTATGGACTGAGCAGAAGTCCAAAACTGTTTGATTTGAGAGATATAGATTATGGGATTAAGAAGTAAAGCATACCTTATATGGGTAGTATTAAGAAAGTCCACAATCTGGTGAAAAACAGGGCCACTCTTCTCATTTGACTTTTGTAAGAAGGCCACTTGGTTGTGCTCATCTGCAAAAGTGATAGGTGCCATAGAATCTTATGATGAAAAGTATATTGTGTCAGTATGAATTGTATAAAGAACTCGCCAATTGAGAGAAAATATATAAATAGTTAGGGTTTTAGAGTTTTGGCAAGAAAGATTATCTAAAGAAAATATTGATCTTAAGAAGATAAATTAGAAGTAGGAAAGTAGATAATCTTCTAAAAATTTACCCTATTTATATATGGAAAGTAATTAACTCTCAACGGCTAGTAAATTTTTTATTACAGACACAACAGTTGTAACGGCTAGATCAACAGTGGTAAAAATAACGCTGTCAGTGGAAACTGTGAACTAGCAGTGGGAATTTTTCACAAAGATTTTCAAAGAGCAGTGGTAAAGAAAAACATATAAAAAAATGGACTGCTCTTTATCATAGTTTTTTACCAAACTACCAGCTATCAACGGATTGGATATGTCTTTACCATGAGCCGTTTGCCACTCAACACCAAAGACCATTAGACACAAAAATTTTATGGATTTAGCATTCCAATACTTGTTACCAAGTACTGAAATCTACCTACATCAAGTCCTTTTGTTAATAAATCTGCATAGTTGTCATCAGTATGGATTTTGACAACTTGAATTAGTCCTTTTCATAACAGTCTCTTATGAAATGGTGTCTAATTTCAATATGTTTAGTCTTTGTGTGTTGAACTCGATTCTTAATAATGCAAATGGTACTGCTATTGTCAATATGAATGATGGTATTCATGAAATTGTACCCATAGTCCAAAAGTTGATTCTAAAGCCATAGGACTTGAGCACAGCAACTTGCAGCAGCCACATATTCTGCCTCAGTTGATGAATTAGCCACCATTGTTTGTTTCTTGCACTGCCATGACACTAATCTGTTGCCAAGAAATTGGCATCCACCAGTTGTAGATTTTCTATCCAAACTAGCTCCAGCATAGTCACTATCTGAGTAAGTAACCAAATCTAGAGGAGATTCTCTAGAATACCATAATCCCAGAGTGGGAAATGCTTTAAGATATTTGAAAATCTTCTTCACAGCAGTCAAGTGAGAGAATCAGGGAGTGCCTTGAAACCTTGCACATGCACACACTGCAAACATAATATCTGGTCTAGATGATGTAAGATACATCAAAGAACCAATCATAGACCTGTACATGTGTACATCAATTGCTTCACCACTATTTTCCGTCAAGAGTTGATGTGTAGTCTTATCTGCAGGGGTGCTGGATGACTTTGCATCAGAGAACTTGAACTTCCTTAGTATCTCAGCCACATATTTATCTTGATTGATGAAAATACCATCTGGCCTTTTATGTACTTGAAGTCCCAAAAAGAATGTGAGTTCACCCATAGAACTCATCTTGAATTCTTACTTCATTAGCTTCTCAAATTCTTTGCACATCTCTGTCTTTGTAGATCTAAAAATGATATCATCAACATATACCTGAACTAACAAGATATCATTCTTGTCTTTCTTGATGAACAAAGTTTGATCCACTCTGCCTCTATGAAACCCATTATCAAGAAGATAAGTAGTTAAGGTTTCATACCATTTCCTTGGTGCCTGATGCAAGCCATACAAAGCTTTAACTACCCTGTACACTTTGTTAGGATAGTCAGGGTCTTCAAAGCCTGGAGGTTGTGAAACATATACCTCCTCATCAATCTGCCCATATAGAAAAGCACTCTTTACATCCATTTGATAGACTTTAAAGCCCATAAAGGATGCATAGGCTAAGAACATCCTGATTGCTTCAATTCGTGCAACTGGGGCAAACACTTCTTCATAGTCAATACCCTCCTCCTGAGTGTATCCTTGAGCCACAAGCCTAGCTTTGTTTCTGATAACAATTCCTCTTTCATCCTTCTTGTTTCTGAACACCCATTTAGTACCTATTACCTTCTTGCCAGAAGGCAAATCACAAAGCACCCAAACCTTTTGAAGCTTTTGTGATTATATTGTAGATGTGTGATGTTTTCTATTTCACTTTCATGTAATGATGCTGGTGGTATGTATCCAATGGATGTAACCTCTGCACTCAGAGTGCAGATTTGTTAAATATTAATAACAATCCATGTCTTTTACTTTAAATTTCTTGCATTATACATGTTGTTTCAGTTTACTTATCAGATAACTCCACCTCTAAAACTGACATACTATCCATCATAATGTTCAAAATCTGAGAGATAGGACTTGTTGCCAGTCATGTGCCTTGAACATCCACTATCTGTGTAGCCTTGAACTGATCTTTTTGTCATTGGATGTTCCTGCACATTAAAGTAAAGAGTTAGTTTCTTTTGGGGACCCAAGCCATGATTGACTTGGATCTGCCTCGTATATCAATATAGTTAAATCTATCAAAGGTCATTGATACACCATTGGGATTGGTTGATGAGGTAATTCCTTTAGGTTTCCATTCCTAACGTGCTGAGGCCTTCACAGCATTGCCCATGTCCCCCCTTTTCTTGTTTACAACCCTTGCAGTGGGAACTTTTGAATAAGCAGTGGAAACTGCTGATTTGGTTTTAGGTACCCACTGTTGGTTATAATGAACCTTTTTATTTTGAAAAGTTCTTTTCCCTATTTGTGCAGATTTTGCAAAAGTTGTTTTAGATTTCGCACTTGTAACAGGTGACTTAGGGTGAGCAGTGTTAACAGTTTTTGCATTGGCAAAAGTTTTGAGGCAACTTTTTAGTTGAACTGCTCTTGGGATCATTTTGCTATGTGAATTAGGGTGCAAATTATTTTGAAATCTGTTAGACTCCACCCTTTTATTCCCATGGAGTTCCCTTCTCCCAACATGATAGTCACAATAAGCATGTAAATGATCAAAACTACCATAGATATAGCATGCTTTATTGTACATCACAAAATCACTACCTAGTTGTTGAGATTTAACATGATTCCAACTCCTCTTGTTACCCCTAGGAGCTGTAGGCTTGTTCCTATACATCTCAGCATACCTTACAGTTGATCTAGGTTTATTAGCTTGTTTCCTAGGTTCCTCTGTAACAGTATTAACAACTTTTAGGATAGAAGCCTCTATATTCTTTTTAACATTCTCATCAACAACTGATGAGTCACTAGCACTTTCAAAAACATCAGTTTCATGCTTAACATGTTCCTCACTTTTCACAAATGTGTCCTTTAGAGGACCATATTCACGTTTAAGTTCTTGAAAATCTTCTAGGCCTGTATGAGCTAAATCTATTCCTGGAGGTGATGGAATACCCCTTAGTGGTGGTGGAACAGTATTGTATCCCATACCTGACTTAGCTTTACTCATAATTTGAGCATTCCAAATTTTATCAATTGACTTAGACTGATAATAACAGGTGTCTACAGTTAAATTGACATTTTCATTTATCTTTTTAAGTTTTTCAAGCTCTTCTTGGAAAGCCTTATTCACAGCTGTCGTATGATCTACCTCTCTTCTAAGAAGAATCATATCATCATTATATTTTGACTCATTTTCTCTTTAGTGCTCTAGTTGTTTTTCTAATACAGCTATACCTCTCCTAAGGTTTGACACAGCATAATTAGCAGCAAACAACTTTGTTCTTTGACTTTCATAAGATTCATTAAGTCTTTCAACTTCTCTAGCAGCCCTACATGTTTTAGAACAACTTTCAAAGTTTTGTACCTCAAAGTCAGAGAAAGCCATGAGAGCAAATTCACTAGACACAAGAGCAGCATCTGAAGGTTCTTCCTCTTGTTCATCAGCCAAGAAACTCCAATCATAGCTCACACCATCAATTGTCAACATTGCCTTTGGTTCTTCCACAGTTGGCACTTTCTTTTGCTTGTACCAAGTAGACCTGTTGTCCTTCATCTTTGGTCTTCTGCATTCCCTAGCAAAATGCCCCAACTTGTGACAATTGAAACACTCTACTTTTTTTTTGTCAAAGCCTGCCGTTTCACCACCATTGATGTGAATAGGCTTGCCAGTCTTCTTGTAGAATTTCCTAGCCCTCATGCTAAGAAGAGCTATTTGCCATTTAATATCCATCTCCTCCAAGTCATCTTCATCAATTTGCTCTATGTCTTCATGAGTTAATATAGAGCCGTTAACTTGAGTGGAGATAAAAGCATAAAAGGTAGGTTCTCCAATACCAGCAATATTCTTCTTTGAACCTGCAGTGGTAACGTTAACATTACCAGTGGAAACTGTAGAACCAGCAGTGGCAATATCATCATCACAGTCATCTTCAGAATCATCACTGTCAACAGAGGTTGACATCAAAGCCAAGTTGCTTGAGCTTGTAATAAGTTTCCCAGCCTTCTTCAATCTTTATTCAATGAGTTTGAAGTTGTTGTAAAGATCATTGAGCTTCATAGTTTCAATATCTGGTTTATTTTCCCAGACAGTAACATTAGTATGAAACTCTGAAGGCAAACTTCTTAGAAAATTCAAATTGAGGTCTTCCTTTTCTACGTCAATGCCAAACACAGTCAGTTGTGTAACAATCTTCTGGAGTTTGGTGAAGATGTTATCAAGTGAGTCACTGCTTGAAGCAGAGAAGTTTTCATAACTTTGCTTCAACAATGTCTTTTGTGTCTTCTTTGTAGCATCATTACCACCAAACACTGACCAAATCTCTTCAAAAAGTTCTTTAGCTGTCTTGAACTTGCTGAATGCTATGATCTGGTCTCTAGGAAGAGTCATCAGCAACAAACTTCTAGCCTTTAGATCATTCTTCTTCAGTGCTTTTTCAATATTTGTCTCAGGCACAGAAACTGTCTTGGGTGTAGAAGGTACTGATGATGGTAGAAAGTAGAGACCATTACAAAGGATTCCATGAGCAATCCTCTTGTTCTGGTCCTGAAACACACAGTGTTTGTCAGTAAGGGTGAGTGAAATGTTGGTTCCTTGTAGTAGTTTACGCACAGACATAAGATTATGTGAAAAAGATGGTATGTACAAGACATAGTTAAGGGTGATGTAGTTGTTTATGACCACTGATCCATAGGTTGTAACTTTGACATTATGTCCATTAGGTAGTGTGACATATATAGGTATAGGGAGTGTATGGATGTTAATCATGAATGACCGAGATATGGAAATATGATCTGTTGCGCCACTATCTATGATCCAAGCATGCTTGAGATCAGAAATTAGGGAAGCTACAAATTTAGGAATTCCAAAACTTTGAGAAGAAAATATACCTGAGAATGAGCCCTTTTGATTGCCCTGCATCATGAGTAGAACTTGGTTCAATTGGTTCTGTAACTGATCCATTCTAGCAGCCATGTGATTGTCAGAAGGAGTGTGTGTTGGAGTGGTTTGTTTGGGTTGATTGGTGTTGTGTGTTGCTGTTTCTCCTTGACTTTTAACCATATTCACTGTCCTTGGTGAGGGTTGATAGGAAGTCTGTGGTTTTGAAGGTTTTGTAGGGAATTTTCCATGAAGTGGATGTCCCATTGGATAACCTACAATTTTGTAACATTGATCCTTTGAATGACCTTCTTTGAAGCAATGTCCACATATGACCCCCTTTTTGAAATTTCCCTTTCTCTCAGATGATTCACCATGACTGTAGGTAGACCTGTTGAACCTTTGAGATGGATTGCAGTGTTGGGTTGAATTCTGACCTCTGTGATTACTTCCAAATGTTGCAAAGACTGTGGGTGTGGAAGACTTTGGCAGTAAACCTTCCCTTTGTTTTTCCTCTTGTCTTACCATATTATAGGCTTTAACAACTGATGGTAAAGGTTGCATGAGAAGAATTTGACCTGTGATGTTGGCATAGCTATCATCAAGTCCCATCAAGAATTGAATCAATCTTTTCCTTTGATCTCTTTCACTGTTTTCCTTCCCATTCTCACAATTACAAACACAGATACACAAATATGGTGCTTCCAGTGAGTCAAATTCATCCCACAATCCTTTCAGTTTGTGATAGTAAACTTCAATGGTACAATCATGTTGTTTTAATTGAACAATGTCATTTGTGAGTTGGTAAATTCTGTGACCATCAATTTGTGCATAATGCTCATGAAGCTCACTCCATAACTTTGAAACAGAATTGATAAAGTTCAAGTTGTTACCAATTTGTTCAACCAGAGTATTGAGAATCCATGAAATCAGCATGTCATTGTTTCTTTCCCAAAGTGCTCTAGTAGCATCAGTTGTGTTTGGTTATTCTTAGCATTTAGTGCAATAACCATGGATCTCTTCCAAAAACTGTAGTTATCAGATCCAGTTAACTTCTTGGAGATGAGAATCAATCATGGATGATCAGATTGATGCAGAAAGATAGGATGATCAGAGTTGATTGTTCCATTAAGTGTGGTGTTCATTGTGGATGTATCTTGTGATGGTGATGATGAATCAAGAACCATTTTGAACTGAGTGGTGGTTATAGCTGATTCTTAACAGAATAATGGATTTAGATGAATTGGATAGTGAATTGGACAGTAAATGATGAGTTTTGATGTCTAAATGATCAAGAAATGATGCAGAATGGTGAAGATACAGCAGATTATGGTGGATTTTGGTGGTGATGATGAAGAAAATTTTGGCGGGAAAAACGGTTATGGTAAGAAAAGTTGTTGTAATCACCGGAGAAATCAGTTATCTTGATCAGAAGTAGTTACTCACCACAGTTTGTGGTGGTGAGCTCTGATACCATAAAGAAGTTTGAGAGAAAACGATATTTTCATTATTGGAGGGAAAAAGTGGTTACAAGTTTATTCAAAATGTGAATTCTTGATTATAGAAAAAGATAAATATTCCTACTCTATTTATACAAGTATTAAGCTTCTAGAAACATTACAGAACTACTGATATCACATTCTATTACAATTCACTTGAGCTTGATATAGTAATTTGTGCTTTGATGGAAGAGTTGACTTTTGCTTTGACTCTGTCTTTGACTTTGCCTTTGACCTTTGGATGTTGTTTATTTGATGAGTTGTTGTTGTTTGATCTTTGATACCTCCATTATGAACACGTGTCAGGAGATGTAGTAGTGTAGAGTTAAAAGTTTGTTAAGTTAGTCATTAGATATTTTTAGTTCTCCAGCCTTATTTCTGGTTGTAGTGTTTAAACAGCTTTTGTATCTTCATTTCACAATCTGTCAACAATAAAGTTCAATATGTTCAAAGTGTATCCAATAAGAGACTTGTGCCTATTTCCTTAGGTCTAATTCCGCACCTTATGACGAAATGGGAGTTGGCGTGGGTCAAAGTAAAGCCCCTGGTAAAAAG
Organism: Chrysanthemum seticuspe; assembly: GCA_019973895.1. Classification (NCBI taxonomy): domain Eukaryota; kingdom Viridiplantae; phylum Streptophyta; class Magnoliopsida; order Asterales; family Asteraceae; genus Chrysanthemum; species Chrysanthemum seticuspe. The sequence continues at coordinate 93,735,619 of BPTQ01000009.1, read as the reverse complement.
GGGCCACTACTAGTTCTATTTCTTTCTTCAAGAGGTTTATAAGAGGCCCGATTTTATTTTTTGCTATTTTTATACTGGTAACAAAATTAAAGCTCGAGAAACAATAATTCAAGACCAAGGTCGTATTTTGTTTCCAAGATTGAACACAATCTATATATTATTTGATGAATCATTCTGTTTGCACATAAGCTACCGAATACATGAATTGAACAAGTATGATAATCCTAAAACCTATGAACGTTGCTATGTACTTTGCTCGAGTAAGTAAGCAAAGTGGAAAAAGGAAAAACACATGAACTTGACAATGACGCCGCACAAACATGGACATCGTGTGCTTATCTTAGCATTTTGGCAGATCGGATGGTGGAGGTAGTAACGTCTCTCATTCCCCTACTCCATTTTCAACGATGAAAGCCATTGCAAAACCCCAAGCAAGATGAGTGTCAATGTGACAATGCATCAGCCAAACTCCTGTATAAGATCCCATGATTAATTAGTTCGTGATTTTATTTCAGATAATCAAGATGTATATGATATTTAATATTTAACAAGAAGGATTAATTTCATATATCATTATACTTTAACCCTTAATTTTATCTAGATTATCAGCTACAAATCTGATGGCAGCCCATCCTCCAACTGGAACATCGATCGTATTTCTTTGCGGTAGATCAACAAGATTAAAGTTTGCAGGTCTTGTGATGGATTAAAATTACCAAAACCTTGACCAACTATGTAGAAATGGTATCCATGAAGATGAACAGGATGATCTTCAGTCGAAAAGATAGAAGTGTCTTGAAGAACAATCTGCACACTCGAACCAAACTTTAGCTTGTAAAGTCTTGTACCCTTAACCGGCTGCCACAACCTACGAGGTACATTACCAGTGTAATCGAATTGCAAAGGTGGAACAGGTGGAAAATCTGGTGTGTAAACATTGGGAATCTTTTGTGTATAAGCTTGAAGTAAAGACACTCGGTTTGGTAGTACAAAGGATACATTGTTCATACTAGCACTAAACCGTGTGTTATTAGGCCCTTGGCCTCTAGGTCCAGGAGTGCAGTTAAAAAACCCAAATCCCATTGTGAAAAATAAATTTTGGTCTATCTTAGTAGGGACGGTTACTTTACCAGGGCTCTTTATTTGGTTTGAAAATGCAGTGACTGTGTTTGTGTCGTTGTAGAAAGGAAGTTGTGGTAGAATTGGTTGTGTAGTGGCAGATTTGTATTCTAAGATAGCTGTGGCGGTTGTGTTGTCAAATGGAGCATTTTGAGCAATTTCATACGCTTTTGCAGCCATGTAGTAACGACCAGGCTGTTGGTCAGCCGTCAAGACGACGTCTGTGGTTTGACCGGGCCCCACCATGATGACATTGGTTGTAAATTGTTTGGTGTAAATAGCATCAGTGGCGACAACAGTGAGTTTGTGGTTAGCGACGCTGAAAAAGAGTTGTTGATTGAGTGCAGCATTGATAACCCTTAGAAGAACTGTATCGCCTTTGTTGACCGTAAGTTTTGTGGTACCTAGTAAAAGCAAGTTTTTTGATATTCAAAAACGGTAAACATTCATCAAAATGAATTTTTTTTTTCGGGGACTGTAATTAGTACCTTGGCTGGAGCATCGGAAAAGATCACCCGGTTGCCCGTTAATTGTGATAGCATCTGATATGTTAGGAGCCGCGCCACTGAACAATGCTTGTCGTAGCACACTGATCACTTTCCGGTCCCACCATTCACCTATTTCATCATCATCAGTTCCTTAATCAGAAAAGGGTACGTACTTCACTTAAAATATCAACGTATTTTTTCCATATTTCCAACTTTAATTTAGTCATTTAAAGATGGTTTTGTGTCCGTTTGAGTCATTTTGTAGCTAAAAATTAAATCAAGTTAAAACACGTACACTTTCTAAAACGAAGATTCTTTATGTAAAAAAGTTAAACTTTATAGCGTTTTATATGAGAATATTAAGAAAACATGACCCGTACAGTAGAGAGAGCCATTGTTAATAAAAAGTACTTTAGTTACTACAACATAGGAAATTAAAAAAATATGTATATTATATGCATAAATCAATAAACCTATCAGAAAAAGACACAAATGCCTAAACTGATATCATGTAAGAGTGCTAGGTGTGGAGCTCGCCGTCTGGCTCGTCGCCACCGTGGAGCTCGCCGTCTGGCTCGTCGCCACACCGGCCTCCCTTGTCGTGGCTCGCCGTCGGATACCAAATCGTGGGGACGACGAGGTGCAAACACTGACACAAAGCAAAGTTTACGTTATAACGTAAACATTTTTCAAACGTATACTTTTTTTTTTTTTTTTTTTTTTTAAATTAACTTTTTTTTTTTTTAAACCCACCACTCCTATATAAACTATCATCATCTTCTTCATTTTACACATCTTCAAACCCAAAATACATAACAAATCTTTCTTAACCAACAATATCATTTTACACAATGTCTCAAAACCCACATGACGGAGGATACTTCACAAATCTACTTAACTCAAACGCACAACAATACGGGGGTTCTTCAAACCCGTCTACCCCTTCTTCGACCAATTCCAACCCGTCTCCACAAGAAATAATGCTTAACCAACAATATCAGTTTCAACAAGGTTTCGCAAATTACCCCAACCGATTTCCATCACCGCAGTTCTTTAACCCGTTACAATCTCCACAGTTTTTTAACCCGTCGCAGTCTCCACAGTTGCCCCAAATGGAATCACAACCGGCCGGTTCACAATTCAAAGTTCCAAAAGCACGTGAACCGGCAAAAGGCAGGGGCAAAAAATCGAAGGCAAAAAAAACTGCAGTAGATTTGGACAGGGACGATGACGAAGATGTTGAAGTCATAGCACAAGTGAACAGGAGGAAGTGGACCAAGTCTGAAGAAATGTTACTTGCGCAGTGTTGGATAGAAATTTCCCAAGATAAAGATATGGGCAATGACCGTCCGGAGAAGCACTTTTGGAACGACATTCTCGAAATGTTCAATTCTCAGACAACCGAGGACCAGCGTGGCAAGAACATGATAAGCGGTAAATGGACAAGGATTAACAGTGATTGCCAGAAGTTCAACGCTATTTACAAACATCTTCAGCGTCGAAGTGGTGAAAATGACCAAGATCATGTCGAGAATGCCAAAGTTAGCTTTACGCAGCGTTTTGGTGGGAGGGAATTTTTGTATGAAAAATGTTGGGATGTTTTGAAAAATTATCCCAAGTGGGATGCCGAAGATCCTATTGACGTTACATGTCTCGAGGATATATTCGGGCCGGACAAACGACCTCGGCCTGAAAGAGATGTATGCAAACGAGCCGGCAAGAAACAGAAGTCGACTTCAACGTCAAGCGCTGCAAGCTCCGGTGGAAGTCAAACGAGTAGTTTTTCGGGACATATATCCGAAATATATGCTCAAAAAGCCGATGCTCAAAGGGCTTGTTACGAGGCGAGGCGGGAGAAGGAAAAAACGTGGCAAGAGAAGATCGAGATGGATTTTCTCATGATAGATCCGAGTACCAATCCTGACCCGGTTAAAGCAGAAATCATCCGCAAGAGGCAGGATCGTCTAGTCAACAAATATCATCAAATCATGGACGACTAGTATTTTTTACTCGTGTGTTGTATTTTTTTTTTACCCGTGTCGTTTTTTTTTTACCCGTGTGTTGTTTTTTTTTTACCCGTGTCGTTTTTTTTTCGTATCGTTTTTATTAGTAAGTGTTTTTTTTTTATGTATTGTATTTTTAATTTGAATGAAATGAATTTATTTAGTTTTTATTTGGAAGTGAAAATTGAATAAAAAAAATAAAGTGGTAGTGGTGGGGCCCAAATGAAGAGGTTGAGGTTTGTTATGAGTGAGGAGGGGGTTTGTTGTGGGAAAATGAGATGCTGATGTGGCGCTGAGGTGACGCGACGATGAAGGAAATGCTTGTTATGATACCTAGCCCTCTAAGGACTCTTTACCTAAGATAACAGGAAATTCGACTTTAGGTGTTGGAAAGGGGTAAGAAGAACCCGACTTGGGGCGGATAACGAGTGCACCATAGACCGTTGCTCGTAGCCATCGGCTATGAGCATGCCACCACAACGTTCCCTCTTGGTCTTGTATGGTGAACTTGTATGTGTAACTTCCCCCGGGCCGGATTGGACATTGGGTCACAAACTCAGGTTCGTCGGCCCAAGGGTTTCGCAGTTGGCGTAACCCATGCCTGAAAAATACAATAAGGCATTAGACAAAGCATTAAAATTTAAAGTGTTAGACATACACTCAATGCACGTAAATGAAAAAAATATATATGTACCAATGAATGGTGACATTGTAAGGAGAAGCATTTGTGACTTTAACAGCAACACTATCCCTGTTTTGTACTTCTAGAGTTGGGCCTGGAAACTGCCCATTAACATTAACGATTAATTCTATGGTTCTTACATAGCCTATTTGCTGCTTGTTCTTGAACCTGCGGCAATATGATTATTTATTTTATTATCAACTCCAAAAAAAAATGCAAAACTCAGAAACAGAAAAGAACGCTAGCTATTTCTTAGTGACGTACTGTGAAGGCATAGTTATGCATTTCTGCGAATGTAGTAAGGGCAAAGGAAAGCAGAAGGCTCAGTAAGAGAGCCCGTGAGATCGACATTATGAGTGTCTTGTTTTTTTAACACTTCTGAGTGAAGTTTTGGTGTGTCCTAAAGATGGCAATAAGGGGTGGTTTATATACACATATATGGGGTGTGGTGGGGTTAGGTTATGAGTCAATAGTGAAGTTAGAATGAGAGGGAACTAATTAATTTGTTGATTTTGGTGCAACAACTAGGCCTATTTTTTAACATGTGAAGCAGGACACTGGTGCTTTTGTATAGTAGTGATCATGCATGGAACTAGTAATAGGTTTCGACTATCCAAAAGGGCAAAAAGGATTCCGAACAAACAGGTCAAAATGGTTTGATTCGAGTTTGTTCGGGGAAGGTAACAACAGGTTATAACAAATTCATGTCACATGTGTACAGAATCAATGGGTTGAAATATTTGGATCGCCGTTTTCTTCAACTTCATAAAAGTGTTAATATATTGAAATAATGGTTCTGTATACAAGAAACAAATCCGTATACAGGACCAGACTGCAACTAATCATACTCAGCTCGCTCTTGGCTACCAACACAGTTGTAATTCTTCTCACCCCGAGCGTTTCAGGTTGAGTTGTAGTTCTTGACCATTAAAATTCAATGCTCACAAGGTTAACATGATTAGGCCACTTGGTCTAACCAATTAAAAGTGGGTTTTGGTGTAAACACTAGCAGTAACTCAAGCTATTTATGTATTTGTACTTCCCATATTAAGCAGGTTTCAAAAGCTTGATGTGCGGATTATCCCACTGAGTTTTCTATCATTTTAGAGGGGTTTGCGATTGCTTATTACAACTACCGAATGTTTTTGCATTAAACATTATCAGATATTATCTGCATTAAATACAATGAATTATTTGTAATGCAATAAGCTGATAAGCAGTTTTAATAAGCAATTGCAAACACCCCCCTTACAAGGGTAAACATGTAATAATTTGAAAGATAACAAAAGCTTTTTTTTTTAACATGGAGGATTGGAAATTATAAGCTTCCAACGAGAGCCAATCTCGATAAAAGAGGAATCGACCTTCACTCTATTTTATGTCCGTTTTGTGAGGAAAAAATTGAAGATGAAGATCACAATTTTGCTCTTTGTACCTTTTCTCAGGATATTTGGGATTTGATTTGTAAATTGTGGGGGTTGGATGTGATCCATCTAGATGGCGCCTTGAATGTTCTTGATATGGCTGGATTTGAATCTCGGTGAGAGAACAAGTTCTCTTTTCAATGTTGTGGTTTTATGTGCTATAGGGTGGATATGGAGGGCTCGGAATCTACTTATTTTTCAGACACTTAAGGTCAGTACGATGAAAATGATTGACGACAGTATCGCGACATCTTATCTTTGGATAAAAATAGAGCTAAGTTTTGTAGTATTTCTTGGATTGATTGGTTTTATAATCCGAGTGTTCTTTGTATTCATTTGTAATCTTTTCTTGTTTTTAGCCATGCTAGCTTCTTACTAGCATGTGTCTAATAAATCTCCGCCATTCAAAAAATAAACAAAAGCTTTTTTTTACTTAGGGTGAAGGTTGAATATACGTAACAAACTTTCTCAAATTAACCAATATACGTAACATACTTAATATACTTTCAAATACTTACCAATATACGTAATATTGACATGTTACAACTTCAAAAAGTTACAGTGATGGTCCTTGACGTTTGCGTTGACTTTCACCGTTAGTCCTTTGACACTTTTTCACTTAAAAAAATTACAGTAATGGTCTTTGTGGTTTGCTTTGACTTTCACTGTTAGTCCTTTAACTTTTATCTTTTTTATATACATTTTTTACATGTTTTTTACATACGTTTTTATGCACGTTTTTTACAAGTTTTTATGCACGTTTTTATACACGGTTTAATGTATGTTTTTTTACACGTTTTTATATACGTTTTTTACACGATTTTATGCACGTTTTATACACGGTTTTATATACGATTTTACTGAACATATTCCAAACATTTACTTTTTTACCATTCATATAGGTACAGCAGTGTTTGTAACTGAATAAAAAGCTCAAAAAGTGAAAAACGCGTAAAGAATGCAAATATCCGGTTATAGTGACGCCCGGTGACGACTTTAGTTTTGGTCAACTAATTTAGTGACTTTAGTGACGAAGAGTTGTTTTGTCACTGAAGGTGGTTTTTCTTATACCATAGGTCCATAACCAATATCTTAACTGTGAATTAACATGAGTTGAAATGCAATTCAATTTACAACAAATTGAGATTATGTGTTGCCAAAATTTCTCATACAAAAAAGCATGTGAAACCCTAAAAATCAAACCTCAAAAGAACAAAAACATGATAAATCTCATCAAAAATCCTACCCATGGATTCATCAAATCTTTAAGCACTTATTTTGTACTCAGTGCCTGCAAAAACGTCTTGTTTGACTCGCAAATATTAAGAAACTTATCCATAGCCGTTCCTTGAGCCGTGGCTATATTCCGTGCAACATCCACAGGTTTCCAAGACTCGAGTGCCCGAGAAATTCTCTCACCAACTTCCGAACTGTCAACCGATGATACCATATTTTCAAGAGCTTTAACTACTTTTCCCGGCCCACTATCATCGACTAGTTCTCTTTGAAGAGACGATAACAAAAAGTCAACATATGCTTCTACTGGTTTATCAACTTGTTCTTTTAACAAGTTAGTAACTTGATCTATTATGCTACATAGTGATGAGATTGAATCCTTGATGACATTGGAGAGTTGAATGTTTGACTGGTCAGAAGACCCAGCGGCTTTCTTCTTTTTTCCTGATGGAAGAGATGGCCGTACACTGTTAGAAAATTGGATCACAGAAATCTAAGAGTCGTGTAAACACTTTAGATTGAAGTATTTCAATGGTTCTATCGAAATCTTAAATCGGATAAAACTCGGATTTTAGAAACGAGAATATGTTTTGAAAGTTATGAAACCGAACCAGATGGATAATCTATACATATGACCAATGTTAAGAATTAGAAATTCCATGTATTAAAGAGTCGGTCACCTCAAGTATATGTAATCGTTAAAAAGCTCGTAGTCGTAGTTGTTTTAAGCTAAGTAGTATTTAGTATAAGTAACACCGTGGAGGACGGACGGGTCTTTACCCACTGTATGCCTGATCCACAGCCCGATAGGTGGCGATTTATGTAAAGACTATAAATACTCTCTACCTTCCAAGGTAGAGAGTTGGAGCTAATAATAAGATTTTTCTTTCTCTCACTAAAGTTCCCAAACCTCTAACTTTCTCTCTCTAAAACCTCTTGTACGCCTACTTTGTGTCATGGTTTGATGTGTATGTGAAATCCAATATCTAACAATTGGTATCAAGAGCCATGGTTAGATCATCTCTTACATATCTTTGGATTTCTAGTGGTTTTTAGGTGGTTTTTGAGTTTGAAAAAGTTTAGTGGTTTTTGCATCATTTGGGTGATTTCTAGTGTTAAAGTTTGGATTTTGATAGTACTTTTTTGTTTAGAATCATCACAAGTTTTTAGGTTTTGATTTTGAAGGCTTGAATCATCGTGCTTGGGTTATTTTTGGATTGAAAAGTGGTGTTTTTGTGATTTTCTAGCTAACGACTTGAGCCACGGATAGTTTATCTTGGTAGCGACTTGCTTTGTTATTTGGTAGCGAGTTGTTGTTGAAGGTCTTAGCGAGTTGAGCTAGCGACTTGTCTACTGAGACAAGCCAACAAAAAGTACACTTAGTGGATTCTCCACTACGGGTAGCGACTTGGTGTAAGTTAGCGACTTGTACTTTGTATTGTTAGCGACTTGGTATTAGCGAGTTAGTACCTTGCGAGTTGCTATTTAGCGACTTGACAAATTAGCGACTTGGTGCTTAGCGACTTGCTGTCAAAATTTTGCTAGCGACTTGGATTGTAGCGAGTTGTTATATAGCGACTTGGGACTATAGCGACTTGGCACTTAGCGACTTGGTTCAAGGTCTTCTAGCGACTTGGGTGATATCCTTTGAATACGGTTTTCTCTTGCTTTAGTAAAATCCCGTGAAAGAATCTATTTCCCGGTTTAATCATAGAGTTATAAAATCCCGTGTAATTCTTAAACATGTCTGCCACCGTACCTACAATCATCTCCATTGTTGTCAAGGATGTTCAAGCAGCTGGTTCAGATACTCGTCCACCCATGCTTGACAGAACTGACTACGACTCTTGGGCTCAACGAATCAGACTGTATTGTCTTGGAAAGGAAAATGTGGTCAACATACTCAAATCCATTGATGAAGGACCATATCGGGTTGAGACTACTAGAGACTTAATTGATACAGCTGAAGATGGAACAATGATCTATGGAATTGACAGACCAAAGACATATGATGAGCTCGATGATAAGGAGAAAAATAGATTCGATGCTGATATCAGGGCTTCTAACATCGTACTTCAAGGTCTTCCAAAAGATATCTACAAGCTGATCAATCACAACACCGAAGCCAAGGCAGTGTGGGATAATGTCAAGATGCTTCTCTCAGGATCTTAATTAACTATGGAAGACAGAGAATCACAACTCTATGATGAATTTGAACACTTCAAGATGAAACCAGATGAGAGTGTTTATGAGTACTATGTGAGATTCCACAAGCTTGTTAATGATATGAGGAACATCAGAATGACTATGCCAAACATTCAGCTGAACTCAAAGTTTGTGAACAACATGAATCCCGAATGGCACAAGTTTGTCACCTTTGTAAAGCTAACCAAAGGATTGAAGAATACAAACTATGAGCAACTCTATGCCTTCCTACTTCAGAATGAGAGACATGCTATGTTTGAAAAAAGGATTCTTAATCAGTTCAAAACCAACCAGGGAGAGACAAGCTCATCAAATGATTCAACTGCCTTCTACTCAAACATCGGAATCACAACCAAAGCCTCACAAGTCATACCCATGGGTAATGGTAATCACAAACTCATTCCTGATCCTATGTTCAAACAAGCTGATGCTGATGCACACGTGAGAAACTTCATTAATCAACTAGCTCTCCTGATTAGTCAAAACATGACCTCTCTTCCACACACCAACAACAATCTCAGAACTGCTTCCAATCCACATAATCAAGCCACTGTCAGAGATGGGAAGGTTATGGTGCAGCCAGTTCAAGAACGACAGTACGAACAAGCAAGAAATGGAGCTGGTAGAGGTTATGCTGCAAATCAGAATAGAGGAAGGAATGGAAATCAGGGTCAAGCAAAGCCAATCAAATGTTACTATTGTGGAGGTGAGGGACACATTGCAAGGAACTGCACATCGCCAAAACGCCCTCAGAATGTCGAGTACTTCAAGGATAAGATGCTGCTTGTGCAAGCTCAGGATAATGGAGCAGCTTTGGATGAAGAGGAGTTGTTGTTCTTGGCTGAGGGAAATGCTAAGACATATGATGCAGATGTGGATGAGCAACCAATTCAGGAGATAGGCCATAATCATCAGAATGCCTTTCAAGTAGCTGATTTTGATGCATACGACTCTGATGTTGATGAAGAACCCACTACACAAACCATCTTCATGGCTAGCATTTCTCCAATGGTCTCTCCTAAAGTCTCTTCATAACCACAAGCTGGTCCATCCAAAGACAAAATCATTTCTGAGGTATTAAAATTATACGATGAAGTTGATGAGCAAAAGATACATAACGAAGTACAATCAACTGTATTTATTGAGTCAGATATTGAAAATATGGGTAATATCAATGTTGTCCCATATGATCAATATGTGAAACAAAGTGAAAGTGAGATTGTACCAAGTGATGCATCTTCTGCAGTCAATAATGATTATGTTTTTGATGAATTCACAGCATGTGCCCCTGTTGATTCTGTCATCTCTGAACTGAATGCCTATAAAGAACGTGTTGCTATTTATGAACAACGTGCAAAATTTGAGTTGACCACCCGTGAGCAGGAAATGGATGACCAAATGCGTACAACTATTAGAAAAAGTAGGTTTAGATAAGAAGTATTAAAACAAGAGTTAAACTCCTTACAAGAAAAGCTTTCTAAAACTTCTAAGCAAAAACAAGAACTTCAAGAAAATGTTAAAATGCTTAAGCAAGAATTCAGTGCTAAGGAATCAAAACTTTTGAATGATTTTTCTAATCTAAAAACCTTGAAAAACAAGCTTGAAAATAAGTTGTACGTACAAGGAAATACCATTCAGACTGCTCACTTAATCACTAAGCATAAAGTCTTAAGCGATAAGCATAGCATTCCCCTTGTTGAGGAACCAAATCCAGAGGTCATTAAAAAGGCTAGAAATGCTCATAAGGTTCTTTATGATGGCAATGAAATCCTTAAAGCTAGACAGAAACCTAGTTGCGTTGAGTGCACTGAGGAAGATAAGAAATCAGATAAAGTCACTAGGGAAAAGATGAACAAGAAATTAGATGATCCTAAATGTAAAGAGAAGAAAATAAATATCACACCTCATGATTACAAGAAGGAGAATTGGATTTCCTTGAACATGTTTAAGCCTCAGACGTTGTTAACACCCGAACAAGTGTTCTGGAAAAAGGATTTAGATAAGCAAAAAGCAAAGAATCTTGCTGTAACAAACCCCCCCTTTAGGAAAATGCCTTCAGCGACTGTGTATCCTCCCAATACACCAATGCATTTAGTTCCTAGGACTATTGCCACTAAAAGCAAGACCTTAATCAGTCAATATGTTATTTTTCAACTATTTGTTGATTTTGAGAAAACTTGTAAGAAAAGGATCACACCCACTGGTATAACTGAAGGGGAAAGGGGTTTTGAGCAAACGAAAGAATGTTATTTAACTGAAGTCATGCCTTTCTTTAAACAACTAAAAGATCATTTTGAAATTCTTAAAAAGGGAATGAACTTAGACATTAAAGAAATGGAAAAGGAGTTTGATGCAATGATAGTTGAGGTTAGTGACTATGAGCGAGCACTAAAATATAATGAGATTGAGAGGAAGAACTTGCATACATTGAATGAGACTCTTATTTCTGAATGTATTACTCAAGATGTGTATTTCACTGCTACAAACTGTTCCATTAATGCTTCTCAATTTCATTAATTATATGTTGCCCTGAAAGTCTCCCATGATCGTGTCATTGAGCTTGAAAAGACTAATTCTAAACTAAATGAGAAAATTGAACTGGATGATCACGACAATTTGGTTAAACATTTTTCTAAACTAGAGGTTGAGCATTTTAATTTACAACTAAAATATCAACATCTTAAAGAAAATGTCAAAACTTCAAATATCAAGACATCCTCAGATGCTCCAGAGTTTGATGCAGTTTTTCAAATTAACAAACGTGATGAACAGATTCAAGCTCATTGTAACACGATCAGAAAGTTGAAAGCCCAAATATCTCAATTAAAGGGTCAAAAGAACAATGTGACAGGCTCCCAAATGCCTCCTCCTTTAGATTCTCAGAATTCTCAAACGTTTCATCTTCAAAACTTAGTAAATGCATTACAAAAGGAAAACGAAAGTTTTCTAGAAGAAAATGAAAAGGTTAAACGTCATTTCAATGAGTTATTTGAATCAATAAAGGTCAATCGTAACAAAAATAACAAACAAATAGCTTCATTGTAAAAGGAAATTGAGAATCTGAAGAGTCAGGTAAAAGGGAAAATGCCAATGACCAATGGGGAGAATGGTGTATCAAAGGTTCACTCTTGTAATAAATATGCTTTGTCTGTGAAATATGTTCCCCCTCATCTCAGGAATAACAAACTTGCTATTCAAACATATTTCTCATCCCTTAAGGATTGTCTAGAATGTCTACGTGAGATTGTTGAAGAGGATAAATTAGAGAAACCACTTGACAATGAAATTGGGCATGCATGCTTATATGCCAAACGATCTCAAGAAATTTTAGAATGCTTAATCACAATATGCCCAAAGTCCTTAGGTGAGAGAGTTAATCCTTTGATTCCATGTTCTATGCCTAGTGCCAAGTATGATATTCATTCGATGATGCCCGATGTTTTGAATGTGAACCTTAGTGTGCCTTCAAGTAGTTCAGATTCCAGATCTGTTAATGCTAAGAAAGCGAACTCTAGTGTGCCTTCTAGAAGTACAAATCCCTGCACTTCTAGTGTTAAGAAAGTGAACCTTAGTGTGCATGCATGTAATTCAGATCCCAGCACATCTAAACAGGAGATGCAAAGAGTAGCAAAACCAACTAATGTTCCCATTCCCTCTACAGGAGTAATCAGTGACATTAAAGCGAGCATGTCAAAGTCTCAAGACAATACAAGGAATGATAGGACCTCGCAAGCTAAGAATGTGCATTGGAAGAGAGTAGAAGACCAACCTAGGAACTTTAAGCTTGAGTCGAATAAAACGAATCGTGTTGATTCTAGTATTAGCCATAGGCGTATTGTAATTAATTCGAATTCTGATACTATTTGCAAACCTTGTAATGATGTCTGCTTGAATTATGTCTCTAATCATGAATGTGGTGTGAATGTTTTGTCTAATGCTGTCATACCCCCAGTTAATATTGCTAATGCAAAAAATCATGTTAAAAAGGCTAAAAGGCAGAGGCGAAAGAAAGTTAGAAAACAGTGGAAGCCCACAGGAAGAACATTTAGTAAGATAGATTATCAATGGATACCTGTTGGCCATAAGGTTAATCAGACAATGCCCACTAGAAAATGGATGCCTACTGGTAGAACTATTCCCTTAAGAAGTGAACATACTTTAAATAGGGCAAATACGGACACTAGTACTGCATCTATTCATAATAACTCCATTGATTCAATTTCTGAGATGAATGTTTCTATTTCTGATGTGGGTGTTCCAATCACTGTTACTAACCAAATGGAACCCATTCTTGCATGGGGATCCCAATTATCCAGTTATCCATTCTTGTCTGTGTTCAACTGCAGATCGTTCAAATCGTTCTGTGGTACCTGGACTCAGGCTGTTCCAAGCATATGACTGGCGACCGGTCGCGGCTCATGAACTTCGTGAGCAAATTCATCGGGACAGTTAGATTCGGGAATGATCATTTCGGTGCAATTATGGGTTATGGAGATTATGTTGTTGGTAAAAGTGTTATCTCCAGAGTATATTATGTAGAAGGTCTTGGTCATAACCTGTTCTCTGTTGGTCAATTCTGCGATTCTGATCTAGAAGTAGCCTTCAGAAAACATACTTGTTTCGTTAGAGAACTTGATGGTAATGAACTTTTAAGAGGTTCACGTTGTTCAAATCTATACACCATCTCTATCGAAGATATGATGAAGTCTTCTCCAATTTGCTTGTTGTCAAAGGCTTCTAAAACAAAGTCATGGTTATGGCATCGTCGTCTCAATCACTTGAACTTCGGCACCATCAATGATCTTTCCAGAAAGGACTTAGTTGTAGGTTTACCTAGACTTAAGTATGAAAAGGATCATCTTTGTTCAGCATGCCAATTGGGAAAAAGCAAGAAGTATGCCCATAAACCCAAACCTACTAACTCTGTCACAGAAGTTCTTCATACAATTCACATGGACTTATGTGGACCCATGAGAGTGCAGAATATCTTTGGGAAGAAATATGTGTTAGTTGTGGTTGATGATTTCTCTTGATTCACCTGGGTAAAGTTCTTAAAGACAAAGGATGAAACTCCAGATATCATCATCAAACTCATCAAACAGCTGCAGGTTCGTCTTAACAAAACGGTCAGAATCATCCGAACAGACAATGGAACTGAGTTTGTTAACAAACAACTTAGTGAGTTTTATGAAAGTATTGGAATCAGTCATCAAAGAAGTGTTCCTCGAACTCCTCAACAGAACGGTGTAGTTGAAAGACGAAATCGAACTCTTGTGGAAGCCGCAAGGACAATGCTGATTTACTCAAAAGTTCCAATGTTTCTCTGAGGTGAAGCCATCGCCACTGCATGCTACACCCAAAATCGATCCCTGATTCACACTGCTCATGGAAAAACTCCATACGAACTTGTCCACAACAGAAAACCTAATCTTTCATTCCTTCGTGTGTTCGGTGCATTGTGTTATCCAACTAATGAGGGCCAAGATTTAGGCAAACTTAGAGCTAAAGCAGACGTTGGAGTATTTGTAGGTTATGCACCAAACAGAAAAGGATCCCGAATCTACAACAAGAGAACCCGAAATATCATGGAAACAATTCACGTCACGTTTGATGAGCTGACCGGTCAAATGGCTCCTGGACAATCCAGTTCAGGACCCGCACTTCAAAACAGTCCCATTGGTTCATCCCTTGTACCAAATTCTTCTCTAGCAACTCCATATGTACCTCCATCTGAAGATGATTTAAAGAAATTGTTTGATCCTATGTTTGATGAACTCTATGAGCCAAGTGTTATTGAACTGTCAATTCCCACAACAGAGGCTGCTCATATCCCTGAGAATGAAGTCAATCCTACATTATCAATATCATTAAGTCAAGAAGCGCCTGCTGCTGATCACTCAGTCTCATCAACAAATCATCAATCTTCGAA
Organism: Chrysanthemum seticuspe; assembly: GCA_019973895.1. Classification (NCBI taxonomy): domain Eukaryota; kingdom Viridiplantae; phylum Streptophyta; class Magnoliopsida; order Asterales; family Asteraceae; genus Chrysanthemum; species Chrysanthemum seticuspe. The sequence goes on along the minus strand of BPTQ01000009.1, from coordinate 93,720,533 downwards.
TGTACATCATGGAACTGTTTCTGGCATCAATGATGAAGTTAATCCCTTTGCTACTCCTGAAGATGCTCCATTTGAAAACATATTTGCTCCTGAATCATCATCAGAACCATCTTCTTCAGGAGACATCGACTCTGCTACCTCAGTCCCTCAACAACTGCCACATGAACACCTTAGAAAATGGACTCACGATCATCCATTAGACAACATCATTGGAAATCCCTCTCGTCCAGTATCAACATGGAAACAACTTGCAACCGATGCCTTATGGTGCTTCTTCAACTCCGTACTCTCTAAGATCGAACCAAAAGATGTTAAAACTGCCATGAATGAAGACAGCTGGTTCAATGCCATGCAAGAAGAAATTCATGAGTTTGATCTACTTGATGTATGTGAGTTAGTACCTGCTCCAGATTGTGCTATGATTATTGCTCTAAAATGGATCTTCAAAGTGAAACTTGATGAGCATGGTGATGTGTTGAAGAACAAGGGTCGATTAGTTGCTAAAGGATACCGTCAAGAGGAGGGTATTGACTTTGAAGAATCTTTTGCTCCAGTTGCTCGAATCAAGGCAATCAGAATCTTTTTGGCTAATGCTGCTAGTAAGAACATGGTAGTCTATCAGATGGATGTAAAGACGGCATTTCTGAACGGAGATCTTAAAGAAGTCGTCTACGTCAGCCAACCGGAAGGATTTGTGAATCAAGAGCATCCTACTCACGTTTATCGTTTGAAGAAGGCTCTTTACGGTTTAAAGCAAGCTCCAAGGGCATGGTATGATACGCTATCAAAGTTTCTTCTATCTACCGGATTTATCAAAGGAGCAGTTGATCCAACATTGTTCACCAGGAAGTCAGGCAAACATTTAATTCATGTTCAAATTTATGTTGATGATATCATCTTTGCCTCGACTGACCCCAATGAGTGTGACCGTTTTTCAAATGAAATGGGTTCAAAATTTCAAATGTCGATGATGGGACAAATGTCATTTTTCTTGGGATTACAAATTTCACAAAGTCCCGGAGGCATTTTCATAAATCAATCTAAATATGCAAATGAGATTTTAAAGAAATTTGGATTCGATTCTAGTGACCCTGTTGACACTCCCATGATTGAACGTACAAAACTAGATGAGGACCACTCAGGGATCATGATAGACCAAACGAAATATCGTAGTATGATTGGATCCCTGATGTACCTCACAGCTAGTAGACCAGACATCTTGTTCGCTGTTTGCATGTGTGCTAGATACCAGGCTAAGCATACTAAAAAGCACCTTGAAGCGGTTAAACGGGTATTTCGGTATCTCCAAGGAACCATCAATATGGGACTTTGGTACCCGAAGGACACCGGTATGTCACTAACAGCCTATGCATATGTTGATCATGCAGGATGTCAAGATACTCGTCGAAGTACGTCTGGAGGTGCTCAGTTTTTGGGTGATAAGCTTGTGAGCTGGTCTTCAAAGAAGTAAATGAATACTTCTATTTCCTCTACAGAGGCTGAATACATAGCCATGTCATCTTGTTGTGCTCAAATCCTATGGATGAGATCCTAATTATCTGACTATGGCTTTGAATTTAACAAAATCCCTCAGTACTGTGATAATAAAAGTGCTATTGCTCTCTCATGCAACAACGTACAACACTCAAGAGCAAAGCAAATTGACATTCGACATCATTTCATCAGGGAGCAAGTTGAAAACGGTGTGGTGGAACTTTACTTTGTGAGGACTGAATACCAGTTAGCAGACATCTTCACCAAAGCTCTTCCTAGAGAACGTTTTGAGTTTATTCTTCCACGACTGGGTCTTAAGAGCCTACAACCAGAAATACTCAAATGTCTTCAAGAGGAAGAAGAGGAGTAAAAGGTTTCCTTCATCTATCCCCTGTAAATATTTTTTTTTAAAAAAAACAAAATACAAAATTATAAAACCTTAAAAAAATCAAATAGAAAAATATAAAACTTTCAAAAATCCATAAAAATTAGAAAATCTTGAAAATTTTCAAAAAATATTGTTATTTTATCATGTTTTTCCTTGTTCGATATCATCTACGGATTTTGTGTTGTCATTCAAAGAATGACACGGGTCTTTAAATGCTTTTCGAATGTTAAAAAAAAGAAAAAAAAAATCAAAAAATATTTTTGGGAGAAAGAGAAACAATGGTTTATTGTCATCTCAGGCAGTAACCCGCTTTTTAAAGAAAGAACAGAGCCATACTTTATCATGTTTTCAAAATTCAATGCTCTGATTCTATAAACATTTATCTGCTGAAAACTAACTGCTTTGAAAAAATAACTCGGACTCTATTTTTGATAATCATATGGACTTATTTGTCAAAATATCTATCTCTCAATCAACAACCTATGTCATTGATTGAGGGGGAGAATGATTTCAATTAAATTAAAAGGTTATTTGCCATTCAATTGTTTTCTAAAGATATTCATGCATGTTTAATCAATGGAGTTTAAAGTCTTAAAATCCGATCCTTATCAGTTAAAACGCTTTCATAATTAAGTCACAATTCTCCTTAAAAGCTTTCAAAATCAATTTAAATCTTCAAGAGATCACAAATCTCAAATGATTTGATAATTGTGATCGGGGGAGAATTTGTGATTTAAATTGGATTTAAACTGATAATTCGGTTAATGGTTTTATAAGGATGTACAAACTCTCCTTCTAACATGTGCCAAACGATTTCAAGAACTTGATGCACATGTTGAGGGGGAGCATCTATCTTAAACCACAAATATTTAAAACGTGATCAACTTATCTTAATGTGCAGTCTTCTCCTAATATGTGCAAAACAGTTTCAAATATCTATGCACGTATTGAGGGGGAGCAAGCTTACAAGCTCTCCTTCCCACATATGCCAAACAATTTCAAGAACTTGATGCACATGTTGAGGGGGAGCATCTATCTTAAACCAAAAATATTTAAAATGTGATCAACTTATCTCAATGTGCAGTCTTCTCCTAATATGTGCAAAACAGTTTCAAATATCTATGCACATATTGAGGGGGAGCAAGCTTATGAAAACCTCATCCTTCCCCAAAATGCTTTATCTACTTGATTTGATTAGGGAAGTGATGTTGATATTTTTTAGAAAATGTAATCAAATAAGTTAATTCTTTCTCTTGCCTCCGTGTGCAAAACAATTTCAAACACTTGATGCACATGTTGAGGGGGAGCTCTTGTTCTAAAAATATCAAAAACAATTCAGGTACAAAATGCTTTGATAATATATCACAAGTATCTGATTGATTTTCAAATGGTTTTCAATTGGTTCCAATGGCAGATGAACAATACCAAATAGACCGACCAACTTTACTTTATGTATGGTGATATAAGGATGATAAGGTTAGGTATTTGTTCCTATGATCCGCCAGAACCGGAGGGATCTACCCAGGGACAATCCACTAGATAGTGTAGAAGTCCTTAAGTATATTGAAAAAGGAGAAAAATGAGATATGGGAAGAGTGCGGACTGAGTCCGAGCTAGTACTGGAATAAACCCAACAAGGTTCTAGCTATGAAGTCTCGGTAAGCACTGAAGGGGTTGAAGAATGAAAAAGAATTGAATGAGAAAAGGGTGAAAACAAATAGCCCTCCAATTATTCAACCTTAGGGCAGAAACCGGGTTCAATTCATATGCTACTGGTGGTTACCAAGGTAACATCGGTATTGAAGACAAGACGTCATGGACCCAGTGACGCACTGCACTTCAACTTCCCAAACCACTCAAGTTCCTCTTAAAAGGACTTGTTTCATTCTTACGGGGAACCGACATTATCTATCGACTTTCTCTTAGAGATTGTGGATATTGAAGAAGGAGACCCTCTCCCTAGTCTCCGATACAGGATCCAAATATGCACAAATTGAGTCTAGAGCCACGAGATCATCAATAAATCTCATTAGAACACTTTCAATGAAGACTCTCTGTTTCACTCAATGTGGAAAGAGAGATTATATCTTGAGACCTACGCATTATCCTTGTGGTATTGCCAGAACATCCGAGTGATATGTAAAAATATTCACAATGAAGATGGAAAGCCTTCTGGAGCCAACATCAAACAAGCTCCTGGTAGGTGGCATGTGAGATCTATTCAATAGATCAACCATGTGACAACTGAACAGAAACAATGGAGCGATTCAATCTTTTGAATCAATCCTGGTTCAGGTTATGGATTGACGGATACCTTTGAAAAACCGGTCATTGTGCTTAAAAACTCTTTTCTTTAGCACATCGACCGTGTACGAATATTTCAAATCAAAAGGTGTTTTATGATTGATAATTGATTTTCATTAAAACCTTCGTTGTATTGCAAAAACAATTTCTATTGAGCAATACACGATTGTTTTTCAAATATCTTTTCATCAATCAGTGAATCTCTATTCGCTGGTTCACTCACTCCGTGTTGTCTTCTTTGAGACGTTCCGGTTTGAGAACAGCTAGAGCAGCTGCGAAACCCTGTCAAGGAAATTCTTCGGAATTATACCTGATCACAGGCAGTACTTGTACTGATCAACGGGGAACCGTGGGTCGTGTACCTCAATTCAACGAAAGTGATCAAAGACACTTTCGTGAGATTTATTGCTAAATATTGTATGCAGGTACGCCCTACGTTTGCAGCTGATCATAATGATGCGGTCAATCCATAGCCGCATGCTCACTCAACACACTCATCTCAAAAGAAATCATGATTAGTGCATCAATGACTCTGATATTTTCACTCCATGCTTCTGCTACGCTGCTGCCAATATCATGAATCAACGAAAGCTTCCGCTACTCTGATGAGAATATATCATGATCCAGAATGTGAGCATGTCGGTCCGTTTGTCACAACATCACATAATACCAACACCACAATGGATGTCTCAGAGATTTTTGTTAGCTGATGATCTCAAAAGCTGGCTCAAAATTATTATCACGTGGATCAGTAAAAGACCTCCACTTGGATTAACCAAACATGCAATGAGAAGAATCAATGACTACGAGTTCAGAGCAAAGTACTACATCAAGAATGCAAGAACAATTTTTAATGTAATATCTGTTTGTATTCAATGTAATTTTAGTATATGTTTGAGGTGACCTCCCTTAGGGGGAGATTGTTAGGAATTAGAAATTCCAGGTATTAAAGAGTCGGTCACCTCAAGTATATGTAATCGTTAGAAAGCTCGTAGTCGTAGTTCTTTTAAGCTAAGTAGTATTTAGTTTAAGTAACACCGTGGAGGACGGACGGGTCTTTACCCACTTTATGCCTGATCCATAGCCCGATAGGTGGCGATTTATGTAAAGACTATAAATACTCTCTACCTTCCAAGGTAGAGAGTTGGAGCTAATAATAAGATTTTTCTTTCTCTCACTAAAGTTCTCAAACCTCTAACTTTCTCTCTCTAAAACCTCTTGTACGCCTACTTTGTGTCATGGTTTGATGTGTATGTGAAATCCAATATCTAACAACCAACATAACTGATTGTCGGTTGTAACTGCCATAACAGTTACATTAACCACCGATTCAGTTAATTAAGGGGCAAAATGCCGGGAATTTTATTTTCAAGTGCGTTTTTAACCCTGCCAGGGGCTGCCGCCCCTTGGACCCTGCTACTAGAGGCGCTGCTCCCGGATCCCCGTCATTCAGGGCTTCACCCCCGAATGATAATTATAATAACGTCATACAAGTGTGCACTCTGCACAACCCCAACTTGTTGAACATTTATCACAATTACACATTGGTCAACTAAGTCAATCCATTACACTTAAATCATATTGGTGATGCAAAATCACCAACAATCCTCCCCCATTTAAGTGTAATTTTGATTAACTTAAAACAAACTCATAACAAACAACAAACTGATGCATAAATGAAATATCGAGACGATTGAATTTCACATTAGTACACTAGTATTCCAAATATTCGAATATAAGAGTGTCACTAAAGGATTGAACTCTTTCTATTCATAGTTAATACATGAAGATAATATACACAACACTTTACACATTCACATGTTTTACTTGACACTATGTTTTACTAGCTTGTGTCCTATCCTTCAATAAGCATATCAAAGCCAAGTCCCAAGCTTCTTGAAGCAGCTAAACTTCATGCTTATATAGGTAGTTTTTTTTTTTTACTCTTGCACCTGCACATGCAATTTGTAAAAAACCATTAAGAAATATAATTTCAATCTCCTTTATCTTGCAATTCTGAACACATACCGTGGGATGATGTAATTATGTGTTCCAATCCAAAGATATCAAGCTTTCCTCATTGAATTCAGCATTTAACATTACGTTAGATGGGAGTTGAGTATCTTGATACAAGGATTTAATTAGATGGACTTTAGACCCGTCCCAATAGCAGCCTTGCCTACGAGATCTCTTGCTAACCCTATGGTTAAATGGTCGGCTAAATTCAATTGAGTTCTAGAAACTCCACAGATATCACACCATTCATGATAAGCTCACGAATCATGTTATGTCTAATACCTAAGTGTCTAGACTTGCCATTGTACACTTGACTATAAGCCTTAGCCAAGGTAGCAGCACTATCACATATGATAGAAATGGTAGATATCGGTTTAGGCTACAAAGGAATTTTATAAACCAAATTCCTCAGCCACTCAGCTTCATTACCAGCTGCAGCTAAAGCAACAAATTCAGACTCCATAGTTGAGCTTGTAATACAAGTCTGTTTCTTTGAAGCCCAAGAAATAGCACCTCCTCCAAGCAGGAATACCCAGCCACTCGTAGACGAGTGATCCTCCATATTATTAATCCAACTGGCATCGGAATAACCTTCTATAACAAAAGGATAACCACTATGAGTCAAACCATTATCCATGGTTCCTTTCAAATACTGAAATACTCGACCCAGAGCTTGCCAATGTAGAGCACTAGGATTGCTAGTGTACCTACTAAGCTTTCCTTCAGAAAAAGTTATATTTGGTCTAGTGCTAATCATGGCATACATAAGACATCCAATAGCTCTAGAGTATTCTAACTGAGACACCGGAGTTCCTTTATTAGGTCAAAACTTCACAGTAGGATCTACAGGAGTATAAACAGGAGAACAATTAGCAAAGTTAAACTTTGTCAGTATCTTCTTAATATAATGTGTGAGAAATAGAGATACCATTGTTTCCTCGTTTGATTCTAATACCAAAGAATCACCTCAGCCTCCCCCAGATCCTTCATATCAAAATTAGATGACAAGAATTCCTTTGTCTTATTAACTTGATCTTGGTCAGTACCAAAGATCAACATGTCATCCACATATAAGCACATTATTACTCCTTTACCAAAAGCATCAAATTTGCTATACACAAACTTGTCAGCTTGGTTTAAAGAAAAACCATTAGACAAGACCACATCATCAAACTTTTGATGCCATTGTTTTGGTGCTTTTTTCAGACCATACAATGATTTCTTCAATTTACATACCTTGTTTTCATGTCCAGGCATCACAAACCCTTAAGGTTGTTTCATGTAAATTTCCTCATCCAAATCACCATTTAAGAATGCAGCTTTCATATCCATTTGGTGAATAACTAGATCATGTATAGTTGCAAGAGCTAACAACAATCTAATAGTGGAAATTCTAGCAACAGGAGCATAAGTATCAAAGAAGTCAATTCCCTCCTTTTGTCTAAAGCCTTGGATAACCAATCTGGCTTTATATTTATCTATGCTTCCATCCATTTTCACCTTCTTTTTAAGGATCCATTTACTTCCTAATGCTTTGCATCCAGGAGGCAAATCAGTTACTTCCCAAGTATCATTCTGCATGATGGAATCAATGTCACTTTGAATTGCTTCTTTCCAAAAAGCAACATCCCTAGAAGCCATTGCTTCACTAAAGGTCCTTGGATCCTCCTAAATAATGAAGCAATATTCACGTTGAGATAAAGTCTTATCTCTTGTTCCTTCAACTAAATAAAGTTGAAAATCAAACCCAAAAGACTTAGCTTGTCTTGTTCTAGTGCTTTTCCTAGGAACAGATAAACCAGGTACATCATCAGTACCTTTAACATCATCTTCAACTATCTTACTCGAAGATGGCTGAATCATACCTCTTGGTCTAGGTATAGACGTAAACCGTTCTTCATCAAACATAGCATCTCTTGACTCTATTATAGAGTTCATCGACACATAATCATTAGGTTCTATAACATAAAAACTATAACACTTGGAATGCTCATCATACCCAATGAAGATAAAATCTATACCTTTCTCACCCAAATTTTTCATTTTGGGTTCAGTTAGTATTACAACCGCTCTACATCCCCAAACCTCAAATAAGTCAAATTTGGTACCTTCTTGATCCAAATTTCATAAGGTGTTTGTTTACTATTTTTGTTTGGAGTTCTATTCAGAATATAACAGGCTATCAACATAGCCTCACCCCAAAAACCGTCACTTAGTCCAAAATAGGATAACATAGAATTCACCATTTCCTTTAAAGTCCTATTCTTCCTTTCAGCCATCCCATTCTGTTGTGGCGTGTAAGGAGCCGTGGTTTGATGTATTATTCCAGTCGATTGAAAATAAACTGGATCATAATACTTACCACCTCTATCAGTACGCAATACTTTTATCAAATCTTGTCTTTGAAGTTCTACTTCTTTTTTATAAATTTTAAATTTATCTAGAGCTTCATGTTTAGCATGCATTAGATAGACATAACAATATCTAGAAGCATCATCAATAAAAGTAATGACATACTTATTATGTCCTACTGAAGGATTGGCGTAAAAATTACATAAATCACTATGTATGAGATTTAATACTTTGCTTTCCCAGTTAACACTCTTAAATGGATGTCTAGTGATCTTTGTCAACATACAAGTCTTGCAACTTTCAGGTATCATGTCAAAAGCAGGTATTAAACTCATTTTAGACATATCTTTCATTCTCTTATAATGAACATGTCCTAGTCTAGCATGCGATAATTCAGATTTGCTTAAACTATTGCCTTGAGAAGAAGTAATCATACAAGCAGAAGCATTAAACAAAGGATAATTCAGATTTAATCTAATCATTCCATTACATACATAACAAAATCCAACAAATGAACCATGGCTTGACAAGATATACTTGTCACTTTCCAAAACTTGTTTGTAGCCACACTTATTCAACACAATTTCAGAAACAAGATTCTTTCGAATCCCAGGTACATAAAATACATTATCTAAACATAAAGTTTTTCCAGAAGTGAAAGTCAATAAAACACGCCATATTCCTTTGATTGGTTCAGTTGCAACGTTTCTCATCTTTACAAATGATCCATCTTCAATCGATTTACATACTTGAAACCAACGAAGATCCTTGCAAACATGACTTGTTGCACCCGAATCAACCCACCAAGCAACTTCATCTTCCTGAATATAAAATGCATCAAAAATTACAGAAACATAATGTAAAACATTATCAAAATTCTGTATAAAATCAGAATTATAACCTTGTTGCTTTTCAGGATCCTTAGACCCACTTGAACCAGCGCCATTATTGCCCTTTTTAGAGCGACAATCCAGAGCGACAATCCTCTTCCTATGACCAGGATTGTTACATTTCTAACAAGTCAATGCACCCTTCTTGTTGGAAAATTTATCATCACCACTTTTGAACTTTCTTTTGTTCTTATTGTTGTTAGAATTTTTGGCTCCATCTCCTTCAACCATGTTAACAGAAGAAGATCCAATTTGGTTCTTTCCTTTAGGATTATTATCAAGTTCCTGATTTTTTAATCCTTCCTCAATTCGTAGATGACCACCGAGTTGAACCAAATTTAACTCTTCCTTTTTATGTTTCAAACCATGTTTGAATTCTCTCCAGGAAGGGGGCAGTTTATCAATGATAACTGCAACCGAGATTGCTTCATCCATCATCAAGTTATGTTGGGTATATTGTCCCAGAATCCTTAACATTTCATGATATTGTTCCATGACAGGCCTGGTATCAACCATCGTGTAATTCATAAAATTACTCACAGGAAAATTCTTTGCAGAAGCATCTTCCGCCATGTATTTGGATTCTAGGGACTCCCATAGTGCTTTCGCAGATTCAGCTTTTTGATAGATATCAAATAAGGAATCAAACATACCGTTCAGAATGTGACCACGCATATGTAGTCGTCGTTCTCCTACTTCATCCTCTTCCTAGTCGTATCCAGAGTTTCATTCTCATCCCATTCGGGACTGGGTGTACTCAGAACGTACACAACTTTCAGGGTGGTAAAAAGAAAGTGCAACTTCTTTTGTCAGCGACGAAAGTCCTGTCCTTCAAACTTTGCCAACTTATCGAACTTGCTCGTCATATCCTTCACAGATTTTCCGTTCGTCATGATCACATAATACTTCAATCTTTGTTAGAAAATTGGATCACATAAATCAAAGAGTCGTGTAAACACTTTCAGATTGAAGTATTTCGATGGTTCTATCGAAATCTTAAATCGGAAAAAACTCAGAATTTAGAAACGAGAATATGTTTTGTAAGTTATGAAACCGAACGAGATGGATAATCTATACATATGACCAACATAACTGATTGTCGGTTGTAACCGTCATAGCAGTTACATTAACCACCAAATCAGTTAATTAAGGGGCAAAATGCTGGGAATTTTATTTTCAAGTGCGTTACATTAACCACCTTGGACCCTGCCAGGGACTGCCACCCCTTGGACCCTGCTACAAGGGGCGTTGCCCCCGGACCCTTGTCATTTGGGGCTTCGCCCCCGAATGATAATCATAATAACGTCATACAAGTGTGCACTCCGCATAACCCCGACTTGTTGAACATTTATCACAAATACATATTGGTCAACTAAGTCAATCAATTACACTTAAATCATATTGGTGATGCAAAATCACCAACATACACAAGACTGAATAATGAAAGTATGCCATGATAATGGCTCAGTCACTAACTAGATCAGAATGGAAAGGTCGGTTCCAGGAGAAGATATAGTCACGGTTTTGTGGAATTTAATTTTGCAGAAATGCATTTTTCTAGCAATGACCACAAAACTTGCCAATCAATGAGGAATGTGAGTCTGTCTTTATTTGATTCGTGTGAGTTCAGATTACATGCGTTCAAAAACACAGCAAAGTTCATCCAGTCAATCAAATTCGAAGAAAAAACCTGCTCCCCAAGAAAATACACAGTTAGTTGTTAGATGAGCATACCTTATAACTAAAAGTTCGTTGTACCATGAAGATGAACAGGATGATCTTCCGTCGAAAAGATAGAAGTATCTTGAAGAACAATATGCACATGCACTCGAACAAAAATTTAGCTTGTAAAGTTTTGTTTCCTTAACCGGCTGCCACAACTCAAGAGGTAAATTACCAGTGTAATCGAATTGCAATGGTGGAACAGGTGGAAAATCTAGTGTGTAAATATTGGCAATCTTTTGTTTGTAAGCTTGAAGTAAAGACACTCGGTTTTGTAGTACAAAGATACATGTTGGGAATCTTTTGTGTGCACCATTGATGAACCTTTGAAGAACTGTATTGCCCTTGTTGACTATAGGTTTTGCGATACCTTGTTAAAGCAAGTTCATTGGTATTCAAAACCGATGAAAATTCGTCAAAATTAATTTTATTTTTTTGGGTGGACTTTAGTTAGTACCTTGGGTTGAGTATTGAAAAAGATCATCATGTTGCCCGTTAATAGTAATAGCGTCTAATATGTTTGGAGCCGCACCACGTACTGAACAAGGCTTGTCGTAGCACACTGATCACTTTTTGGTCCCACCATTTACCTATTTCATCATCATCAACAATAACGAACATGGTAGAGTCAAAATTATTTAGTTATTTATAAGGTATGGTCAGGATTTGGTGTATGTTTAATTAGCTATATATATTAGGTGCATTTCACATGTGGTTGGTTAATTACTTGCTAGTACTTCTCAACAATTTAAGAAAAATCTGTCTCTATCTTTATACTACTTATAAAGCATATTGACACTTCCCTCCTATTAATTTTTTAAAACTTCCTAAAATAGATTTTTAAGCAAATATAAGTAAACAAGCATTATTTACAAGTATTTGAAACACAAAATAAACTAAAAAAACACAATTCAACACATACAATTAATACATAATTTAATTAACCCCTTCACCAAAATATACAAACTCATAAAGCTAAAGGTACAATCATCATAAACACAACTTTTTAGTATTAAATAGTAATCAGTGTAATTAAAAGGTGTTGTGAAAAGAGAACATGGGCCCAAGACATTCCCAACGGGCAACAAGCTATGTGTATTTCGTTTTTTGAGCTCAAGCAATGTTTAACCAAAAATTATTTATAATAAAAAATGTCTTGGTTGAAAGTCACTATATGTATGTGTTGATGCATACATTAATTGTATATGTAGTTTAATTAGTTGTATTTGCATAAATTAGATTTATATTATCATTCATTTGTACGATTATTGTTAGAAAAAAATGTGTAACCGAACAACATTTGTTCACCACAAAATAGGCCGCCGTCACATCGCGCGAGTACCCTGCTAGTATTTATAAATACAAAGTCAAACATCATCCTATAAAAATTGCAATAATTGAGTTGCTTTGAGATGCATTTGTTTAATCCAAAAAAAAAAAGAAAAAAAAAACGTGGTAGTAAAAAAATTTGATAAATGTTTTTATCTTCATTAGTGGTTTGTTATCACAACTAGCGGATAGTAGAGTCAAAAGCTTATATAGACTGTACACCTCTTTTAACCGTTAAAGTTAAAAGAAGGTGATTTATTGTAGATAAAGATGCACATCAACTAAGTGATTGTAAATTCAAATTTCAAGTTCGTAAATTTCATATCGTAGCAGGTCATATGAAATAAGAATCATGACTAGCTAGGCAACTTGGTCTTATTCAAAAGAGGTTTTTGGTGTAATCGATCGCTAACCGTTAATCAAGCTCTGCATATCATTTTTTACTTCCCATGCTAAACAAGTTTCAAAAGATGTACGGATTGCCCTTCTGTTTTTCTACCATTTTAGGATGTGTTTTGGATTTCTAATTTAAAATTGTCAGAACTTTTTTGCAATAAACACTAGCAGATGATTAGTTGCATCAACTGCAATGAATTTTTGGTAAGTTTACTTTATTACTTTATTTGATAAACATCAGATAAGCTGTTTGAATAAACAATTAAGAAACCACTCATAAGTGGGTACTAAAATGCTCAAAAAAGCAGTTTACATAAGCAATCCGAACACCCTCCTTGCAAGAGTAAACATGCATAATATGAACACTAACAAAGGCATATACTATGATTTAAGATCATTTGAGGACAAAACATTCTTTACATACCAAGGGATCAATCTCCATCCTCCATTTTTATTTGATCTAATGGATGAGATTAATCCCAACAATTTAAAAAACCCACTTTCATCATTTTTTTTTTCAAATATTAATATCTTTCAAACCGTTAATCGTTAAGCGAAAAAAAATATATCATTGCGACGAGCATTTAATTATCTTTTTATAGATAGGCACTTTGATATACTTTCGGCAAAAAAAAATTTTTTCGTATTTTTCACGTTTTTTTTTAAGTTTTTTCGTTTTTTTTACGTTACTGAAATTTGCATTAAAAAATCATATATGATAAAACACTAATTAGTGTTAAATCATATATGATATGTAATATCACATGTGACATTAGTGTAAAATCACATATGATATACATATGATATCACATATATCATATATGATTTAACATTGATATCATATTTGATATTCAATTTAGTGTTTTATCATATATGATTTTTTTCATGTAATGTACAGTAACGTAAAAAAAACTAAAAAAAGACGAAAAAAAGGTGAAAAAAATGATTTTTTTTCTTTTTTCGAAAGTATATATCAAAGTGCCCGTCTATAGAAAGATAATTAAATGCTCGTCGCGACGGTGTAAATATTTTCGCTTAACGATTAACGGTTTAAGATATATTTAAATTATAAAAAATATGTGAAATAATAAAATGTTTTTAATCTCATCCATTGATTTCTTTTTAAATGGTGGAGATGAGTCCCTTGTTATGTGAGAAAAGTTTGGTATGTAAAATAACTCTCCTCATATACTATTACTTATTATGCTTTAAACATTTACTTTTTACCATTCAGATAAAAATTGTCGTGTTGTCTACTAATAAAAAAGAGGATAGATTGGCTACAATTTTTGTAACTAATTGGCTACAATCGTTTTAAAAAAATACACTAGCAATGATTCAGGGACCTACAGTAAAAAATCAGGACCCATAAAAATAATCAGGAACCCACATTATTAGTACAAAATTGTAGCCAATTAGCTACAATTAATTGTAGCTAATATATTCCCAATAAAAAAAACTATGACAATGGAAAAGAATAAAGGATGCAAGTAACCAAAACCAATATCTAAATGTTAAAAAAAACATAGATTGAATTGAAATGCAATCAATTTACAACAATTTGAGATTGTGGGTTGCCAAAATTTCTCATACAATTAAAAAAGCATGCGATGCCCTAAAAACAAACCTCAAAATAACAAAAACATAATAAAATGTACATAACATTTAGTGTACAAAAATCTCATCAAAAATCATATCATGGATCCATCTAAGTTTTAAGCACTTGCATTTGTACTTTCGGTGCCTACAAAACCTTCTTTTTGGACAAACAGATATTAATAAACTCACCCAAAGCCATTCCCCGAGTTGTGACTATCTTCCTTGCAACATATATAGTTTCCAAGACTCGACTGCCTGAGAAATATCTCTCACCAACTTCCAAATCATCAACTGATGAACCAAATCTTCAAGAACTACAATTGTTTTGTTAACCATCTAGTAAATCTATTATACTACATAGTGATGAGGTTGAATCCTTGATGGCATTGAAGAATTGCCAGTTTGACTGATTAGAAGACCCGCCGTCTTTCTTCTTTATTAATCCTTATTACATGTGTAACTTCGATGTTGGAGAATAAAATAAGTAAAATATATCATGAAACTTATTGCTTGTTTGTGATTTTGCATCACCGATATGATTTAAGTGTAATGGATTGACTTAGGTGACCAATATGTAATTATGATAAATGTTCAACAAGTCGGGGGTTGTGCGGAGTGCACACTTGTATGATGTTATTATGATTATCATTCGGGGGCGAATCCCTGAATGACGGGGGTCCGAGGGCAGCACCCCTGGTAGCAGGGTCCAAGGGGCGGCAGCCCCTGGCATAGCAGTTATAACCGACAGTTAGTTTTTTGGTCATATGTATGCATTGTCCTGGTTCGGTTTTCATAACAGAAAAAACACATTCTCGTTTCTAAATCTGAGTTTTATCCGATTTAAGATTTCGATAGAACCATCGAAATACCTCAATCTGAAAGTGTTTACACGAGTCTTAGATTACTGTGATCCTAATTTTCTAACATTGCTTGTGTAACATTGAAGGCGAGGAAATCGTAATGCATGCACAGCTTTGTTTGTTCAAATCTCTGTCTAAATCTCATATTGATTTTATCATTGTATAAATTATCAAGAATAATTCAATTAACGAATAGTAAAAGGATGATTTTTTAAAAAGACACTTCCTACAAAAGTGGAGACGGAAGAACCATGTCTCAATATCCTATATATGTGTGAAATGCAAGGTACTTAACCACCAGGGGTGCCCGAGTTGGTAAAGGGGCTTGTGATTATCATCATCAAAGTGTGAGAGATCACAAGTTCAAACCCTGCTTAGCGCAAATAGACCCAAAGTGGCCACTCCAGCCCTAGAGCTTTACCCGGTTTAGGTTTGTGTGGCGATTAAGCTTAACCCCATGAATTAGTCAGCCAAAAGGTCAAAACATGTGGTTACGGTAAAATAAACGTAAGGGACTTGTTCTATTTCCTTAGGTCTAATTCCACACCTTATGGCGAAAGGGGAGTTGGAGTGGCTCAAAGTAAAGCCCCTTTTAAAAAGGGATCAGTACTAGTTCTCTTTCTCTCTTTATGAGGTTTATAAGAGGCCCGATTTTAATTTTTGCTATTTTTAAAGTCGTAACAAAAGTAAAGCTCGGAAAACAAGAATTCAAAACCAAGGTCGTAGTTTGTTTCCAAGATTGAACACATCAACATCTATATATTAACTGATGAATCATTCTGTTTGCACACAAGCTATCAAATATATGTATTGAACAAGTAAGATAAACCTAAAACCTATGAACGTTGCTATGTACTTTGCTCGAGTAAGTAAGCAAAGTGGAAAAAGGAAAAACACATGAACTTGACGATAACGCCACACAAACATGGACATCGTGTGCTGATCTTAGCATTTTGGCAAATCGGATGGTGGAGGTAGTAACGTCTCTGATTCCCCAACTCCATTTTCAACGATGAAAGCCATTGCAAAACCCCAAGCAAGATGAGTGTCAATGTGACAATGCATCAGCCAAACTCCTGTATAAGATCCCATGATTAATTAGTTCGTGATTTTATTTTAGATAATCAAGATACATATGATATTCAATGTTTAACAAGAAAATTTATGAAATTAACCCTTAATGTTACCTGGATTATCCGCTACGAATCTGATGGCAGCCCATCCTCCAACTATCAATCGTATTCCTTTGTGGTGGATCAACAAGATTAAAGTTAGCAGTATCTCGTGACGGATTAAAATTACCAAAACCTTGACCAACTATGTAGAAGTGGTATCCATGAAGATGAACGGGATGATCTTCAGTCGAAAAGATAGAAGTGTCTTGAAGAACAATCTGCACACTCGAACCAAACTTTAGCTTGTAAAGTCTTGTTCCCTTAACCGGCTGCCACAACCCACGAGGTACATTACCAGTGTAATCGAATTGCAAAGGTGGAACAGGTGGGAAATCTGGTGTGTAGACATTGGGAATCTTTTGTGTATAAGCTTGAAGTAAAGACACTCGGTTTGGTAGTACAAAGGATACATTGTTCATACTAGCACCAAACCGTGTGTTATTAGGCCCTTGGCATCTAGGTCCAGGAGTGCAGTTAAAAAACCCAAATCCCATTGTGAAAAATAAAATTTCATCTATTTTAGTAGGGACGGTTACTTTTTCAGGGCTCTTTATTTGGTTTAAAAATGCAGTGACTGTGTTTGTGTCGTTGTAGAAAGGAAGTTGTGGTAGAATTGGTTGTGTAGTGGCAGATTTGTATTCTAAGATAGTTGTGGCGGTTGTGTTGTCAAATGGAGCATTTTGAGCAGTTGCATACGCTCTTGCAGCCATGTAGTTGTTGGTTTGTGGGAGTTTTAAAACACGACAAAGCAACTAAATGTGTGTGAGCCGATGGGGGCACACGCGATAAACACGAGTATACGTGTTGAACGTAACTAATACTTGAATTATATGTTACCCGTTATGCAAGAGAATGACCCGATCATCATTATGACCCGTGGGCTGTTTTAGCTTATGATTTGGGTCATTTAGGTAAAAGCCTTGGGCTTGGGTGATCCAAACCGATTGGGTGCAGGAGTTAGAGTGGGTTTGGGTTTGTTTGTGACTTGTCGAACAAGCTAGGGATTCCTCTAGGGTTTCGACTTGTGCACTATATAAACTCCCCTCCACCTCTTGCATTCTCACACATACAATACTTCATCTATCCCTAAAACTGAAAACGTTTCCTGCTTCTATATCCTTGGTCGTTTGCTTCTTGTGATCGATTAGGGTTTTGTGTTTTAGTTAAGTTCTAAACTTGTGATCTTGACCAGTGTTTAGACAAGGTGTTTGGCTTCTATTTATTTGTTTCCTGTTCGACACAAACAAGCAACAACAAGAATCAAAACAGCTCCTGCTCGTTTGTTTTGGTTCTCGGATAGAAGGTGGTTATCGGACAAGCTTTGTCCGATATCGGGTGATAATACACAAGCTATTTTTCCAGCTTTTGGTTATCGGGCAGAAGGTGATATTGTTTCCCTGGTGGTTTTCTGGTCGTGTGCTAATTCAAGGAACAAAGGGTTGTTTGGTTTTATTGTTACGTTCTCGACTAGCTACATCGAACGTATACGTGAATCGGGTTTGTGTGTGATACTCTTCGAGGTATCTATTTTAGATACTTAAAGGTTTCATAGGGTTTCTTGTTCCGTTACTAGAGTTCAATTGCCAAGCAAGGTTAGCCTTCTTTATTCCCTTTTAATTAATTAATAATGTATTAATTATGTGATTATTAATTACGTGTTAAAATAATTGTATTAACTAGATCCATTACCGTTGTGTACTCGTAGAGGTTACTGGTTAACTAGATCTAAAATCCTAATAGTGGCATCACGAGTCAACTCGTTTTTGCGATTATGGGTTACACGTTTCTGATATTAATAAACATGTTTTAAAAGGGCTGCATGAAACCTAGTTTAGTTATTTAGTTTTATTTTAATTTTGACAATTACATGCAATACTTGTCAATTTTTAATAAATAATAACTAGTCACACACAAATTAAAATTATATTGATAATTAGAATTAATTTGTTAATTGGAATTAATTTGTTAATTAGAATTTAATTTACATGTGAATTATAATTACCTTGTTAATTTAGAATTACATGTTAAATTAAAATTACTTGCTAATTAGAATTAAAAGTTAATTTGTACTTATTAATTGTTAATTAGAATTATTATGATAATTAGAATTACATATTGGTTATAAATACATAAATTGCGTTATTACTTGATAATTGGGATTGCCATGCTTTTATGTGTTTTTCCGGCCACAAGACCCACTCAATTGCTTTTCTAAGTGATGTATGGGGCGATCTAGGTATTACATCCTAGTGACGGTCTTATGGTTCTCCGTTTGAGGAAGACTCGCAAGAGGACTCGGAACAATATGTGGTTATTTATATTGATGTTTATGCTTGTATGTTTGTGATTCCTATATGTGCATTATTACTTGCTTTGACACCTAATTGTATGCTAGCATAAAACACATTAATTTTGGGACTCAAGCATAATAAACTATATAAAAGTTGTGAAATCAATGTATATGGTGGGTCAATATAACGATCATGGTGCATGAGTCAGTCATTATCTGAGTAGTGTGCAATACATCTGTGTATGCCGTTGCTGCTGTGGGACTACAGTACAGGGGGCAAAAAGGGGGGGGGGGGTGTGCTGTCCAAACAGCAGCCCACAAAGGGGTGTTTGGGTTTGCTTATTTTCTGCACTAAAGGGGTGTTTGGATTGCTTATTTTTCAGCCCTGAAAGGGTGCGTTTGGTTAACAGCAGCCCGAAAGGGTCGTTTGGTTTATGTTGTCCAAACAGCATCCCACAAGGGGTGTTTGGTTTATGTTTTAATTTTGATTTTTTATTAATAATTTTGATTTTTATTAATAAATTTGATTTTTTTTACAGTCAAGACCAGCCGAGAGTCGAGACCAGCTAGCCGAGAGCCAATACCACAATCGGTATGTTTTTTGTCTAACTTTGTTAATGTTTGCTGTTAATACACGTGAAATGACCAAAATACGAAACATGTAGTTTTGTTAAGTTGTTCACTTAATACACGTGAAATGTCGTTTATAATCATGTTTTGTATTTGCAACTATTTGAGATACATTTGTTTGTCAATATCAATATCACACCTGCTAATATTTTATAAGCTTCAATTTTCCGGCTTATTTGGAGACTTGTGGGCTGATATAAGTATATTATGATATACTACCTCCGTCCCATATTAAATGTCCACTTTGAACTTTCAAAGTCTTTTATCATTAACTTTAACCTTAAATATTTATCTTTGTGTTATATAAAACTTGATGCAAAATATATGAATGAATTGGGTTTTAAATGTATTTTCGTTGATATAATTTTCATAAAGTATTATATAACACAAACAAAATTATTTAGAGTCAAAATTGAAGAAAAAAGACTTCAAAAGTCAAAAGTGGACATTTAATATGAGACGGATGGAGTAATAAACTTATATAAGCTCACAAGTCTCCAAATAAGCCGGAAAATTGAGTCTTGTGATATATAAGCCGAAATTGACAATGCGAATATGATAGTATTGTATGGTATTTGATTGTGTTGAACTGTTGTAAATGATTTTAGGACTTTAGTGATTAATTTCGGAAAGTCCTCGTCCGAAGTTAATCATCCCATAGAAAACCCGTCCGAAATTAATTTATTAGAAATTAATTTCAGAAAGTCCTTGTTTGGGATTGCTTTTTGAATGTTTTGTCTCATTTAGGATATAAATGCGTATAATTGATTTACTATTTGTGAAAATTTCGACAGTGTTCCCCTTTAGTCCTACGAATATGTCTTTTATGCACATATTTGGGGAGTTGAGGGGAAATGCTGCCGAAATTTTCTCAAATAGTAAATTCAATTATACGCATTCATATATGAGACGAAATATTCAAAGAGTGGGTTAGGATTGCCTTCCATAGTTGGATTAGGTAAACAAAACGCACAACTGGTAATTCCACCTTTATTTGTTTACGTGTAGATTTTTTGTGAACATTTTAAGTATATATAATTATTTGTTGCTTCATTAAAACGCAGTTATGCCAATTGATAAAAGTTAGGTTTCACTAGCACGTACCAGTAGAGAATTTTTAGTTGGTCTTAAAGCTTTCTGCGAGTATTGCAAGCCCTTAGTGAATATTGATAGGAATATAAAATGTTCCTGTGCTCGTTGTTTAAACCTACCCTGGATAAAGCACGAAATTTTTTTTGACCACATACACGCAAATGGCTGGGATCATAGTTATACGAAATGGTATAATCATGGTGAGCCAGATTCCCGAACAGTCTTACACAACACAAGACACCCTGGGATGAGTGACATGGCTGAGTTCCTTCATGATATTGGTCCGAATAACGAACCAGATGATCCAACTCAAGGAAATATTGGTGAGCCAAGTAACGACGCACTTCCTCAACATAATGAGTATGAGGAGTTACTTGCCACTGCCAACGAAAACTATACCCAGGTTGTGAGTGGATGTCTTCATTAGACTTTATGGCAAAGATTACGCAAATCAAGGTCAAAGGTAAAGTGAGTGACACCACATTTAATGAGTTCCTAACTTTATTCAAGAAAGTTTTCCCGCCCGTTCTAGGATACAACATGCCATCATCATACTATGAAATAAAGAAGACATTTAAAACTATTGGGTTAGGATATGAATCGATACATGCTTGTGTAAATGATTGCTTTTTATATCGGGGGCGGGTAACGAAGATTTGCAGACTTGTCCGATCTGCGGCGCTAGTAGATGGAAAGAAAAGAACACACTGGGGAAGAAAGTTCCTAACAAGGTGTTGCGTTACTTTCCTATCATTCCTAGAATACAACGTTTGTACAAGTCTAAACACACTGCAAAACATATGACTTGGCATGCGTCTGGGCAGTCTAGGGAGAACGGTAAGATGCAACACCCGGTTGATGGTCAAGCATGGAAGAAATTTGACATCAAGTATTCGAAGGAATTTTCTAAAGAAAAAAGAAACGTCCGGTTAGGGTTGGCTGCTGATGGTTTCAATCCGTAAGGAAACCTTAGTCAGTCATACAACATGTGGCCGGTCATATTAACCACATACAATACGCCTCCCTGGATATGTATGAGAGAGACTTCTCTTATGTTGACATTGTTAATTTCGGGCCCCAAATCACCAGGGAAGGACATTGATATTTACCTGAGGCCTTTGATTATGACCTAAAGACTTTATGGAAAGATGGAGTCATGACTACGGATGCTGTTACAGGCACCGAATTCTGTATGAAAGCAGCGCTTTTATGGACTATCAATGACTTTCCTGCTCGAAGTAGTTTGTCTGGGTGGAGTGGGCAAGGTTACAGGGCATGTCCGACATGTAATGTAGACACTCCAGCTATGCGCGTGTTAAACAAAACCGCTTATGTTGGTCACACAAGATTCTTAAGCATGACCAATAAATGGCGGAAGAACAAAAGGGCATTCTATACAGAGGTAGATAATAGAGACCCTCATAGAAATTTTACCAGTGATGACATCTTGGATCAACTAAGAAGATTGCCTAAACGTCTCCCAGGGAAACATCCAAGATATGGGGGTGCGAACAAAAAATGTGATCCTGATCGCGAATTGAATTGGACAAAAAATCTATTTTCTACGAGCTAGAGTATTGGTCTTTTCTTACACTAAAACACAATTTAGATGTCATGCATATCGAAAAAATATGTGTAAGAGTGTGTTGGGTACTTTGTTAATGAATGAAAAATCAAAAGACACCAACAAGGCAAGACAAGACTTACAAAATTTGAATATTCGTACTGACTTGTAGCTCGTCAACAAAGGAAACGGGAAGTGCTCTAAGCCTCATCCTACGTACTCTTTCACAACTGAAGAAAGAAAACTTTTTTGTCAATTCATTAAAGGTACGCGTTTTATTTGAAAATTTCTTTGTTCCAATTAATTCGCGTATTCATTTTGACAACATATTCTAATATCATGATTTTTTTTCTTAATTCATCAAAGGTGTTAAACTACCTGATGGGTTCGGATCTAACTTCAAGCATAAAGTGACCGAAAACGATAGCAACATAACAGGCTTGAAGGCTCATGACTGTCACATAATGATGCAACGGTTGCTTCCTGCTGGACTTCAAAATTACTTGAAGGACCAAACCACCGCAACACCAATAATTGAGCTTTGTTCATTCTTCAAACAAATATGCGCTCGAACTTTGATGGTGGATGACATGTTGAAAGCTAGAGAACAATTGATCAATATTTTGTGCAGTTTCGAGCAAATATATCCTCCAGCTTTTTTTGACATTATGATTCACTTGGTTATTCATCTACCGGAAGAGGCTATTGAAGGCGGTCCTGTTTACATGAGGTGGATGTATCCATTTGAAAGATACATGAAAAAGCTCAAAAATTATGTCAGAAATAAAGCTAAGCCTGAAGGTTCAATAGCGGAGGGTTATATTGCTGATGAAGCATTAACTTTCTGTTCGCATTATTTTCAGGGTGTTGAGACGAGATTTAATCGTCCTGACCGGAATGAGGATGGTCCAAGCCCAACAAGTCGATTTGAGGTGTTTCGATCAGTCTGCAAAAAGATTGGTAGACAATCATTAGTTCGGTTTCAAGGAGACACAATGCAGCAAGAAATTCTTGAGTTTTCATATATTTCATTCAATGTTGTGTTGTTCAAAGTCAAATGGTTCGACACTAATAACAATAATCGCGTAAAACGATGTACCTATAGAAACAACATTACGCAAATTATGACCGATCGTGTATCGTTTCAAAATGAACCATTCATTCTTGCAACACAAGAAACACAAGTCTTTTACCTTGATTTCTCGGGTAAACGTGGTAATTGGAAGGCCGTCCAAGATTCTTATCATCGAAAGATTTGGAACCCGAATATCATTGTGGTAGAAGACAATCAGGATGTTGTACATGACAACAACTCATCACATATCACACTCTCTACTGAGTTGGATAAGTTGGATTATAACATTATAAATATAGATGTTCAACCAGCGGAAGTTGAGGCACTACCACCAATTATCACTATTGTGGAAGACGAAGATGATATTGATTGATGACCATGTTCCTCATGATTTAGCATCTGATGATGTTGATGACCACGAGAATGAAGATGATGAAGCTGACAGTACTAATAATGTTGGATTTTATGTTGATGATGTAGGAGATTAATCTCAAATTGTAATTTGTAGAACAACACTTAATTATTTGAATGAAATTGTTATCGAGTGGTTAAATGTGTTTATTTGTTTATTTATTTATTTTAATTATTATAATTATCTTGTTGATATATATTGTTATTTATGTGAATGTGTTTATATATATATATATATATATATATATATATATATATATATATATATATATATATATATATATATATATACATGTTTCTTCACTAATTTCTATTTTCTTGTACTAGTACGTTTACAGATGACAGATGTTGTAGCTAGGTCTCGCGGTGGCGATGGAGGTAATTCACCACCTCGTGGTCCCTCTAGGAGGATAGGCACCAATTGCCAGCGTAAGAATTTCTGAATTATTTTTAACTAAAATGTATTTGATTACTTGTTCTTTTAAATTGATAACTCGTTATTTTATGTCATCATCACTTGAATTTTATTACTTGTAGGCTCTAAATCCAAAGCTGCTAACCCCAACGCCAAAATTGGGAAAGGAGGGAAAGTGGTGCGTGGTGCCACAAAGAACACGGCACTCAAGGCGAAGGTGGCACAGGATCGTCGTCCGGTGTCGATCGATTTTCGGGTCAACCAGGAGGGTTTTTATACACACGTGGGCCCTCACGCTGCTTGGTTCTCCAACTATGTTGGGGAGCTGTTACGGGACTCGATTCCCATTTTTTGCGATTCATGGGCTAAGGTTCCCGAAACGGCCAAGGCCCACATCCATGACCAGCTACACGTAAGTTTTTTTAACCTTTTTTTTTTTAATTATTATGTTTATTTATTTAAATGTGTTTATTTATTCAAACTTGTTTGTTTATTTAGATTTGTATATTTGTTTTATTTATATTTTATTGCAGCACTACTTTGATCTCGACCCACACATTGTTGGCTCGAATGGAGACAAGATTGTTGACAGTATCGAGTATTGATTGTACAATAGATTACACTACCAGGCTTCGATGATGATCAAAGGTATGAGGGGTGTATGTTCCAGCCAAGACTTGTCTTTCACCTGAGAATAATAAATACGAAACACTACGTTAAGTGATTACGCAGGGGTAGGACCCTGCGAACCACCTCCGGCATGAGAGTAAGTATGAGTTATGGTTGTATAAGTGTGTGAAAGTAAAGAGATGAGTGTGAAATGAGCATACCATAATCCATTGCCCGTCCAACCTATTTATAGTGGAAAAAATAGGGTTAGGGGCACTTCTGCGCGAATGTCGGAGATCATGGGGGCGTCCCATGATTGTGGGTAACCGCTAGGGCTTAGTGACCCACGTTCTCAAGCTTGGCGGGGAAGCCAGGAAAGAGAGGGATATCGTGGGTTTGACCAAGTCAGGAATTGCTCCTATCCGTTACTCCTTCGTCAGCCATACCCCGAAAGGCTTAGGGCTTCGAATGGCGAATTCCCTGCAGGTAACCTTCGTGCTTACAAATTTTTTGACGCCTATGGATATTCTGGAATCCTAACTTGGGCCTTCGAATAGAAGGGCTTCGACACGTCTCAGAGGAGTGTCCTTTGAGCTGTTCGGAGGGTACATCATCAAGCCTCCCAGTCGAAAGTGATGCATATGAGCGAAGAGGCATTGCTTTCGACTTCATGCTTCGAAAAAATACCTTTTCACTGCTAAGCTTATCAATTAGAGGATAAATATGTGCCTAACTTAGAGCATTTAATGCTAACTAGACTTTTCGGCTACCCGTTACAGGAATCACAATTCCCCATCTTACCCGGAGACCAAAAGACTTAAAATTTAAAAACAAATTACATCGGATAAGAGTAAATTTTTGGGACACGTGTGCGGTGCTTAAGAGAGGCGAAAGAGAGTATAAAAAGGGGGTAGTTGAAACCCTAGCACATTTTACTCTCTCCCTCACTTTGTACACGCAGTAAACTTGATCGCCATAGCTCCGAAAAAGGTAAACATCCCTTCTCGTTTGTATCTTTTTTTTTAAATAGATTCCAAGTTTATCATTAAACAACAAAAATGTACGTTAACTGCACAAGATTTACACGATCATCTAGCCGATTATCCAATCCCATTAGAGTATAATATCATGTTCCCTAAGTCTAATCAGGGTATATCTGATGCTTTTGAAAGTTTCGTAGGGCTATACACACATGCATTTAGCCATTCCAACCTTAGGATTCCACTGCACCCACTGATATTAGAGTTTATGCAATATTACAAGGTGCATATTTCTAGGTTCAACCCATTTGGTTTAGCCAAACTGACCATAGTAATGTGTAAAGCATACGGCTATGAACCAACTCTAAGTGTGTTAAGGGGCTTTTTGAATTTGTATCCTGAGGGAAACTGGTTAACCTTGGCTAAGAGGCCTGAAGGGGATGTGCCAAATCTATTTGGGAGAGTATACACTAACATAATAGCTTGGAAGGGCAGTTTTTCTATGTGCAAAACACTTTTATCCTACTCAATTATCCAGAGTTATTGAGTAAGGAGTATATGTTTGATGCAAAACGATACAATGACCCCTTGCCATATGAGGTGCGAAGGGATCCATGCTATCAGCGTTTGGCTAGATACCATGTTGATGTGCAAGTGTTCCCCGAGCCAATATTGTACATGGCTGGGATTGCCCAGAGCTGGGAGGGGTCTCCCAAGAAGCCTGTTATCATATACCATAGACAGAGTATGTTTTTCTACTTCTATTTGAGTAGGACCAATGTAGCACTGATATTTATTTTTTCTTGTTTCTTTTTTGAAAAGATGTCATTCAGGAACTTTATGTACCAAGATGTGGATGAAGACTTGAGCTTCATGCCCGCTGAGAAGGCCGAAGAGTCTTACGGTGTTGGCTCTCCTTCCACATCTGTCAACAACAATGAGGTGGATACTCCAAAGCCAGAGCCAATTGCATCAGCACCCCCGTAACTTGCACTGGAGGGTCCTTCTCAACTTGTTGAGAATGTTGCAGACTCGGACGATCCTGCAGAGGAGGATGTCCAGGTTACAGGTTCCATTGGGATAGCAGATAGGTTGAAAAGCTGAAAGGGAACAGCTGGTAAGGCAGTGAAGTCAACCAACAAGAGGAGAAATCCCCTCCCCACCTCCGGATCTAGGGCCGTGAGGCAAAAGAGTGTTGAAGGAAAGAAGATTGTGAAGTCTGCCTTTGAGTTGCCAGATGAATCTGTGGAAGTGCATGGTAAGCAGTTTCTCCTTGTAAAACATGTGAAGTGATAATTGTCATAATTAACTCAGTCTTTATATATTGTATTGGTCGCAGGCCTTCCTGAAACGAAGGAGCTTCCCAATGCTTTGGCTTGTCACCGGATTGTGGATCATGTCACCCCCTCCCTCAATGGAAAGGTTTGCTGGACAATATGTCCATTGAAAAGGTTTGTGACATGCATGACAATGGTGTAGCGAGGCAGGCAGTTTTGGACAATCATCTAAATGGCAGAACCAGAGAGTTGCTTAGGGCTGTTACCAAGGCAAGACAGGAAATGGATGTCATGTTGGAAAGGGAGAAACATAGGGATAAAGAGTATGCAAAGTTGGAGGCTAAGTGTGATGAGATTGAGAAAGACCTTGAGAAAAATCCTCTCGTTCAAGACCTCCGTCAAAAGGTTGCAGAGTTGACAACTGAAATTGTCAAACTCAAGGTAGAGGAGGGTAGGGTAGTGACTCTCATTGGTCAAAATGTTGTGCTTGAAGAGAAGTGTGCTGGTTTAGAGAGTGAGAGGTCTAGGCTTGGAGAGGTGGAAGTAAAATTAAAGGAGGAGATTGATGGCTTGCAAATGAGATACAAGATGCTGCAAAAGGATCGTGCGGAAGTTGTGTCTAAGGTGGTGCCATATATAGCCATGGAACTTTATCATAGTGATGAATTGGGAGCACAAATGTGGAAGGTCATCAAATTAGCTATTTTTCATGGGAGGTGCTTAGCGTTGGAGGAGGCTGCTAAAACAGGAAAGCCCGTAGACCTCTCCAAAATTGAATGCTACCGTCCCACATCAAAAGCTGAGTATGATGAGGCGGGAAATGCATTTTGTTGGGAATTATACGTTTGAGTTGATAAGACAAAAAGAATGAAACAAGAGGGACTTAATATGTCAAGAAGGAAACCTACAAAAAGATGGAAGGACTTGCTTGCAAAAGAAGTTTTATTTATTAGTCCTTATCCTCTAGTATATAAAGAGGACATGGGGTGTAAGTTTTAATTAAGTCTTCCATAATGTAGACGTCTAGTAAAGGTGTGTGTGTGTCCTAGGCGTATAGTCTTGTAAACGCCTAGGTTATTAGTTTAGTTAGTAGACGTGTTCCTATAAACGTCTAAGATTAGTTAGTGTTAGTGAATGAAAACCTTGTGTCAATAACAATTATGTTTTGATTTATCCGCTGGTTATTGTCATTGTTATTGTTAAACCCTAAGGCTCATAAACGATCAAGAAACTATCTTCATCACGTTCTTAGTTTCTATCAATTGGTATCAGAGCTTGGGGAGCTCTTTACCTAGGGATTCACTAGGTTTTTTGGCGAAAAAGAAGGAAGAAAATCGATTTTTTACAAAATTCGCAACTTTCTACAGGGCTGTTTTCAAGAGGGCATAAATTTTTATTGAACCTTTGGATCGAGCTAAAATTTTTGCTGGTGTATCTCAGTATATCCATCTAAAGTTTCACCAAAGGGATTGTCAATTAGAGCTCTCAATCAAAAGTTATAAGCTGTCGAAGTCTGCTGCAGAAAATTCGTAAAGTTACTACAGCACTGTTTTGAAACGATCATAACTTTTTCGTTAACCGTTGGATCGTGACGAAATTTTTGGTGGATGTTCTCTATATACTCATCTAACTTTGCACTGAAGGGATCTTTGATCTGAGCTATTATGTGAAAGTACTGCTTAAAGTACTGCTATTATGTCGAAAGTACTGCTTGAATTTTAAAGTACTGTTGTTCAGTATATGAAAGTACTGCTTGGAATTCAAAGTACTGCAGATTATATACAAAAGTACTGCTTCTTGTCCAAGGTACTGCTCAAGGTACAGATCCTTTTCAAAGTACTGCTCTTCTCCTTATGAAAGTACTGCAAGTCTCATTCAAAGTACTGCTGCTCGTATTCATTCAAAGTATTGTTCTTGCAAAGTACTGATCCAAGTGAGGGGAAGTATATTTGATTGATTTTGGATTACACACACAGAATGGTTATTTGGTTCACACACAGAGGAAGAAGTTTATGTTCTTAAAGGATTCAAAAAGGCTCGTATTTGACTCTTATGGATTAATTGATTACGAAGAAGGTTGAATATCATTTATTTGATGTTGTAGTTGAGTTTCACAGGTTTGTGTTCTTATTATATAGCTTGATGAATCTAGCAATGTGTGATTTTTCATTTGATGCTCTATGCACACATTGGCTATCACTTAAAGGAGTTATATTGTAGTGCTCAGTGTCTCATATTAGTTGAGGATTTTGTCAAGGGATTGCGGTCTACTTATATTTGGTGTTTCGTATAAGTATGGAGTTCCGTGGATAGTACAAGATTTAAGACACAAGTTTGGGAAATTCTACTTCTTCATCAAATTTGTTATATTTGGTTTTTTTTACAAGTGATCATTACATAAAGTCTACAGATTTGAAGAATCAAGAAGATGGTTAACATATGGGTTTCAGGGGAAGCTTATTGTTAAATGTTTAACCATCTACATGCATCACTCAAGGGGAAGTGTTTGATTTTTACTACTGTTGATCATTATTACTACTATTAGTTGGAGTTTTCTACTGTTTTGGATCCATTTTTCTTATGGTGCGTAATGGTGAGCGATTTGAAGCATTGGACGGCTTAGATTGGAAGTATGATATTGGTTCGTGGTGGTCAAGATCATTATTTGCATACGTTCCTGATTCGTCCCGAACCGTCAAGTTTAATCACACAAGCCGACCACTTGTGAATGGCTAACCGTAACAAACTTAAAACAGCCCGGAAACAAATGCAATGAAGTCCAGGAGAGTATAGTATTATATCCCCGGGTCGTTAAGTCCCAACGAGGTGTGTAAACTGTTATACAACGACTGTATGTGCTGAAATGATTCTGAATATACAAAAACAGGAATCTGATTGACTAACACTAGGAATGTGAATAGTAATAGCTCTGTCACAGCTATGTCTTTAAAAACGTGCAATCAGAAACCTAAACACGTAAAAGATATTATTGGAAAATAAATTTTTACATTATTAAATTAATATAAATTAAAAATGAATTAAATGTATTTAATAATGAATTAAATAATAAGAAAATCTAAAATTAACTTAAATAAATGAAATAAGGAATCTGAAAAATCTAAAATTTATAAAATGAATTTTTGAAACTTAAAATGTATTTATTTTACAAGTATAATATTTATTATTAATTATTTACTATTATTAATTACTAAAAACTATTATTGATTTATTATAAATATTAAATGAATAAAAATCTGAAACTCAATATGTACTGATATTATACATGATTAATGAAAACAAAAAGTTACAAACCTAATAATAAGCCAATTGTGGGCTTATGAATCCAACAGTTAAGCTTTTGGCTTCACAGTGGAGTTTAAGCTTGAAATAAGCTTGGAAAAAGCTTTAAACAGGAAACAAAAGATAAAATAAGATAAACACAAGTCCAATGGATAAATATAAACAATAAAATGGACTGTGGCAGTGTGAGCTTAAGGTTTAGACAGTTAAGCTTTTTGAGCTTAACTTGGATGGAATGAAGGCTTGAATAAGCCTGGTATAAGCTCCACACAGGAAAATAAAAGAAAAATGATATGTGTACAAATGATATAAACAAGTATGAACAAGCTGGTATACTGGATTTTATCAAATAAGCTTGTAATAAGCTAATAAGCAATTCAGCAGAATCCAGAATACTGCTGAACCATTGCAAGGTACTGCTGTGGAGCTGTTGGTAATGGTGTAAGTTCACTGATTTCTCAGTTAACTGTTATGAATGGGCAAACAACAAACTCCTATAGGACTTATCAAATAAGCTCATGAGAGCTCAACTAGCACTGAAACTGAGTATGATAGATTAGCCTCACATGAAGCCAAATATCACAAGCTCAAGCTCAATGAGGAACTTTTCATGAGTTTAGGAAAACGACTCCAACTACACAGTTTGCTTCTGTGTAGTGAGTAAGATGGGACAAAAAAGGAGAAAGTGATTCAGTATTCTAATAAGCTACAAACTGAAAAAGCAAGCATAAACATAACAAATAAGCTACAAAGGGCAAAAACAACTAAGGAAAAATAAAGGATAAACAAATCAGCAGAATCCACATAAGTGAATCAGAAGAATCAAGTAAATCAGCAGAATCAACATAAGCACATAAATAAGCTATTAAACATGACATATAAAAATGAACAAAAATAGAATAAGCAAGATTAGCAACAAAACATTAAAATTCTAAAAGCACTAAACATGAAACTAAGTAACAAAGACTTAGGAAAATAAACAATTAAATCAAAAACAGGAAAAAATAGAAATTTTACTTTTTTAGTTTATTATCAAAGTTGGCTAAGATGAACTTTGATCTGAATCTAATGACAGAATATGGAATATTAAACAACATGAACATGAATTAAACAAAGATAAACAACAATTAAACAGATATGCAAGATTATGAGTTCTAACAATCTCACAGTGCTCATAATGAGATTGTCAAGTGTCAAATTGACTTTCTACCATGCTACACCACTTGATTAAGGTTTCACTGAGGTAAAGGTCATATGAGGAATGCATCAAACAAGAACAACCACAAACATAACCCTAAACACAGACTCACTATTAGATCCAAACAATCTTTTAATGGACTGTTATGCAGTTTTTCAAAACAAAAGACTATGTAAACCAATTTCATCAAATCCAGAGGAACCAAAGTGTCAAAATGGACCTTTTTCAGCATAAACAAGTAGTCACAAATGTTCAAACCTAGGATTGTCAAAAACTAGCATATTGACAGTCAAGTGCAATATCAAACCACAATCAAATCCAAAACATAACAACCTAAGATAAAGTTATA
This sequence comes from Chrysanthemum seticuspe, assembly GCA_019973895.1. Lineage (NCBI taxonomy): Eukaryota > Viridiplantae > Streptophyta > Magnoliopsida > Asterales > Asteraceae > Chrysanthemum > Chrysanthemum seticuspe. The sequence continues at coordinate 93,688,818 of BPTQ01000009.1, read as the reverse complement.
ATAACATTATCAAACAGCAAAGAAACATAGAAACATGAAAATTGAAGCATTAAAAAAAAACTAGAACAATAAAATGCAAAAATGGTAAAAAGGGCTTACAAGTGATATCCTGCTTAAAACTGAGAACCATGGCCACAGAACACATCCTAAGGCTTTCCACAAAGCTTCTAAACCAAAGGCAATCCACAATTAACCTTGCTCCATGCAGTTTCACCAAGATTACTTCATTATTTTTGGATTTTCATTGTTTTTCTTGATTTTAGAGTTTTCTGAATTTTAAATACTAAACTTGTTTTAAGGTCTCTAAAAGCTTTAAAGCTTTGTCAGGAGCTTATGTGAGCTTATTGAGTCCTTTAAACAACTACTTAACAAGAATTTAAAGTGACTTGAAAATTAAAGGTAATTAAGTAAAAACTTGAAACTGAAAGATACTTGAAATTAAACTGAAAATAAAGTTTCATTATACTAATTTAAGAAAGATTACAACATTAAAGCATTAAAATGACTTGAATTTAAAGAAAGCAGTAAACTATATTAACTATGTGACCTAGGCTAATCCAAAGGTTTCTAAATCGCTACACTACATGACCAAGGCTAGCCCCCGATATTTTCTTCTCTTTGCCTCCTCTTCTCTTTTATAATATTCTGAGTTCCCACTAGCATTCCAATTAAATCCCACTTTAATTCTTGACCATTGATTGAGCAGAGATGATCCTAGCCTTTGAATTCACTTTTTGGCGCCAAAAGTGGTACTAGTTGATTGAGGCAGTTCTGCTGCAATTAATGCTTCTTGTTCACATGTAGAGGTGGAGGAGACATGATTGGTAGGTTTAGAGGTCAAGTGGTGGAGTTGATAGCAAAAGCAGGGTATGTGATGGTACAGGGGAAGGTAAAGTTGTGGGAATGCATTAAATGTAGTTGTGGGCTGGTATAGGTGTGTAGGGGAGGGTGGAGAGTGGGTGAGCAAGTGGAGGTGGAATACCAGGGAGGTGGAAGGGTGGTATGGTTTTACAGTGTGTGGGAGGAAGGAGAAAACAGGAAGTTTGGTTTGACTGGTATTGACCAGATATTATTTAAGGACCAGATATTATTTAGTGGAAGTATCTGCTGAAACGTATGCCTTCAGCAGAAACCATCAGCGCATTATAACTTCAGCAGAAACCATTTATTCAGCAGAATCAAAATAGGCTTCAGCAGAAACCATCATCATCAGCAGAATCAAACTGTTTCAGCTCTTTTTATACCTGATTCATATAAAAACACATTTTCATGATATTTGTAACATTTATATGGTCATTTATGTGTTTTTGGTCGTTTTGTGGGTTTAAACAATATAAAATATATGTGTATTTAGACACATATCAAATCCCCCACACTAAACTATTGCTAGTCCCTAGCAATATTTATGAAGTTTTAATGGATTTTAAAGAACTCTTTACCAAAAGCCATTACTTCTGGAGTAGCCAATTGTTTCAGTTCAGGTAAGAACCTTGGCACAATGATAACCAAATGATTTTGAGCAAATCATAAGCTTTCAACGGATTTGATTTGTCTTTACCAGAAGCCGTTTGCTTCTGGACTAGCCAACTCTTAGATAAATTATCAATATTATCTTTGGTGAGCCGATTACCAATTATGGATTTCCAACTGCCTTTACCACAAGCCATAAACTTGCGGGCTAGCCAACTCTTTACTAATTAAAGATATGGTGAGCTGAACACCATACAATTTTGGGCAAATTGCAAGCCATTAACGGATTTGATAAATTTTTACCAAGAGCCGTTTGCTCCTGGATTAGCCAATCCTTATGTGGGTTAGACATGGTGGACTGATTACCATTTGTTGTGTTTAGTACATAGTACTTCCACTAAATAAAAAATTTTAAAATTTGGCCATTTTTGGGGGAAAAGGGATTAAAAGGGTACATTTACGATCAAATTCGCCAGAATTTCCCCCCCACACTTAGAAATGAATATTGTCCTCAATATTCAAAGTACCGGCTGTTATGCCGAAACTTAGAACGTAAAAAGATAACATTACTAGCTAAGTGTAGAAACACAACAATTATTCTTTTTTTTTTTCTTTTTTTTTTTATATATATTTTATATTTTATAATATAAACAGAAAAGTGAAAATGTTTTTGTGTTTTTATCTTTTATATATATAGAAAGAAAAGAAAAAATATTTTTGTGTTTTATATTGTTTTTGAAAGTGAAATATGATATTATGTATAATATATATACAAGTACGTTATACGCAGCACACCTCCCCGGCAGCGGCGCCAAAATTTTGATTCGTCCCGAACCGTCAAGTTTAATCACACAAGCCGACCACTTGTGAATGGCTAACCGTAACAAACTTAAAACAGCCCGGAAACAAATGCAATGAAGTCCAGGAGAGTATAGTATTATATCCCCGGGTCGTTAAGTCCCAACGAGGTGTGTAAACTGTTATACAACGACTGTATGTGCTGAAATGATTCTGAATATACAAAAACAGGAATCTGATTGACTAACACTAGGAATGTGAATAGTAATAGCTCTGTCACAGCTATGTCGTTAAAAACGTGCAATCAGAAACCTAAACACGTAAAAGATATTATTGGAAAATAAATTTTTACATTATTAAATTAATATAAATTAAAAATGAATTAAATGTATTTAATAATGAATTAAATAATAAGAAAATCTAAAATTAACTTAAATAAATGAAATAAGGAATCTGAAAAATCTAAAATTTATAAAATGAATTTTTGAAACTTAAAATGTATTTATTTTACAAGTATAATATTTATTATTAATTATTTACTATTATTAATTACTAAAAACTATTATTGATTTATTATAAATATTAAATGAATAAAAACCTGAAACTCAATATGTACTGATATTATACATGATTAATGAAAACAAAAAGTTAAAAACCTAATAATAAGCCAATTGTAGGCTTATGAATCCAACAGTTAAGCTTTTGGCTTCACAGTGGAGTTTAAGCTTGAAATAAGCTTGGAAAAAGCTTTAAACAGGAAACAAAAGATAAAATAAGATAAACATAAGTCCAATGGATAAATATAAACAATAAAATGGACTGTGGCAGTGTGAGCTTAAGGTTTAGACAGTTAAGCTTTTTGAGCTTAACTTGGATGGAATGAAGGCTTGAATAAGCCTGGTATAAGCTCCACACAGGAAAATAAAAGAAAAATGATATGTGTACAAATGATATAAACAAGTATGAACAAGCTGGTATACTGGATTTTATCAAATAAGCTTGTAATAAGCTAATAAGCAATTCAGCAGAATCCAGAATACTGCTGAACCATTGCAAGGTACTGCTGAGGAGCTGTTGGTAATGGTGTAAGTTCACTGATTTCTCAGTTAACTGTTATGAATGGGCAAACAACAAACTCCTATAGGACTTATCAAATAAGCTCATGAGAGCTCAACTAGCACTGAAACTGAGTATGATAGATTAGCCTCACATGAAGCCAAATATCACAAGCTCAAGCTCAATGAGGAACTTTTCATGAGTTTAGGAAAACGACTCCAACTACACAGTTTGCTTCTGTGTAGTGAGTAAGATGGGACAAAAAAGGAGAAAGTGATTCAGTATTCTAATAAGCTACAAACTGAAAAAGCAAGCATAAACATAACAAATAAGCTACAAAGGGCAAAAACAACTAAGGAAAAATAAAGGATAAACAAATCAGCAGAATCCACATAAGTGAATCAGCAGAATCAAGTAAATCAGTAGAATCAACATAAGCACATAAATAAGCTATTAAACATGACATATAAAAATTAACAAAAATATAATAAGCAAGATTAGCAACAAAACATTAAAATTCTAAAAGCACTAAACATGAAACTAAGTAACAAAGACATAGGAAAATAAACAATTAAATCAAAAACAGGAAAAAATAGAAATTTTACTTTTTTAGTTTATTATCAAAGTTGACTAAGATGAACTTTGATCTGAATCTAATGACAGAATATGGAATATTAAACAACATGAACATGAATTAAACAAAGATAAACAACAATTAAATAGATATGCAAGATTATGAGTTCTAACAATCTCACAGTGCTCATAATGAGATTGTCAAGTGTCAAATTGACTTTCTACCATGCTACACCACTTGATTAAGGTTTCACTGAGGTAAAGGTCATATGAGGAATGCATCAAACAAGAACAACCACAAACATAACCCTAAACACAGATTCACTATTAGATCCAAACAATCTTTTAATGGACTGTTATGCAGTTTTTCAAAACAAAAGACTATGTAAACCAATTTCATCAAATCCAGAGGAACCAAAGTGTCAAAATGGACCTTTTTCAGCATAAACAAGTAGTCACAAATGTTCAAACCTAGGATTGTCAAAAACTATCATATTGACAGTCAAGTGCAATATCAAACCACAATCAAATCCAAAACATAACAACCTAATATAAAGTTATAATAACATTATCAAACAGCAAAGAAACATAGAAACATGAAAATTGAAGCATTAAAAAAAACTAGAACAATAAAATGCAAAAATGGTAAAAAGGGCTTACAAGTGATATCCTGCTTAAAACTGAGAACCATGGCCACAGAACACATCCTAAGGCTTTCCACAAAGCTTCTAAACCAAAGGCAATCCACAATTAACCTTCCTCCATGCAGTTTCACCAAGATCACTTCATTATTTTTGGATTTTCATTGTTTTTCTTGATTTTAGAGTTTTCTGAATTTTAAATACTAAACTTGTTTTAAGGTCTCTAAAAGCTTTAAAGCTTTGTCAGGAGCTTATGTGAGCTTATTGAGTCCTTCAAAAAACTACTTAACAAGAATTTAAAGTGACTTGAAAATTAAAGGTAATTAAGTAAAAACTTGAAACTGAAAGATACTTGAAATTAAACTGAAAATAAAGTTTCATTATACTAATTTAAAAAAGATTACAACATTAAAGCATTAAAATGACTTGAATTTAAAGAAAGCAGTAAACTATATTAACTATGTGACCTAGGCTAATCCAAAGGTTTCTAAATCGCTACACTACATGACCAAGGCTAGCCCCCGATATTTTCTTCTCTTTGCCTCCTCTTCTCTTTTATAATATTCTGAGTTCCCACTAGCATTCCAATTAAATCCCACTTTAATTCTTGACCATTGATTGAGCAGAGATGATCCTAGCCTTTGAATTCACTTTTTGGCGCCAAAAGTGGTACTAGTTGATTGAGGCAGTTCTGCTGCAATTAATGCTTCTTGTTCACATGTAGAGGTGGAGGAGACATGATTGGTAGGTTTAGAGGTCAAGTGGTGGAGTTGATAGCAAAAGCAGGGTATGTGATGGTACAGGGGAAGGTAAAGTTGTGGGAATGCATTAAATGTAGTTGTGGGCTGGTATAGGTGTGTAGGGGAGGGTGGAGAGTGGGTGAGCAAGTGGAGGTGGAATACCAGGGAGGTGGAAGGGTGGTATGGTTTTACAGTGTGTGGGAGGAAGGAGAAAACAGGAAGTTTGGTTTGACTGGTATTGACCAGATATTATTTAAGGACCAGATATTATTTAGTGGAAGTATCTGCTGAAACGTATGCCTTCAGCAGAAACCATCAGCGCATTATAACTTCAGCAGAAACCATTTATTCAGCAGAATCAAAATAGGCTTCAGCAGAAACCATCATCATCAGCAGAATCAAACTGTTTCAGCTCTTTTTATACCTGATTCATATAAAAACACATTTTCATGATATTTGTAACATTTATATGGTCATTTATGTGTTTTTGGTCGTTTTGTGGGTTTAAACAATATAAAATATATGTGTATTTAGACACATATCAGTTCCCTATTTGGATAATAACAAAAAGGGGAAGAGATGTTTGAGTGGCATGGCATGGATTAAGGGGAAGACTGATTCGTGTAAAGTGAGTGGTGAAAACAAACACAATATCAACGTATATCAAATTAACCGTAAAATTCGACAAATCAACTCTTTAGGAAAAAGGTCAACGTATCAAATCTTACGGGTGTGATAAAAGTGATACCGGGAAAGTGATTTCCCCGGGTCGTGTCCCAACGAGGTGTGAAATTGACGGAGTCGTTGAGTTTCGAGATAAGGACTTGAATTGGTTAACAAGTTTTTGGAATTGTGATTACGTATTCTACAAAATAAAGAACGAGAATGAAAATAAAGCAAGTAAAACTAAATAAACTCTAAATAAACTACTACTAAGCCTAAGAAACAATAAAACGAGGCTAAATTACATCCTAGGGTGCTAAAATAAAAAACGCGAAAACCCGAGCTAATCCCGAGCCTCCGAAAGTGAAAAAGATGCAATTTAAGGCCTACGGATGCGAAACCAATTTTCCTACATTCTAAATGACCAAAAATAATTTTAAGAAAAAGCCGGGTATTTTTTTGACTTTTAAATTATTTATTATGAATTAAAAACTAATTTAATCTAATTAATTAATTAAAAATACTAAACTATTTAAGAAAAATCTGAAAAATTCACAAAAAGTACTGTGAGTTTCACTGATTCTAAGAAAAGTAAAAAAATGCGGATGGTGCTTTGTAAAATAAGCAGAAAAGAAGCCAAAGAAGTGCTTAAGGCTAAACTGCAAGTTCTATTTAAAGTTTTAATTGTGTAAGGAAATAATGAAAAAGACCCAAGGGCAAGTTGGTGTTGAGTGGTGTGTTGAGGTCGTGTGCAAGAGGTCAGGGGGTCGAATCCCACCCCTGCACCTTTTTATTCACTATTTTTTTTTTTTTTGATTTTGGCTTTGGAAGATTAAAGGGGCAGTCAAAGTGACTCTTTTTTGTGAAAACTTATCTTCTAAAACTTTTTGAATAAGCTGTTTGAACAGCTTTTTGTCACAGATTTGTGACAGATTCCAAACCAAACACCCCTTAACTGTACTTAAGCACAAATAAGCATAAACAAGCAGTTGGTAAGCGAGATGAATAGACAAATAAGCTATATTAACTGAAATAAGCAGAAGGAGAGCTAACTAAACTGAAAACTCAAGGGAATAAGCAGTTGGAACTGCTTTTTACCTACAGTTATGGACAGTTACAAACAAAGGGAACAAACAACTTTCTAGCAGTTAAGAAGCACAAGAAGCTAGGATAAGCAAGACTTACTGAAATAAGCTAGCATACCATACATTCTACAAACTAGAGTAAGCTAAATAGATCAGCTAGGGGGGAACATAAGCAGTTTTTGGAGATCCTAAGTAATAATGGGAGTTAAGCATAAAAATTAAAGGATAAGCTATTCTACAAACTAAAATAAGCACTAAATAAGCTGGAAACTAACTAATCTATCCTAAAATAATTAATAAGCACTAAAGAAACCTAAAGAAGCTAAAGGAAGAGGTGTTAGGAATTAGAAAATTCCTTAGTGAAGAGTCGGTCACCCCAAATGTTATCTAGCTTAAGTTAGCTCGTAGACTTGTCGTTATTTACGTTATTTAGTAGTTAATTAGATAATTTGTAGCGTAGAATAGTGTAGTGCAACACCGTGGAGGAAGGACGGGTCTTTACCCACTGTATGCCTGATCCACAGTCCGATAGGAGGACGTATTTACTTGTAACTATAAATACCCCTTCCATCCATGGAAGGGGTGGTGCTTCTCATAATCTAATATTCAACATTTGTGTAAACCTCTAGCAAGAACACCCTCTCTCTCTACTTTCTCTCTCTAAAATGGAAAACATGTATTTTGATCTCCCAAGACCACCCGAATCATCTAACACAATAAAAATAACGATCCTACAATTGGTACCAGAGCCAAGGTTTTTGTGTTTTGATGATTTCTTGTGGTTTTGATTCGTGTTTGAAACTGTTTTTGTTGATTCGTGTGATTTCGTACCATGGTTATTGTGTTTGGTTGATTTTGTTATGTGGTTTTGTATCTTGTCATAACTGGTTTGTTACTGTTTGTTGGTCAAAAATTCTGTTTTCCAAGTAGTATTATCTTGTCATAACTGTTTTACAAGTAGTATTTTCTGTTTATGTGTTGTGTTGATTTTGTTAATATCAGTCCGTTAACATATGGTCTCAATGTCATTTGGTATCCTATTTTTGGTCAAAAACACATCTGTCCGAACATAATGAATATGGTCAAAACTGCTTTTACAACTTCAGGTCATACTGCTTTTGAATGTGTAGATTGAATTTTTTATGATGTGGTCACTATCTTGTAGTCAAAACTGGGTCAAAACAAGTTTTCTGGGTTTATATGAATCTGGTCGGAATCTTGGTCGGAATAATCATCGGAAATTGACAAAATTTCAAGCTAGCGAGTTGTTGCAGGTGTCCAAAAGCAATGTATCTTCCTAGCGACTTACCATGTTGTGATAGCGAGTTGTTAAATGTAGCAACTTGGTTATTCGTTGACTTTCTTGAAAGTCAATAGCGAGTTATGTATACAGCTAAGTAGCGACTTGGTTTGAAAATTTGAGTGGCGACTTGGTTTGAAAATTTGAGTGGCGACTTGGTTTGTAAAAATGGGTAGCGACTTGGGTTATGACTCTGTTTCGACATAGACAGAAATGAAGAAGGGTGACTGTACCATGACTACGACCACAAAATGACTTAAACCATATACCAAAACTCCAACAAGACCTCAGCAAAAATACATCAGTGCATCTTTCAGTTTTTTTAAATCATGTAGAACAATGTTTAACATATCCGAATCCATTTACTCCCATATCACAACTTCACCAACAAATCCCTATCTATCCTAACCTCCATCTTCTACAACTATTCAAGACTCAAACGAAAAGACATCTCAAATCATAAATCCAAATGATTAAGTAATTGATCTCAGATAACCTTCTTGTTTCTTTTCGAATACCATGAAAGGTAAAACAAACAAATGGTTTTCCTTCACTGATCCAGAGATGATACAATGACTCTTACTTAACGAAAGGATAAACTATTTTTTAGGTCTCAGATATTCCTTTTCAAGGGCTAAAGATTTCACAAAGGTCTTTGTTAGATCCTTTCAAGCCCCATGGAAATCATCATTGAACTCGAAATTGATATATATCCAAATTGAAAGAAGTGAAATTAACAATATTGTTAACTCAAATATTCTTTAATTCGTTTTTAATTAAATCATACCAATCGAATATGTGTACAAGTCCAGGTACAATTTAAGCCTACCTTATCATATCCATGACCTTGATGCCGTGTATCCATCCCTGTGGCTTTAACGATCCATGTCAAGTCCTCGTGCCATCCCTGTGGCGAGGTCAAGCGAGTCACAATCATCAAGCCTACCCTGTGGCTTTGATGTCCTCGTAACCATCCCTGTGGCTAGACGAAATGATTCAGATGAAGAAAGGGAGGCTTATATTTCTTGTTTTTTGTGATGGCAACAGAGTTGGTGTACGTATATACCAGATGGGGCGTATGTTTTGATTGTGATAGATTTGGGTTTGTTGTATACGGATTTTTTAAGGTTTGATGTTATGAGTGTGTGATGGTGGCTGGTTTATTTGATCGATTAGGGTAAGATGTTATCAGATTTGTGATGAATGTAAAGTTGGGTGCTGAAAAGTTAAGAGGGAGGCGCACATGTATGTGAGAGATTAGGGTTGGGATATTGAGAAATATTAGGGAATGTATGAGTTTTGGTGCGTTTTATATCCGTTCTTTTAGGGTAAGCTTCATTCGGAGATGGGCTTTTTTTTTTATTGTTAATGATTTTGAAATGAGAGTCGTGGGCCGTTTGTTTGGATCGAGTCTTGTTTTTGTTGTTAAACATGCTACTTCTTGTTAAGAGAAATACTGGATCATGAGAAATATTTTATTTGGATCGTGGTATATTTTTATTGGGCCGTGAGATGAATTTTGTTACTTGGTATTTATGATAAAACGGATACATATGATTAGATATTTCTCGGGCGGAATTTTATTTGAACAATATGGTGAGTTTTGATACCAGTCATTGGATTGAGCTAGAGTAGTATGTGTGATGACTTGGACTTAGATGATGGACAGATGGGCTTCTCATAATTGGATCGCTCTTATGAGACTTGGATTATATGAGATGCGCTGATGAGATTTGTCATTGAGATTCGATGAGATGATGAGACTCGTTGTGTTATGAGGATTGGTACTTTGGTGTATACATCTTCATGATGAATACTTTGTCATGGCTTAAAGTGTTTATTGGAAAAATGTTGACTACGGAGTTGGTTGTACGGTATCTCTTATTTGAATGTGAAGTGAGGTTTCCGGGCGCGTTTACTTATTTCGTCTTCTTTCTTTCTACCCTTCCGCAAAGATGACTTGTTTGGGCGTTTATTGAGTGTGATAAAGACTTGGCTAACTATCACTTCGGTGTCTCACGCAGTTGAGGATATGTCAAGAGGTTTTGTACATTGGGTACACCGTTTCTTTTTTACGAGGATTAGTACAAGTTTAAGTAGCAAATCTAGGGAATTTCACTTCATGATCAAGTTTGGCATATCGGGTTTACTTCACCATGTTGTCACTGCAATAGCCAACAGAATGAGTGAATGATGTGTTTACTAAGGTGTTTATTGGATGGTTGATGATACTGTTGATGTTGGACTATGAACCGTTGATGAACCGCTACATATCCCCCTAAAACAGATATTCACTGAAACCAAAGTCGTCATAACACATTCAAGCTGACATTGTTTACGGTTTTGTCTTGATTTTGTAAAATCCCGCGAAAGAACCTATTTCTCGGTTTAAATCATAGACTTGTAAAATCCCGTGACAATGGAAACATCATGGTATTAGTAAAGTGCATTTCTGGATCTAGCCTACGGTTTATTCTTGGTTTTGTAAAATCCCGCGAAAGAAACTATTTCTCGGTTTAAACCATAGAGTTGCAAAATTCCGTAATGATGGAACCATCTTGGAGAAGAGAAAGTGTAATTCTGAATCTTACTTGATGCTGGTGCTACGGTTTCTGCTTCAAAGAAGGGATAAAAGGGTGTACTTCATGAATAGGGTGTGTGTTTGGATATTCGTCATGGCAGTTTGGTTATTACATGGTTTTACGGGGTTATGTGCTTCTAACCATGGTCGGGATGAAAACCATTATCAAAGTTCACTTCAAACGTCAAAGGAGGCTAGAATTGAGCTTTTACCCAGAAGATGTGACAACGGAGTTAATTCACTATTATTTATTTGAAGTCGAAGTGAATTATCACGGGCGAGTGTACTTAGTATCTGAAGGTATCGGGGATGGATGGATGAAGATTCTTCATGATCCTTGTTCAAGCTTATTATCAAAAATGAAGACTTGGAAATCTAGTTATTGTTGGGTGACTTTTACCTTTTCTTTTACCACTTGGGGGAATTGGGCTCTTATCACCTCAAAATAACTATCACTTAAAGGAGTTACGTTGTAGTGCTCAGTGTCACATTCAATTGTGGATTTTCAAGAGGTGATATACGTCTTATACTCGATGGTTGGTTGGTTGAAGAGTATAGAGTACTTAGAGATTCAAATGGGCATGAAGTCTCGGCACCGCTCTTTGTTACATATGTGCAAGTTTAAGTCACGAGTTCAGGGTATTTTACTTCAGGGTCAAATTCATCATATTGGGTTTTCTCCATCAGCTGTCACTACAAAGAGCCTACTGAATGATAATGGGGCTGATTACATGTTTTGCTAAGAGAGTTGAAAAGAGAGAGATTATGACGTCTGTTCACATCAGTTCAGGCCTCGTACTCTAAAGAAAAGAAAAGTGTACGTTTCAGTGCGCTTTATCTTCAAAAGAAGAGAAATCTTCTTATGACGTATGAACACAACAGTTCATGCCTCGTACTCTATAGAAAAGAAAAGTGTACGCTTCAGTGCGCTTTATCTTCTGAAGAATAGAAATCTTCTCTATTATGACCATTCTCATCAACATGCTTCATACTTTTTCCATGCGCTTCAGTCAACAAGTGAACCGGGCTACCACTGATTGTTTTCTCATTCCACTTGCTCGATTATAATGAAGATGGCGACATCACGTACTTATTTTGCGGGAGAGAAGTGTGAATAGAACATTCAGATGATTTTCACTTATTTAATCAAGAATGGCATCTCCGTATGCAATTCTTGAGGGGGAGAAGAAGTGTGAATTTTTGGCATGATTGATTAATATTTGAGAATATATGGTCAAACGGCTCCTAACTCATGTAAGAACCGAGCTTCTTCTTATCGGATCATCTTTACATGGAGTTTCTTCTAAGAGTCGTTGGTTGACATCTTCACTCGGATTGATGAGTTTATCGACAAAGTGCTTCCGGTTAATGCTTCACGTATACATCAACATGATGATTCCGAACAATCTCTCTGTTCTTGTTTGATGTGATTGGTAGTTTGGTGTTACCATCTTGTGTGTTCGTTGCAGCCTGATTGCTGATTTCCTTGATGAACATCTTTCTGTTCTTGTTTGATTGGGAGGGATTTTAGTTAAGGGGATTTGCAAGATGTAAGTTAATTGGGATGCTTTTTGGTGGGATGCTTTTTGGTGTGAGTTGAAGATGTTAACTATCTATTCCCCAACTGGACAATCTTGAAGAAGGTCGAGTCTACAGTCGGTTCTACATTTTCTGCTGCATGTTAGAAGACTAAAGACGTGTTGCATTTGATAATCCAAAGACTTCTTCTTAATTCAAGCATTCATCATAAAGATTGTCGGTTTAGGGGAGAGCACTAATTGGGGGAATGTGATATGTCGAATTTAATCCCCAATTAGACTTGCTCACATTATTCAGCATGTTGATTCTCACAGAGACTTCAAGCGATCTTCTCAACAAATTTCAAGTATTTGGGCATTCAAAGAGTTGCTGATTCTGAAGTATCAAAACCAGAAAGGGGTAAGGAGACAAGCATCTAAACGCGAGTAAACTTGATGAACTTAATACTTCTAAGTAATTGAAGATATCCCGGGAAAACAAATGTCATGACCGCAGAGAAACTCAAGGTTTTACTCATCAAGGCGTTTAGTGTTCTTATTCCAACTATGTGGGGGAAGCGATGTTAGAGAATGTTTCTGAAGATATAAGAGGTACATTGGTGTGTGATGATCTCGATGTTATCGCAATCATCAGGGGAGAGAGAATTGTGTACATTGGGGATGCTTAGCTGTTTTACTTGAGGGCTTAATCTGTGATTCAAAGATATAATCACTTACTCCGGTGTTGACATCCGCAGAGATTGTCACCCGCAGAGATAATCAGTGATTCGGCCTGCTTCTTCAATGTTATCGGTTGTTCTCTCTTTGGGGAATGTGTATACTTCGGGTCCCTGAGCTTCATACACGATCATCAGGGAAGAAAGCCATTGTTTACCACAAACATTGGGGAGGTGTTTTCCTTCCGGGCATGATGTGTATTCGGGAGAGTTCTTGGATATTGGTGTACTTCAGGTTCTTGAGCTTCATACACATTCATCAGGGACGAAAGATGTGAACATTGGGGAGTTGTTCTTCATTACCCTCATGATGTGTATTTGGGAGAGTTCTTGAGCATTATACAAAGAGACTGACTGCATCAATTCAACTACGTGGGGGAATTGTTCTCTTGACACCTTTTGGAATGGATCGCTTCAGACGTCAGTTGAAAAGGAAATTTGAGAAGATTGTTTTATGTGTGGGATGATACGATGCTGTTATTCTTGTTGATGATATAACCTCGAACGAAGAATCACGGTGATTATTCTTGAAAGGAGCAGCGGGATTTATGATAATGGTGTGCTTCTCTGTGCACCTGGCTAAGGCAAGCTTGAAATAGAGCTTCGAATCTGCTCAGCTATAGGATTTTCGGTTTGGGGGGAAGCTGCCAAATTCTCACTTTCAGATGGTTCAATTTCTTTCTTCAATGCAAGAGCCTCGAAAGCTTTGGTGGTGAAAGTTTTAGGGATGATGACTTCTATCTTCTACAACGGGGCTGCTTGATATCCTTATCTCGGTACTCGTATCATCATCTTCTTAAACTATATCATCTACTCTATCCTTGTAAATATTTATTCGAAAAACAAAATACAAAAATATAAAACCAACAAAAAGAAAATAGAAAAATATAAAACCAACAAAAGAAAATAGAAAAATATAAAACCTTCAAAAAAACCCATAAAAAAAAAAAAAAAAAAAAAAAAAAAATCAGAAAATTTGAAAAATACCAAAAATATGTTTTCTCATGACATGTCTTCTGGTATCGATAACATCTACGGTCTTAGAAATGTCATTCAATAATGGCACGGGACCATAGATGAAGTTCGAGCAGGAGGTGTAAATATTTTTTTCTAAACATATCTCTTAATATGGCTTGCAGTTACTTCAGACTGTAACCCGTGCTTAAACAATGGCTTGCTATTATTTCTGATAGCAACCCGCTCTTTTAAAGAAAGGAAAGTGCTACGCTAAACAATATTCAAATATTTCGTGCACTTATCCTAAAACAATTTGAGGAAAGTATGTCGAAGGACTGCTGTTCCTACACAAATGTTTTTCCGTCTATAATTCTTCAGAAAAATATTTGTTGTTTTCTAAAATGGTGGAAAGGGAGTTGCTTGAAAATTAATCAGTTTCAGAGTTTTTAGTAAAAATTGAAAACTCAATCAATGACTTCAGCGCTTTTAAACCTTTTCAGAAAAATGAGTCATTGATTGAGGGGGAGAATGTTTTCAAATCTATATCATCTAACGAGCTTTCTTAATTATCCTACGTGCTTAATTAAAAATGATATTTGCCTGTGTCGAAGGACTAGGAATTTAGGATATGATTGTTAGGTTTAGATGATTAGAGTTTGAGAAACACATAAACCCCATGCCTTATATGAACTGATTGATATGTTGAATTGACTTGAATTAGTCGATTGTTGTTTGGGTGATGTCGACCACCATATATCTGTATGTGTGTTCACTAACGTATGCAGGTATATTGGTATAAAAGAATGTTCCCGATCCGGATCCCACAATTGAACATGATTGGATGCCGCAAGGAAAGGGTAACGATATCTTGGGTTGACAAATGAAGAAACGGAGCTTAATTGGACTTCAATGGAGAGTTGGCATAAATGCAACGTAAGAGGTCTTACTGCATCAGCAGATGGTTTTCTTCAGCAAGTGAAGAAACGGAGCTTAATTGGACCTCAGTTGGCATTCAAATGCAACGTAAGAAGAAGTCTCACTGCATTTGCAGGCGGTTTTTCTTCCAACCCTACAACAACAAACAACGGAAGCTTCTCAACCACTAACGTATCTTTGTGCAGGATACCATTTTTATACAATTTTGAATAAATTTGAATAAATTGTTTTGAAAATGGAATATATTATTTTGAAAATATATTGGACTATATTTTGAAAATCACCGGACTTCTTTTTATCAAAACCTAAGTCACTCAATTATTGACTTTTGTCATGGATTGAGGGGGAGAGTGATTCAATTTAAAATATTTTCAAACAATATTACTTCATAAAAGTCCGTTTGTATGCTAAAATGTGGTGATCTAAAGATTTAATGTTATGTCATGGTATGGTTTTCTTTAAAACTCAAAGATCTGTCAAAATGAAATTTTTTCTGTTCTTGTTTGATTGTGAAATTGTTTTATTTTACTTAAAGATCTCTTAAAAACTATCATACCTGACACTAACAATCTTTAATGTCTAAATCTGGTCCTTATCTATCATTTTTCAAAATTAAATCTTGCCACGTCTTTCCCCAAATTTTTCTAAATGACTTAAATCAGTTGGGATCACAAATCTCAAATGGTTTGATATTTCTGATCGGGGTAGAGATCGTAATTTAAATCTCAAATCTGTTTAAATGGAATTGGTTTTAGTCCTTTAAAGGCACTCCTGCCTCCATGTGCCAAACAATTTCATACACAATGCACATGTTGAGGAGGAGGATTTATCCAAAAACATGATGAGTATTTAAACCAGGCCACATATTCTCCCATGTTTTATAAACCGTATTAAATCACTTGGGATCCAAAATCTCAAAGGGTTTGATATTTTTGATCGGGGGAGAATTTGTGATTTAATAATGAAATTTGATAAAAGGTGATCGTTTGGATTCAATTGTGCAGGCTGCTCTCTCGTATGTGCTAAACGCTTTCGAATCTCGAAGCACATATTGAGGGGGAGCAAAACCATCGAGGTACAAAAGTTTTTTTAAAGAGATTATAAAGTACCTTGATTATGTTTTCAAATGGTTTTCTTAATGGATTTTGTGATTGTGGATGTGCTTCAAAAGAACTCTTGCCTCTATGTGATAAAAAATGTTTTCAAATATCCTATGCACATATTGAGGGGGAGAATTTACCAATGAAAATCAAATGGCTTTTTTTGTATGAAAATTGTGATCAAAGAAAATATTTCAAAGTTCTCTTGCCTCCTTGTGCTAAACAATTTCTAAATCATATGCACAAGTTGAGGGGGAGGTTTTTCTAAATGATCAAAACTATTAAGGTACAAAATGCTTTGATCTCGTATCACAAGTACCTTGATTGTTTTTCCAAATGATTTATCAATTGGTTTCAAAGAAGGAATGAACAATACCAAAAGACCGACCATTTTACTTTAATGTATGGAGTTATAAGGTTGGTGAGGTTAGGTATTTGTTCCCACGATCCAGCCAGAACCGGAGGGATCTTCCCAGGGACAATCCACTAGATAGTGTAGAGTCCTTAGGAATATTGAAAAAAGGAGAAAAATGAGAAATGGGAAGAGTGCGGACTGAGACAGAGCTAGTACTGGAATAAACCCAACAAGGTTCTAGTTATGAAGTCTCGGTAAGCACTGAAGGGGTTGAAGAATGAAAAAGAACTGAATGTGAAAAAGGGTGAAAAGAAATAGCCCTCCTTCAATTCAACCTTAGGGCAGTAACCGGGTTCAATACATATGCTACTGGTGGTTACTAAGGTAACGCCGGTATTGAAGACAAGACGTCATGGACCCAGTGACGCACTGCACTAAACTTCCCAAACTACTCAAGTTCCTCTTAAAAGGGCTTGTTTCATTCTCACGGGGAACCGACATAATCTATCGACTTTCTCTTAGAGATGGTTGATATTGAAGTAGGAGACCCTCTCCCTAGTCTCCGGCACAGGAACCAAATATGCACGATTGAGTCTAGAGCCAAGAGATCATCCACAATATCTCGTTAGGACACTAAATTCTTGAAGACTTGCTTTTTCACACAATGTGAAAAGTAAGTATATATTAAGAGTCCTACGCATTATCCTTGTGGTATTGCCAGAACATCCGAGTGATATGTAAAATTATTCACAATGAAGATGGAAATCCTTCTAGAGCCAACATCAAACAAGCTCTTGGTGGGTGACATGTGAAATCTTGCAAAAGATCAAGCTTGTGACAACTGGATAGAAACGATGGGGCGATTCATTATTGAATCAACCTTGGTCCAGGAATGGAATTGACGAATACTTTTGGAAAAACCGTTCGATGTGCAAACCTTCTTTTCTCTAGCACGTCGAATGTGTACTTATTTTTTCAAATTCAAAAAGTATCTCTGATTGAAAAATACTTTTAGAAAAACCGTTCGATGTGCGAATCTCTTCTTTTCGCTAGCATGTCGAATGTGTACTCATTCTCTAATACAAAAAGTATTTTGTTTGAAAATTGATCTTTCTCATAAAACCTTCGTCGTATTGCAAAACTCTTTCTTCAAGCAGTACGCGATTGTTTTTCAAATCATTTTTCATCAATCAGTGAATCTCAATTCGCTGGTTCACTCACTCCGTGTTGTCTTCTTTGAGACGTTCCGGTTTGAGAACAGCTTGAACAGCTGCGAAACCCTGTCAAGGAGATTCTTAGGAATCCTACCTGATCACAGGCAGTACTTGTACTGATCAACGGGGAACCGTGGGCCGTGTACCTCAATTCAACGAAAGTGATCAAAGACACTTTCGTGTGCTTTATTGCTAACTGTCGTATGCAGGTACACCCCGACGATTGCAGCTGATCAGAATTGAGGAGTCAATCCAAAGCCGCATGTTCACAGCAACCACACTTAATTGAAGATATCATGACTGGTGCATATCTACATAACCTGGTTCTGATATTTTTATACTATGCTTCTGCTACGCTGCTTCAAATATCATGAATCAGTAAGGCTTCCGCTACTCTGATGGAAAGATGTCATGATTCAAAAGTGTGAGCATGTCGGTCCAAAAGTCACAACTTCACATGATGGCAACACAATAAAGGGTGATCCAGAGATTTACTGTGGCTGATGATCTCAAAGAAAGCTCAAAGATCATCAAGATGTGGATCAGTTCAAAGACCTCCACTCAAAGTACAAAACTATGCGGACTTTGAAGAATCGCTACAAAAGCACAAAGATTGTGGAAATGAAGAATTCAAGTCTACGAGCTCAAGAACAAAGTCATGAATAGAATGCTAGGATTCAAAATGTAAAACATGGGGTGACCTCCCTTAGGGGGAGATTGTTAGGAATTAGAAAATTCCTTAGTGAAGAGTCGGTCACCCCAAATGTTATCTAGCTTAAGTTAGCTCGTAGACTTGTCGTTATTTACGTTATTTAGTAGTTAATTAGTTAATTTGTAGCGTAGAATAGTGTAGTGCAACACCGTGGAGGAAGGACGGGTCTTTACCCACTGTATGCCTGATCCACAGTCCGATAGGAGGACGTATTTACTTGTAACTATAAATACCCCTTCCATCCATGGAAGGGGTGGTGCTTCTCATAATCTAATATTCAACATTTGTGTAAACCTCTAGCAAGAACACCCTCTCTCTCTACTTTCTCTCTCTAAAATGGAAAACATGTATTTTGATCTCCCAAGACCACCCGAATCATCTAACACAATAAAAATAACGATCCTACAAGAGGAATAAGCTATAAGTAGCAACTGGTAAGCAGAAAACCATGGACCTAATCACACTATTGCAGCAGCAGAGTGGCCTAATAGGGGGCTGTTTGGGCACCTAAAAAGCTGTCAACAAGCTAAAATAAAAATTCACAAAAAATGAGCACTAGCTAGATGAGCAACCCAAGTTTGACCACACCAACTTTCAGACAATGAGGACATGTAATGAAGGAAAAAATAAAAGGGACTTGGGACAATTTGGTGACTGATGACAGTTATGAAATGGCATATAGCAGATTTTAGATGCAATTTAAGCTAAGCTAAAGTGATTCTAGGTGCAAATAAGTTAAAGACAAATAAAGATGGGTATGTAGAGATGTAAGAAAAGTAGTTTTGGAAAAGTTTTCAATGAAAAATAATCTTTGAAAAAGCTTGTGAAACAGCAGCTATACTGCTGTTTTGTTATGCAAGACAGAAGACAGAAACGTTTTTTTTGTTATCAGAAACTTGTGAACTAAGTGATACAAGTTAAAGCCACTTTTGCAATCTTACTAATACCTCAAAATACTTTGACTTTGAAAGTCAAAGTGAGTGGAAAAGCAGTTTTAGACCAATAATAAGCTAGTGCCAAACACAACTCATGGGGTGTTAAACTATTTTAAAAACTGATTTCAGAGCTTAACCTGGTATTTTCTTAAGTAAAAACTAAAATGGGCTTTGAATAATAAAAAAAACAGTTTAAATGAGACAATAAGCTAATAAGCACTTAAAGTGCTTATTAGTGAAATAAGCAATAAGGCTAAAAAACTTCTTTTCATTAAAAAAAGCAAATTACAATTTAAAAAAAACAGAAAGCTAAACTTTTTAAAACTAAAACCTAATGCCTTTCAAGGCTTACAAAGCTTCTATTTATACTAAGGTCTTCTTGGTCTTCACATCTTCATAGTGTGCTTCTTTTGAGAGGCAAAACAGCCAAGAGCTCTACTTGTGCTTTCTTCAGCTCAATCCCAGCCGTCCAACAAGTAGGTGTACATTAGAAACAATCCGAGCCATCTGTTGGGGACTTTTATTCTTGGATTGCCACAGTGGCAATGGGGAAGAGGAGTAGTGGGTTTGGGAGTTGGGATTGACTGGGTAATAGATTGGGATTAGGGTTGAGTGTCCTGGGGTTGAGTGATTCTGGGTAAAAGGGTTTTGGTGAGGATGGAGTGTTCCTGGGTTTTGGGTAAAGCAGGAAAGGGGAAGAGTGGAGGGAAAAAGAGGGGTCGTGGGTGTTAACAATTGACCAGGTTGGGTGGGTTGACCGTGGGTTAGGTTTTAGTGTTAATATGGGATTTGGACTAAGGATTAATTTTGAACCCATATGAGACTTTAGGGACTAAAACTGCCAAAACTAAAAATTCAGGGACCACTCGCGTACATTCTGAAAAATGATCCAAGGGTTGGTCTTGCCAATCTTTAATAATGTAAGGACCGAAACTGCCAATCCCGAAACTTGAGGGTAAATTCTGCCAAATGTTCAAAGTTCAGGGACTGATTCTGCCATTATCTGATTTCGAAGCGTTTTTGCCCGTTTTCGCTCAGTTTTCAATCCTTTTGTACCTGCAAGACACAAAACACACTCCGAGGATATTTTTAACATATTTTGATCATATTTGGGTGTTTTTGGTCATTTTTGTGGTCTTAGGCGGGTAAAAACGATGAGTGAATAAGCACTCATCAAATTCCCCCACACTAGGCAATTGCTAGTCCCTAGCAATCTTTTATGAAAATTTAATGGATTTTATCTCTTTACCAAAAGCCATTACTTCTGGAGTAGCCAAATGTTTCAGTTCAAGTAAGAACTATGGTACACTGATAACCATATGATTTTGAGCAAATCATCAGCTTTCAACGGTTTTGATTTGTCTTTACCAGAAGCCGTTTGCTTCTGGACTAGCCAACTCTTAGATAAAATATCTTTGGTGAGTCGATTACCAATTATGGTTTTCCAACTGCCTTTACCACAAGCCATAAACTTGCGGGCTAGCCAACTCTTCACTAATTAAAGATATGGTGAGTTGAACACCATACAATTTTGGGCAAATTGCAAGCCATCAACGGATTTGAGATATCTTTACCAAGAGCCGTTTGCTCCTGGATTAGCCAATCCTTTTGTTTATTAGACATGGCGGACTGATAACCATAAACTGAGTAAGTGCAAAACACTTACTCCAAAAAAAAAATTTGGCCAAAAATGGGGGAATAGGGTGGTAATACATATGATAAAATTCGTGAGAATTCCCCCCCACACCAGAAATGAATATTGCCCTCAATATTCAAAGTACCGGCGGTTATGCCGAAACATAGAACGTAAAAGGGAAATACTACGGCCATTATTTGAATTTTTTTTTTTTTTTTTTTTTTTTTTTTTTTTTTAGAAAACTTATGTACAACAGCGGGGGGCAACTTCCCCACACTAGGGTGGTAGAAAGTAGAAAGAAATCAGAAATATGGGTGAAAACCCATATAGTGTGCTACTGTTTTTGTTCCTCGAGTCGCTAGCTTGACTCGACCCCACATTCATTGGTTCATGGGGAAGCAAAGTGGAAGAAACAATCTCCATCGGACTTTCATTCAAGATATTTGGACAAACATTTGAAGCACGTGAAAGTTCCACACCGATGAGATATATTCCCGGCTCAAGAGAATGAGAAATGCCGGGGTCAAAGATGGTATCTTCACTCTCGTAGGAGTTAAGACATGGAGAAGAAATGGGAGGAGAAGGCAAAGTGTCAATTACTTGACAACGGGTGGGATAGGTGGACAAAAGATTAGATTGAGGAACATTAACGGAATGTTCAAAAATCTTTTCCACCGCAAGAGAAGTCACAACATCCGTGTTGGACTTAAGAAATATCCGCGAGTGAACTCCCTTGAAAGGTAAGATACCAGGTTTGAAAACTTTATCCTCAGAGAGGAATGAAACGCAAGTATCAACCATGGTAAAATCCTCAATGGTGGATGAGTTACTCATGGATGAAAGAGGATGCAGAGCGTTTTGCTCAAAAATCTCATCCTCAATTCCCGGAGGAAAAGGATCGATGTGAGCGAGTTCACCGGCGAACTCCTCATGGAAAAGTCTACTCCTTTCGGAAGGAGGAGGCAATTCAAATGTGGACGACTCATACTCAGGAAGAGAAATATGAAAAGTGGGAATGCCACTACTCTCCTTTTCAGTATGATCGTCATCAAAGCGGAATACATCAAATTCCGGAAGAGAATCACTGGAAAAAGCCTCAAGCTCAGAAAATGGTTCGGGCTTTTCCAAGATAGAGTTACTATCCTCAATGGGGATAGGAGCTGAAGCTGGTTTAGCACAAAATGATTCGATCTTAGAAACGAGGAGATTTACATTGAACAATTTTTCACGAAGTATCTCGTCCTCAATTTCCAGATCATCAGAATCTCTCACTTCCTCTAAGCTAACTAGCTCAGAAGGTAACTCCTCGACATAATCGATGTCTCCATAAGATAAAGAATCGTCAAACGAAGTACAATCGTTGTCAGAATCGGAGAACATCTCGACATGATCGTTTGGGATGTCAAGAGGAGGAGAAGAATCATCATCAAGAGGCTCATCAAACATATTACCGGAGATAACCTCAGACTCACTTGGGGTTGGGACAAGTTTCTCAGCACAAGACGGTTCCATTTCCGGAATAGTGCTAAGATTTTCGTCCCCCATTAAAAGATTATCCGACGGTTCTAAGGTAGATAGGCAAGATAAGGGCGGAGAGTGGACATGTGCGGTACTTTGTGGGCTTGAGATATGCACCTTGTCCTTTGTCATCTCCCAATCTTCCTCATCCTCGTCATCGAGACGACAAGCTTCGTTAAAGAGGAGAAGCTTTTAAGCTGCTCGCTCATCGGCTAGTAATCTTTCGTTGCGAGCAGCTTGTTCCTCGGAAAGTTCTTCAAGAATTATACGAGGAAATTGATCAATGACGGGAAACTGTGGGGGTTGGATGTTGTCAAATTCGGAAGTCCACGATTGACATTGATAATCATCATGAGGACCCCCACACTTAGCACAATGAGGGTATTGGGGAGAGAAATTTTGAAATGACGTTTGATCATTGAAATGATGAAAATACGGTTCTGGTTCGTATGAATTTTGTGGAGGGTAATTGAAATTGTTTTGAGGATAACTGAAAGATTCCGGGTTAGAATCATAAGCAAATGAATTCTCAGCGCAAATCGAACAACATCCATTGACAAGATAGTTTCCACACCACTCGCACATACATTTGTAACAACGAAAACCTTGTGGTAACAAGTCTCCACAACCGTAGCAATAACTTTGATCAAACGAAGATATTTCGGGCTCGGGAATAGGAATCGAGGGTTCAACAACATCACATAAAGCGGTATTTCCCGAAGTTGAATCATGACGAAGTTCAATTAAGAAGTTTTGAATCATGTCATTTCTGGCCCTAAAGAAATCGTTGGTAAAACGTTCTGAAGATTCCGGAGTTGGGACAAGTGGTGTGCTCTTAGAGCTAGCAAGTTTCACCACTTCCGTTATGGTCTCCGGTGTTTGAACGGGTTCATCGTAATCAATTCTAATTCTCGACCTTTTTTCATCGGCTTGAATTTGCTCGATTAGATTACGGGCTCTAACTTCAAAGAAAGTATCCTCGTAACCCTCGGTGGGTGCTTGAGGTAGCTCCGATGTTTGAACGGGTTTGTCAACATTAGAACGTATTTCGGGTTGTGACGGGTGGTCGAAATAACTTTGAAAAGACTTTTTGATTGATAATTCGCACAAATCGCAAAATTCGCTTGAACTAGGCCTTCCACACCGCTCACACACGCACATGTGACCATGATGTTGATCCTTTTCCATACGGCACCGACGATGATCGTTGTCATTAGAATTAAACATATAGAGGGTTAAAGAAATAGAATTGAGTGATCGAGAGGATACGAAGGATAGAATTAAACGGCAAAAGAGGGTAAGAGAAATAGAATCAACGAATAAGAGGAATGAGAAGAATATTTTTGGTTTTTTTGTATTTTTATAAAAACAATAACTTCACGAGGAAGGTTCTTCAAGTCACTAATCGCAAAAACTTCACGATATTGTCGCAACACACCTCCCCGGCAGCGGCGCCAAAATTTGATTCGTGTAAAGTGAGTGGTGAAAACAAACACAATATCAACGTATATCAAATTAACCGTAAAATTCGACAAATCAACCCTTTAGGAAAAAGGTCAATGTATCAAATCTTACGGGTGTGATAAAAGTGATACCGGAAAAGTGATTTCCCCGGGTCGTGTCCCAACGAGGTGTGAAATTGACGGAGTCGTTGAGTTTCGAGATAAGGACTTGAATTGGTTAACAAGTTTTTGGAATTGTGATTACGTATTCTACAAAATACAGAACGAGAATGAAAATAAAGCAAGTAAAACTAAATAAACTCTAAATAAACTACTACTAAGCCTAAGAAACAATAAAACGAGGCTAAATTACATCCTAGGGTGCTAAAATAAAAAACGCGAAAACCCGAGCTAATCCCGAGCCTCCGAAAGTGAAAAAGATGCAATTTAAGGCCTACGGATGCGAAACCAATTTTCCTACATTCTAAATGACCAAAAATAATTTTAAGAAAAAGCCGGGTATTTTTTTGACTTTTAAATTATTTATTATGAATTAAAAACTAATTTAATCTAATTAATTAATTAAAAATACTAAACTATTTAAGAAAAATCTGAAAAATTCACAAAAAGTACTGTGAGTTTCACTGATTCTAAGAAAAGTAAAAAAATGCGGATGGTGCTTTGTAAAATAAGCAGAAAATAAGCCAAAGAAGTGCTTAAGGCTAAACTGCAAGTTCTATTTAAAGTTTTAATTGTGTAAGGAAATAATGAAAAAGACCCAAGGGCAAGTTGGTGTTGAGTGGTGTGTTGAGGTCGTGTGCAAGAGGTCAGGGGGTCGAATCCCACCCCTGCACCTTTTTATTCACTATTTTTATTTTTTTTGATTTTGGCTTTGGAAGATTAAAGGGGCAGTCAAAGTGACTCTTTTTTGTGAAAACTTATCTTCTAAAACTTTTTGAATAAGCTGTTTGAACAGCTTTTTGTCACAGATTTGTGACAGATTCCAAACCAAACACCCCTTAACTGTACTTAAGCACAAATAAGCATAAACAAGCAGTTGGTAAGCGAGATGAATAGACAAATAAGCTATATTAACTGAAATAAGCAGAAGGAGAGCTAACTAAACTGAAAACTCAAGGGAATAAGCAGTTGGAACTGCTTTTTACCTACAGTTATGGACAGTTACAAACAAAGGGAACAAACAACTTTCTAGCAGTTAAGAAGCACAAGAAGCTAGGATAAGCAAGACTTACTGAAATAAGCTAGCATACCATACATTCTACAAACTAGAGTAAGCTAAATAGATCAGCTAGGGGGGGAACATAAGCAGTTTTTGGAGATCCTAAGTAATAATGGGAGTTAAGCATAAAAATTAAAGGATAAGCTATTCTACAAACTAAAATAAGCACTAAATAAGCTGGAAACTAACTAATCTATCCTAAAATAATTAATAAGCACTAAAGAAACCTAAAGAAGCTAAAGGAAGAGGAATAAGCTATAAGTAGCAACTGGTAAGCAGAAAACCATGGACCTAATCACACTATTGCAGCAGCAGAGTGGCCTAATAGGGGGCTGTTTGGGCACCTAAAAAGCTGTCAACAAGCTAAAATAAAAATTCACAAAAAATGAGCACTAACTAGATGAGTAACCCAAGTTTGACCACACCAAATTTCAGACAATGAGGACATGTAATGAAGGAAAAAATAAAAGGGACTTGGGACAATTTGGTGACTGATGACAGTTATGAAATGGCATATAGCAGATTTTAGATGCAATTTAAGCTAAGCTAAAGTGATTCTAGGTGCAAATAAGTTAAAGACAAATAAAGATGGGTATGTAGAGATGTAAGAAAAGTAGTTTTGGAAAAGTTTTGAATGAAAAATAAGCTTTGAAAAAGCTTGTGAAACAGCAGCTATACTGCTGTTTTGTTATGCAAGACAGAAGACAGAAACGTTTTTTTTGTTATCAGAAACTTGTGAACTAAGTGATACAAGTTAAAGCCACTTTTGCAATCTTACTAATACCTCAAAATACTTTGACTTTGAAAGTCAAAGTGAGTGGAAAAGCAGTTTTAGACCAATAATAAGCTAGTGCCAAACACAACTCATGGGGTGTTAAACTATTTTAAAAACTGATTTCAGAGCTTAACCTGGTATTTTCTTAAGTAAAAACTAAAATGGGCTTTGAATAATAAAAAAAACAGTTTAAATGAGACAATAAGCTAATAAGCACTTAAAGTGCTTATTAGTGAAATAAGCAATAAGGCTAAAAAACTTCTTTTCATTAAAAAAAGCAAATTACAATTTAAAAAAAACAGAAAGCTAAACTTTTTAAAACTAAAACCTAATGCCTTTCAAGGCTTACAAAGCTTCTATTTATACTAAGGTCTTCTTGGTCTTCACATCTTCATAGTGTGCTTCTTTTGAGAGGCAAAACAGCCAAGAGCTCTACTTGTGCTTTCTTCAGCTTAATCCCAGCCGTCCAACAAGTAGGTGTACATTAGAAACAATCCGAGCCATCTGTTGGGGACTTTTATTCTTGGATTGCCACAGTGGCAATGGGGAAGAGGAGTAGTGGGTTTGGGAGTTGGGATTGACTGGGTAATAGATTGGGATTAGGGTTGAGTGTCCTGGGGTTGAGTGATTCTGGGTAAAAGGGTTTTGGTGAGGATGGAGTGTTCCTGGGTTTTGGGTAAAGCAGGAAAGGGGAAGAGTGGAGGGAAAAAGAGGGGTCGTGGGTGTTAACAATTGACCAGGTTGGGTGGGTTGACCGTGGGTTAGGTTTTAGTGTTAATATGGGATTTGGACTAAGGATTAATTTTGAACCCATATGAGACTTTAGGGACTAAAACTGCCAAAACTGAAAATTCAGGGACCACTCGCGTACATTCTGAAAAATGATCCAAGGGTTGGTCTTGCCAATCTTTAATAATGTAAGGACCGAAACTGCCAATCCTGAAACTTGAGGGTAAATTCTGCCAAATGTTCAAAGTTCAGGGACTGATTCTGCCATTATCTGATTTCGAAGCGTTTTTGCCCATTTTCGCTCAGTTTTCAATCCTTTTGTACCTGCAAGACACAAAACACACTCCGAGGATATTTTTAACATATTTTGATCATATTTGGGTGTTTTTGGTCATTTTTGTGGTCTTAGGCGGGTAAAAACGATGAGTGAATAAGCACTCATCAAAGACAAAGGAAGACATTACTTGTTTCATTCATGGTGAGATCCCTGATCTCAATTTCTCTACTTCGTCTAGGGAAGTTCGTTCAAGAATGGTTTTTTCATTATCAACTAGGGGAAGATTGTTGGGAATTATACGTTTGAGTTGATAAGACAAAAAGAATGAAACAAGAAGGACTTAATATGACAAGAAGGAAACCTACATAAAGATGGAAGGACTTGCTTGCAAAATAAGTTTTATTTATTAGTCCTTATCCTCTAGTATATAAAGAGGACATGGGGTGTAGGTTTTAATTAAGTCTTCCATAATGTAGACGTCTAGTAAAGGTGTGTGTGTGTCCTAGGCGTATAGTCTTGTAAACGCCTAGGTTATTAGTTTAGTTAGTAGACGTATTCCTATAAACATCTAAGATTAGTTAGTGTTAGTGAATGAAAACCTTGTGTCAATAACAATTATGTTTTGATTTATCCGCTGCGTATTGTCATTGTTATTGTTAAACCCTAAGGCTCATAAACGATCAAGAAACACGTTCTTAGTTTACAAAAAAGATGGAAGGACTTGCTTGCAAAAGAAGTTTTATTTATTAGTCCTTATCCTGTAGTATATAAAGAGGACATGGGGTGTAGGTTTTAATTAAGTCTTCCATAATGTAGACGTCTAGTAAAGGTGTATGTGTGTCCTAGGCGTATAGTCTTGTAAACGCCTAGGTTATTAGTTTAGTTAGTAGACGTGTTCCTATAAACGTCTAAGATTAGTTAGTGTTAGTGAATGAAAACCTTGTGTCAATAACAATTATGTTTTGATTTATCCGCTGCGTATTGTCATTGTTATTGTTAAACCCTAAGGCTCATAAACGATCAAGAAACTATCTTCATCACGTTCTTAGTTTCTATCACATTTGCAACAGCAGAGTACTCATTCCTAACTGAAGCTACCAAAGATCCTATGGCACCACTAGAAGACCTCCTTTCCAAGAAGCCCTGCAAGCTCAAGCCTACGACTCCTACCAAGAAGACAATATCTACCAAGCCTGTTTCAGTTCAACCATCCCCCACTCCATCCCCAAAAAAGCAGGAATGAAGGCTGCCATGTTGGCAGTAATTTGGTTTCAAGGGTGACATGTACCCTTTAAAACAATTTGTGTTATTTGACAATGATTGTCTGGTTCTCTAAACAATTTGAATATTTGTGATGTATGGCCTTGGGCCAAAGACAACGTAATTGGGGCTTAGGCTCCTTATGTAGGTGTAAGGGCACTAGCCCTTATTTTGAATGGTATAGTGTGGGGGAGTACCTCTACACACTTAGTTATTATTTATGTTTGTCTTATGAACTTCTCTTACGCCATTTTTCCGATGCTTAACTTTTACATCCTAAGGTTAAACAACCTCATTGTGTGTAAATTTCAACACCAAGAGTATAATGACCAAATTTGATCATTGACAGAGGGTCGCGACCCACTCTATCTCAAATCCTTTAGCTAGTATGACTTTGTATATATTTTAACAAGTGCCATAAACTACAAGGAGAGTTAATGTGAATGTTTTAGTAGGCTTAAATGATGAGGCGTTTATTACACCTTATGCCCTTTTATTCGACATTGAAACTCATAAACGACTTGGCTGAACAAATCTTTGTGTTTAAGAAACGGAGCAAGATATTTGTGGGAAATGTCTTATTTATCATTGAATTGGTAGAGAGGATTACATCATTCTTGAAATGGAAACTAAGACAACCACCAATAATGTATGCTTTCCCTTGAGAAGCTTCTAATTACAAGAATGAAAAAAGTAAAAGTACTTCTTCAACATAGAACTTTCGAAGGTTCGTACCATTCCATGTCATGTCGATGGGTTCTCCGAGAAGAGTGGCCAATTTGTAGGCTCCGTTGCCGTAGGCCTCAGCTACCATGTAAGGTCCTTCCCAAGTTGGTCCCAGCTTTCCCTGGTATTCTGCTTTGCTTGCACGGTTGAGGCGTAGCACATATTCCCCAGGCTTGAAGGTGGAAGGCCTGACCCTTTTGTTATAGTAGCCTTCGATCTTATGCTTGTGTATAGCTTCTCGGATGGAGGCTATCTCTCTTCTTTCTTCTAGTAGATCAAGGTTCTCCCTAATCCTTTCATCATTTTGGGAGACATCATGCGTTGCCACACGTTCCGTGTGTACACTTAGTTCCGAAGGGATGACCGCTTTTGTCCCATATGTTAGGCTGAAGGGGGTTTCACCATTACTTGACTTAGGGTGTGTCCGATGAGCCCATAGTACTTGAGCGAGTTCGTCCACCCATCCATGGTGAGTTCGTCCCAGCCTTTTCTCGATCCCTTTTACGATATCTCTGTTTGTAACCTCCACCATACCGTTACCTTGTGGATGGTAGACGGATGTCCAAGACTGCTTTATGTTGAGCCCTTGACAGAAGGCGTAGAAGACTCCTTCAGCAAACTGCTTCCCATTGTCTGATATGTTGATGTGAGGCACTCCGAATCTGCACACAATGTGCTCCCACACAAACTTCTCGATCTGTCACCCCGTGACGGAGGCTAAGGGTTTAGCCTCTACCCACTTAGTAAAATAATCAATTGCTACCAGCAAGAATTTGACTCCTCCAGGAGCTATAGGCATGGGTCCGACGATATCAATGCCCCATTGGGAGAAGGTCCATGCGGATGTTACGCTTGTCATGTCCTGCTTCGGCATCTTGGGAACGTTTGAGTGTATCTAACAAGCTTCACATTTGAGAATGATTTTTGCCGCATCCCTGTGCATCGAAGGCCAGTAGTAGCCCAGTTTCATTATCTTCGAGACAACTGAGCAGGGCCCTACATGGAGGCCGCAGGATCCTTCGTGGACTTCAGCGTTAATGC
This sequence comes from Chrysanthemum seticuspe, assembly GCA_019973895.1. Classification (NCBI taxonomy): domain Eukaryota; kingdom Viridiplantae; phylum Streptophyta; class Magnoliopsida; order Asterales; family Asteraceae; genus Chrysanthemum; species Chrysanthemum seticuspe. The sequence continues at coordinate 93,658,804 of BPTQ01000009.1, read as the reverse complement.
TCATAGCCTGTTTGGGTCCCACACATCTTAGCCAAGGTGATAGAAATGACCTTCTATATAAGGTTTCCCCCATTAGCCAGTACTGTAGGGACTTAACCCGTATTTTCCTTGCTAGTTTAGGGTCTTTAGGGAGAAGACCACTTATCAAATACTCCCTGATGGGAGTCATCCATGTCTCTCCTTCTTCATGAACTACGTCCGCAACTTCCTTGCGAATGATGGACCGTTCAGGTAGGACTTCGACAAGTACTTCTTTGGTGAGATGTGCGAATGCCATAGAGGCTAATTTGCTTAGTGCATCTGCCTTCTTGTTCTGATTCCTACGAACATGTTGAATGGTGTAGGAATCGAAGCTTTCTAGCATCTCCTTAGTTTTTTCCAAGTACTGTTTGATGACGGGTTTCCTTGCTTCATAAGATCCTGTCACTTAGTTAGCTACTAATTGAGAATCTACGAAAACGGCAAGAGTTTTGACCTCCATATCTTTAGTTAATCGGAGGCCTGCTAATAGGGCTTCGTATTCTGCTTCATTATTGGTGGCTTCAAACTCGAAACGAATAGCATATGTATGCTCCTTCCCATCAGGGCTGACCAGCATTAGACCTGCTCCAGAACCATCAGAGCTAGATGCTCTGTCTGTATAAAGTTTCCAGTCATCCTGTACTTGAGTAAGTTTAGATTTGGGCTCTTCCTTTTCTGTATCTGGCTCGGAAGGCGTCTCTGCCAAGAAGTCTGCGAGAATTTGCCCTTTAATAGAGTTTTGACCCTTGAACTCTATTTCATGCTCTCCAAGTTTAATAGCCCATTTAGCCACCCTCCCAGACTTTTCAGGCTTCGACAAGATCTGTTTGAGTGGCTTATCGGTTAAGACTGTGATCGGATGGGCCTGGAAATAGCGCCGGAGCCTCCTTACTGCGTAGATTAGGGCTAGTATTAACTTCTCCAATGTTGGATAGTTGATCTCTGCCCCTGCAAGACCCTGCTGACAAAGTAAATGAGGATCTGTCGTTTGTCTCGTTCTGCCATAATGACTACGCTAATGCTCTCCATTGAGGATGCTAAGTACATGAACAACACCTCGCCTTTAATTGGGGCTGTAAGTGTTGGAAGGATTTCGATGAACTCCTTCATCTTCTGAAAGGCAGCTTCTGCATCCTGACTCCATTGAAAAATCTTCTTATCAACGCATCCTTTAAGTGTTTTAAAGAATGGTAGGGACTTGTCAGCCCCCTTTGACAAAAATTGACTTAGAGCAGCCAGCTTCCCATTCAAACTATGCACATCTTTTAGACACTTAGGAGCTTGGAGATCTGTAATGGCCTTGACTTTGGATGGATTAGCCTTTATCCCCTGCTTAGTAATCAAATTCCCTAGAAACTGCCCTTCTTCGACACCGAAGGAGCATTTCTTAGGGTTCAGCTTCATATTAATCGCCCGAAGCTGGTCAAAGGTTTCTTGCACATCGAGGAGTAGGTCCTCCTCCGTTTTGCTTTTGATAACCATGTCGTCAACGTATGCTTCGAGATTTCTGCCTATTTGTTTGTTGAAGGCTTTATCTATGAGACATTGGTATGTTGCCCCTGCATTCTTTAATCCGAAGGGCATCTTTCTGTAACAGTAGACACCTTTGCTTGTGTAGAACGCTTTATTTTCTTCGTCCTCCTTTGCCATCTGGATCTGATGATACCCTTTGTAGGCATCTAAGAAGCATTTTAGCCGGAAACCTGCCAAGGATTCTACCTTCTAGTCGATTTATGGTAGGGGTAGCAATCCTTTGGGCATGCTTTGTTGATGTCAGTGAAGTCAACGCACATGCGCCACCCTCCGTTGCTCTTTTTAACCATTACTGGGTTAGCCACCCAGGTTTGGTATTTAACCTCCCTTAAGATGCCTGCTTGTGTTAGTTCATCAACTTCTTTGCAGGCTGCAGCGTTTCTTTCAGGGGCTAGGCTCCTCCTTTTCTGCTTTATTGGCTCAATGTGTTTGTACTCATTGAGTTTATGCTCTATTCCGAAGGACTGTCTGTCTATCAGCAATGTTCCTGGGACCCCTGTCATGTCAGAATATTTCCAGGAAAAAATATCAAGGTTAGTCCGCAACAGTTCTGTGAGATTCGCCTTGAAATTCGTCGGGAGTTGCTTTCCTATTACCACCGTTTGTTCAGGGTAACTAGGGTTAACTATAACTCGCTCTTCTACATCTGTGCAGCTTAGAATTGCTATCGGAGGCTCCTCTGATTCTTCTTTGATCCTTTTAACACCATATACACCCTTATCCGTCCCATAATTAGAATGAACAGTTGCTATTCCGAAGGGAGTTTAGAACTTAATAGCAGCATGTATGGTGGAAACAACAATGCCCATCTTTTGCATAGCTGTTCTCCCCTATCAACAAATTATAAGGAGAATCTGACCTGACTATGACGAAGGTGAGTGTCTCCGTGCGGGATAAGGGGCCTCGCCTATGGTGATTTCCAACGGTACTTCTCCCAGGGGCCATGAGTGTTCGCCGGAGAACCCTACTAGAGGTGTTTTCGAGTCCACCCTTTGTGAGCGTATGGATGACTTGAGCTTTAGGAAACAATGCTCATAAATGATCTCGCAGGAGCTTCCACAAACCATATATGCTCGATTTACCTCCCTGTTTGAGACTCGTACCTTGATTACCACGGGGTCAGTCGAAGGTGTCTGCCCCAGGATGGAAGGGAAGGTTATTTCTCCTACGCTTCCCAGCTCCCCATCTGCTTCCTTCCGTTTCAAGGTTGGATCATGCATGTGTACCATTAGTATCGGAGCCTCTGCAGGGGTAGCCTCCTTTTTGTTCCCCTTCCATTCACCCAATTAGGTATCGGAGAACTTGTCTTTTCCCTTCTTGATGCCTTTAACCAGGTGTGCTAATTGTCATGATCGTACTGCCTCTTCGATCTGCTTCTTCAGCTCTTTGCAGCTGTTAGTATCATGCCCATGGTCTTCGTGAAAATGGCAATACTTTGACATGTCCCTGGCTTTGCTTCATACTGCCATCCGAGGTGGTGGATCGAAGGACTTTGCAGCTTTCTCGGTAGCCAGAATCTCCCTGGGAGATTTGACCAAGTTTGCCAAAAGTCCATGATTCGAGCTTTTGTTGTACGGAGTGAAGCGGTGTCTGTTCTTCTTCTTATTCTTGGACCCTTCCCAGGAGGACCCTCTAGAGAATTTGTCAGAGGCTTCTTTTTGTTCTATCAGAGCTCTATTTCAAGTGCTACTTCTTTAGACTCAATCCAAGTGTAAGTCTTCTCCATCAGAGCCTTGTAAGTGGTGGGAAGATCGGTGGACAGGAATTCCACCAAGCTTCGGGTCCGAAGGCCATGTACAAAACCAGAGATCCTCTGATCTTCATGCAAACCCAGAATTTTCAAAGTTTCATCGGTATACCTTGTAACGAAGGCCCTTGTGCTTTCGTTGTCTCTTTGCTTGATGGTATGCACGGCTAGATGGGTCTTGGTGTACTTCTTCTGTTGGCTAAAGTGTGATCGAAACTTAGCCTTAAGGTCGTCTAGACTTACAATGCTTCCCAACTTCTGTCCATTCCACCATATTCTCGCGGAGTCTCAGAGCGTGTATGTGAACATGTGGCATGCTACAGGCATGACCCACTTCTGCATCTTGATAGCGCCTTCGAACAAGTGTAGGAAGTTATCAGGGTCACCTTTCCCATCGTAGGTGCCTATGTGAGTGGGCATCTTTACACCGTCAGGTAAAGGGTGGTCTTCGATCCACTTCACGAAAGGTGTGCAAGCTCCAGAGGTTTCGGTATAGTAAGGGTTATACGGAGGTAGATAAACAGGTGTAGGGTTATATGGGTTTGGAAATGGTTATGCGTAGGCAGGGTAAACTGTAGAGGGTTGGTACGAAGGGTTTACACCCATCGACGGTGTAGGAACGTGTCCATAGGGCATTTGCTGGTAATTCTGGTTGGGGAGAGAACCATTCGGAGGGTAAGTGTTATAGGTTTGAGCAGGTATGTAGGGGTTTACTCCCGGAGGGGGTAACTGATTCATACCTGTGTACGGAGGAGGACCTCCGACACTTGAGACATATGACGGGGGTATCGGAGCCCCCATCCCTTCTCTTCCTAAGTGAGCAGCTAGTAGAGGGGGCAGATTTACCCTTCCGTTCCCCACTGGATTGCTTCCTCCGTTAGAGTTCTCACTCCTTCTTTCACCTTGCATTCTTTCCCTTCTTCCCGGATCTCCTCCGGGACCTTCTTCAAAACCCACAGTCCTTCCATTTGGCCTTCTGATGGAAGGAGAACCATTTCGTAGGGCTGAGCGCCCCCTTCTAACCGGTCGAGGCCTCTCCTCTACTTCAATCTCCTCGTCATACTCCTCACTGGACTATTCCAATTCTTTTCGCATTTCAGTGTTGCGAACCTGCCTATTATGAGCCCTCAGTAAAGACTCTAAGGCTTCAAAGTATGCCTCGATGAAGGCAGGGCTAATATCTGGAATAGGGTTAGCGGATTTTGAGGCATGATGTACAGGAGTGGTTTCCAAACGAGATCGTGTGGTGAAGGTTGAGGCCGTTTTGGGGGCGAGATTATCGGTGTTAGTTGTGTTGAGGGGAACCAGGGTAGAGAAACCTGGTGGAGGTGTATATTCCCTTTCTGGTTCCATGCCGGAAAGGTAGCGTAATCGGTTAGGGTTTTAAGACTGGGTGATTACGGGACTTATAGTAGTGGTCCCACGGATGGCGCCACTGATTGTACAATAGATTGCACTACCAGGCTTCGATGATGATCAAAGGTATGAGGGGTGTATGTTCCAGCCAAGACTTGTCTTTCACCTGAGAATAAGAAATACGAAACACTACGTTAAGTGATTACGCAGGGGTAGGACCCTGCGAACCACCTCCGGCGTGAGAGTAAGTATGAGTTATGGTTGTATAAGTGTGTGTAAGTAAAGAGATGAGTGTGAAATGAGCATACCATAATCCATTGCCCGTCCAACCTATTTATAGTGGAAGAAATAGGGTTAGGGGCACTTCTGCGCGAATGTCGGAGATCATGGGGGCGTCCCATGATTGTGGGTAACCGCTAGGGCTTAGTGACCCACGTTCTCAAGCTTGGCGGGGAAGCCAAGAAAGAGAGGGATATCGTGGGTTTGACCAAGTCCGGAGTTGCTCCTATCCGTTACTCCTTCGTCAGCCATACCCCGAAGGGCTTAGGGCTTCGAATAGCGAATTCCCCGTAGGTAACCTTCGTGCTTACGAATGGTTTGACGCCTATGGATATTCTGGAATCCTAACTTGGGCCTTCGAATAGAAGGGCTTCGACACGTCTCGGAGGAGTGTCATTCGAGCTGTTCGGAGGGTACATCATCAAGTATTATCTCCAAAAACGATACGATGACAACAAATATAGATACAAAATTGATCACTTTACGGCAACAGGTGGGGTGGAGAAGGTTGAGGAGATCAAAAGACAGCGTCCAGCGAACAAGACGCAAGAGGATTGGGATGAGTTGGTAAATTTCTGGATCGACACTTTATAATAATAATAATTATCATTATCATTATCATTATTATTATTATTATTATTATTATTATTTTTTATTATAACATCACTTTATTATTATTATTATTATTATTATTATTATTATTATTATTATTATTATTATTATTATTATTATTATTATAAAAACATCACTTTATTAGAAACGCAAAGGATTTACAAGAAGTTAGTAGGAAGCCGAGATACTAACTGGGCTCCCACTCCTCTAGCTATAGAAAAGCTAATCCTACTAAAGATATGAGAAGCAACACGTGCTCCAATGTCTTGGGTCATCGAGAACTTTCGGATTCGCTTCAATAAGGTCACAGCATCCTTCTCAAGTTCCCCAAAGGAAGAGAATGAGAAGGGGAGAAACCCATATCCAATATCTGCGCACTTAGCCTCATATTTGACGCGTTTACGTTGTGCGGCCACAGACACCGCATGACCAGGCACAAAATCAACCATACTTGTTTGAGTCAAGGGCGATGACCCAGTCAAATCAACACATACATCAAGCCCTCCGTCCCATGAGTAGAGCAACATATCAGCTGGACGCAATGGTTTGTCCCTTTCTCCACTAAGTCCGATGTCAACTTCTTTACGAGCTGAAATCCCGGATCGAGAACAGATGTCAACCAAGGTATCGCGCACCATGTTGTGCCGATGTTTATTATTATTATTATTATTTTTTTTTATTTTAACATCACTTTATTAGAAAATCATAGGATTTACAAGAAATTAATAATAATAATAATAATTATAATAATAATAATAATAATAATAATAATAATAATAATAATAATAATAATAATAATAATAATAATAATAATAATAATAATAATAATAATAATAATAATAATAATAATAATAATTCATTTATATAATAGTTTTTATAATTTAAAATACGCAGGTTAAGCTTTGGACAAACCTGAAGAAGCAGAAGATATCAGAGGTCAACAGACAAAACCGCCTGGCGAACACGAGTTCTAGCCTTCATAGATCTCGTTCGTTAGCTGCTATTTGCCATAACTTTGTAAGAAACTATTTAATCATTTTATTTATATATATACATGGTGTTGGGTGTGTCGTTATTGATTTTATTTCTAAACAGTTGAGCAGCGACACCGAAGCGGCGGTTGTTGAAGACTTGATAGAGTTATACCGTTGGAACCATATGAGGGGCGATGTCTTTGAGTCCCCGTTATCTGAGGCAATATATGTAAGTAAAATTTATTTTCAAAGTCACCCACTTTGATGAAATATAATGCATCACGACTTATATATTACTTTTCTTGTTTTTTTGTAACTAAAAAGAACCAGATGATACGGATACGGGAAGAGAGAACCTCCGATGGGACCCACATGACTGACCGCGAGATTCTCTGCCACATGATTGGTGGTAAGCAGCGCGGTCATGTTCCTGGTGTAGGTCAAGTCTTACCCGGAGGTGGAGTGAAGAAGACCTTTAGCTCCTCCCTACCTCGTGATGAAGCGGACGTGTCCTCACTGCGAGAAACAGTACAGAAACAAACCGAGGAGCTTTCTACACAGAGGACTCAGATGGATCTGGTGACGGAGTTTGTGAGATCATTTCCGGGTTGGCAAGATTGACTACAGCCCGCCCCGGGATTAGGTGCTACTCCACCGGGTGGGTCGGGATCTGGTGCTACTCCACCGGGTGGGTCGGGATCTGGTGCTACTCCATCGGGTGAGTCTAGAGATACCGGGGACGGGAGTGGGGGTAGTGGGGTTTGAGATGTCAGTTTATGTTGTTTTACACGTTACGGATATGTTTATAGAGAATAACATGGATTATTACGTCGTTTATGTGCATTATGTGTTAGGATTCCCGCTAAATGGATTATAAGTATAGTATTGGACCATTTGCGGATAGGTAGCTTATGTATAGTTTTGTAGATGATCATGTGTTAACGGTTTTTGAACCGTTTTGGCGATTTTGGAAACACATGACTATGTTAGCGATTGATGGTTATATATGATATTATGTTTAGAGAATTTGTGTTGTTGTAGCATAAAACAGGTTCTGAAAACAGATTGTTACATTGTAGATTTTTTCCGGAAAAATTCCAGAAAAAATCTGGAAATTACCCATTTCGCAGCAATTTTCTGCAAAATGGGTCAGAGGCTTTCCCCGGGGACATGTCCCCGGCGAAAGTGTGAAAGCTAATTTTATTTTACCACTTTCCCCGGGGACATGTCCCCGGCAAAAGCCTTTTGCTCAACAGTGGCATTTGGTTTGCATGGGACATGTCCCCGGCGAAAGCCGTTTGCTCAACAGTGGCATTTGGCTTTCTCCGGGGATATGTACCTGGCAAAAAGGCCTGATTAATTATTCGAATCAAGTAATTAGCTAATTAATTAATTATACGAAAATACATGTCCCGGGGACGTGTCCCCGGCAAAAATGAGCGCCACGTCGGACGTGTTTGACCGGTGTAAAATGGCTGCGGGACCCTGATACAGGTTTTATTGACCAGGTTTTAATATTTTTAAGTTCTCATTATACCTATGGTCTACCCTAATGCACTAACAGGCAGTGTACCCGGTCGTGTGTAGTGTAGTATTCGGTAAAACCGAGGTCGTCCCAAGAGCTATGTGTGTGGATTTAAACTACGTCTAGGTGTCACAGATTTTAATATGATGTTGACATAATTAACTACTAAAGCAAATAAAGGCGAGGGTTGTGATCAATAGAGGAGAGTGGTGTTAACCTAGTTATTCATCCTAACTAGTAGTGTTTACGTCTAATTACTTCCAATTACTTCAGGTGGAGTCAAATTCGCTAGGACAGCATTTGGTCAGTTCGTCCTAACCTATCAGCAAAGGGTCCCACTAGAGAAATCAGATGACCCGTCATAATTCCAGTTGTTCTTAGTCCCCTAAGCCAAGTCATTAAGTACCGCTACATGCTAGATTCATAATAGTGAGTGCCCGGGCGCTAGCATCTTAAACACTCACCCCCCGACTTCTTAAGTTCATCCAAACGGTAGGTGATCAGTTGGTCAAATCGCACAAGCAGAAAGGGTCGTCAGTTGGTCATATCTTACCCTTCCCACTCAGTCTACCTACTTAGGGTCAGTTAGTCATATCTCCTAAGTAACTAGCCACTACCGCCATTCGTAACTACAGAAACAATGGTAGCTACAACTAAACTATGCATGCATACACTTAGAAATAATTATACGGAAGGAATGTAAACGCAAACAAAACAATTAAGGAATCATAACCAGGCCAGCACCAGAGGTGCTTAGCCGCTCATATTAACTAAAACAATCGATTCAATGTTAAACATTACGAAATACATGAATTGAAAGTAAAGAAAAGATAAAAAGCTAATGCTTATCGTAGGGGAGTGATTTCTCCCTTGGAGATAGCTCCGTATGCTCCTCTAGATCTGCCTTCAACTTCTTCTCACGTTTACTGAATGTTGTGTGTGAAATGGGATGCTTTGAAATGCTAGAAATCGTGGGGTATTTATAGGCCAGATCTGGTTACGGCGTAACTAATGATAAGAGTTACGCCGTAACATCCAATTCATCGTATTTTGCACTAAAACTGCTTGTTACGGCGTAACTCTAGAAGGAGTTACGCCGTATCTTCAATAAATCTTGGTTACGCCGTAATTGATACAGTAGTTACGGCGTAGCTTGCAGCAGCGCGGAACCTCATTTGACCTAGTTGGTTACGTCGTAATCTTTGGGAGAGTTACGCCGTAATCTTCTGTTGAGTTGGTTTTCTGAGCTACACTTTAGTTATGGCGTAATGTGGGAGAGGAGTTACGCCGTAACTGCTTCAAAATGAGCATACTATGATATATCTTCAATAAATCTCCAAATCCGCGTCTCTTTAGCTCCAATGCTCGTAATTTACCTGAAAATGAAATATAGAGGAAAACAAGCGTAAATCCATATAAATGATATAAAATACGAGCATTATCAGGGGAAATTGACACTAAATATTCAGGACTATTTGATGTTATCAAATATCCCCCCACTTGAATTCTACTTGCCCTCAAGTAGACCTTATTAGATAGATTCCTAAAAAGATATCTCCCATTACCTAGAAAATATAAGTTTACAAATCCCTTATGCTAGAATAAAACAAGGCCGAACACCTTACGAAATGGGAACAAAACACTCAAATCTCTCAACTATTCTAAGTGTCAATTTCGGGGTAATCACTCATTGCACAGTCATAGCCTGTATTCTATCATAAGATTGATGGTTACACAAATCTCCACCACTATAGTTAAGGACAAAACAACTCTCGAAGGCAATATGGGTAGACACGACAAAGGTTAAGGGTGATTTGTCATTACTAACATGTCACGGCGAAGTGGACAAAATCAATCATACATGACCAAATCCATGGCCAAGACACCAAGATTGCTCGCTGCATCACCTAGACACGCTTCATGACTAAGGGTAGGATAAGACATGGGATAAAATTGGTGTAAAACAAAATCAAGCAAATAGTCTAAATCTACAACTAGGTCATCACCACTTACCGTTCGCCCAAAGTTCAAGTTTCGAATTCAAAAAACCGGATCATGATATAACCAGGTAGATGTGCCATTAGAGGACGTCATGATGGGCACACTTCCAACTTCATTCTTAAAATGTGAATGAGGTGGCCTCCTCGATACTAAATCTATATTAAGCTCATAACAATAGTGCTTATAACATTGCACTTTTACAATAACAATAACTTTTTTTTTCTTCGAATCATCATTTTTTTTAATCATAACATAATAACATAACATCCCCCCACTTGAGATGAACAATGAGGATTGGGGGGTCTTCAATGATGTTTAACAATATGTCGTCGATGAGAGCGTGATTCCCGAACCTTTCCACTTGAACCTTGAACTTAGGCAAATAATGACTTGCCAATTACAAATAAAGACTACAAGGTAGGCTAAGGTGTAATGGTGTAACGAAACAATATGTTGGGTGAACAAAATGAAAGGAATGGCTCAGAAGGGTGTATCTAGGGGTATCTTGTACTAAAGGTGAGTGCAACAAAGGGTTTAACATGGGGGTCGAGAAGTCGAGGTGACTAATCGATAGACACACAATGGTAGGCTATTTGGGTGATAATCCTATAATACTGCCTTCTTAAACTGAAAAGTCCAAATACATCAAGCTAACTCAACATACCTCGTCTATGGTCTTGGAATGATGTAAAGGCCAAATTCTAAAGTTTACAAGCTACCGGCACACTCATAATTTTGTGGATTTGGGGTAAAATTTGGAAACGGATAAGGCTAATTTCACCATATAATATCAAGGGTTATAATGTGCTCGGCTAAGGTCTAATCCAGTTACGTTAAGAAAAACATGTCAAAATTTTAAAAATGGCATAATTTTTCAAAATAAACTAGAAAAGCGAGGGCGAAATAAAGTTCAAGAGATAATTCTACTCCCATCCCCCCACTTGAATTGTAAAAAGTACCTTTTGTACTAAGCGTTAAATAAAGGTGAAGAGAAAAGTAGAATTAGAGCGAGAACTTCTCTGAAATTTGCTCCAAAAACAAAGAAGGCCCACGAAAAGAGTCGTGCCTTCGCATAAGTATCCACGAGCAAAATTCAATCCCTGAAATCACACTACCGACAAGCATAATTCTAAAAAGAAAAAGAAAAAATGAAAAAGAAATCTAACTCACTTTCGTAGGAATCACGGTTGCATTTAGCGTATGCAACAAGCCTTTTAAACCACTTGGTGACTCAAGTGGACGAGTGTAGTCTCGTGAGGGCTTACAGGGAACATACCCACAAAGTTCATTTGAAAACTAATACAAGGTTATTGTGTTTAAAATGAAAGAAGTGTTACAGAGGATGGTTACTTCGTAACTGCCATAAGGAGTTACGCCGTAATTAAGAAAAACCTGACAGGGGTGTGGCTACGGCATAACTATAGTTGCGATTAGGCCGTAATTGGTAATGCTTCTGACAAGTTCTGCTGCACAAAGGCCTGTTACGGCGTAACCAAGATAGTGAGTTACACCGTAACTCTGGTCGGATCAGAATGCTGCAGCAACAACTTTTCTTCGTTTTCCTGCAAAAATGGTTAAAAACACAAAACCCAACAGAAAGTAAATAAAACAAATGAAAGGGATAATTTGGGTTGTCTCCCGAAAGAGCACTTTTCTTTATTTACGAGTCTTTAAGTTAGACTCATAGCTTCGGGACTTTATGGTGGCCTTTGGACTTGGCCAACTTCCTCCATTATTAGGCGGCAATCATCCATCCATTCGATAAAAACCTTTTTTCTCGATGTTTTCCCGATGCTACATGTTCCAAATTTTTGCGAGAGCCACTAATTAAATGACAAACATGATTTTCCGTAGTCGTCATCTTCTGCTATAGGATCAATTATTGCACTTATGTTTGATCTTTCATCATTGGTCATTACATCAATAAGGTGATAGCTATCGTAATTGCATTTTAGTTGTTTTACTAATCTCGTATTGATTTCCGAGTCTCCAAATCTTATCTTGTACCAGTCTTCAAAGGATAATTTTTCGAATTTTATATCGTGTCTCTCAATCTCGTGAGGGCACGTCCATTCAACCACCCTTCCATTACAAAATTCACGAAAGGGTTACACGAGGGCCATGCTTTCATTGATTCGTTATCTTCTGTCAATATAGGGGTGCAGTAATGTTAGTTAGGATCCTGAGCTTCCTTAATCCCCTCAATCGGGAAGATCTTTCCCTCTTCCTATTTACAACTATCAAAATTCTCTCCACGATTGTTTGTACTAAGATTATAAAATAGAGGTGGGTCGAGCGACGGAATGTTGACAACATCAACTTTATTTGAAATTTCTAACATTGGATTCAATTGTTCTTTCATGCTGAAAGTGATTCGTTCATTTTCAGTTCCCAAAGAAATTTGTTTTTCAAAGACCTTTATATGTGCTTGACAAGTGGCCAGAAAAGGCCTTCTAACAATTAAGTTGTAAGTCTCCCGTTTCCCCATGTCAATAACCACAAAATCAGTAGGAAAAAGGAATTTCCCAATTTTAAGGAGAACATTATTAACCACTTCCCTAGGTACAGCTTTAGAGGAATCAGCCATTTCAATCATCATTGTTGTTTCTTTTAAATTGGTAAGTTTTATTTTATCAAACAACGTGGTATACATAAGGTTTACCCCAACCCCAAATCAGCTAATGCGGGAATTTTAAGATTACCGATAGTGCATGGAAGAAGAAAACTTTCCTGATAGTTTTCCTTCTCAGGAAGTTGGCTTGGCAGGTCCCCGTCGTCTTCCGATTTATCATCTTCTTTTAGGTAGTTAATCCTAGATAGATCATTGGTGACCGAAGAGGTGCATTGTTCTTTCTTTGGTTTATATTGTGCAAATATGGCTTTGCAGTCAATGGCTTTATCATTACTGGTCTCAAGATTTTTAGCTAATTGCCCAATTTGGGTTTCGAGGTTTTTAATTACGGCATCTTGGTTCCGCAAGTTCATGTTGGTGTCTTCTTTTACCTTGACCATCCATTCCTTGAGTCTATCACTTTTCTTTGTAGACTCCTTGATATGTTTATGCATTATTTCTTCAAGGCTTGGTCTAGGAGGATTCTCGTTGATTCTTGTATAGAACCCCGAGGATTTTTCTCGGTATCTGGCCCCGTTACCATTGTATCCATTGAAGGGACTTCCACCTCCATATTTTACTTTTTCAATCCTTTTAACTTCCTCGTTGGATGAGCATTCCTTAGTAGGAAAAGCGCCATTGTGTTCATTTCGTTCAACTTGTATGGAATGCACATTTTCCTTGAGCTTTTTCATGTCTCTTCCAAGACTTTATAATTTGTTGTTTATTGCTGCAAGGCCTTCCATATCTCCACTCTTACTTTGATTGTTCCCTCCATTGTGCAATTTGTGAGAGTGGTCAGCCATCTTCTGAATAGTTTCAAGAGCCAATGTTGGATACATTCCAGGAATTGTTCCTTGAGAATCGATCATTTGCCTTGAGGAGATGTTCAGACCATTGTAAAAGACGTTCACCTTTTGCTGGCTGTTGAGGTCGTAAGTAGGGCACTTGTATAATAATTCATTGTACCTTTCCCATGCTTGGTACAATGTTTCATCACCCTCCTGCTTGAAGTTATGTATTTTTTTCTAATTGTTTAGCAGTCCTGGATGGAGGACAGTATCTCTGAATGAAATATTTTTTTAGGAGAGGCCAGGTGTTGACTGTCCCGGCAGGTAATCGATCTACCCATCTTTTAGCAGCTCCAGTGAGAGAAATAGGGAATACACGTAACATGACAGCATCGTTTGAGACTCTTGGAATTTTTAATAGGCTGACAATGTATTCCACGTTGTCTATATGCTCGTGAGCATCATCGTTAATGCTTCTCGAGAAAGGGTTTGCACACAACTCCCTCATAAATTGAGGTTTGATTTCGAATTGAGCATCTTCTGCGATAGCCGGCCTAACGATCCCCAGTCCTTATTCTTCTCTTGTCAACGCCAAATATTCCTCAAGAGTGAGGTCATCAATGTTAACAACTTCCATGGTACCTGAAACTTGAAAAGAGATCGTGAGAAATTGAGAAAAAATTTTAAAACAAAAATGAAATGAAAGACTTAATGAAAATCCAATAATAACTCCGTGGCAGCGGCGCCAAAAACTTGATGCAGGTTTTACTGACCAGGTTTTAATATTTATAAGTTCTCGTTATACCTATGGTCTACCCTAATGCACTAACGGGCAGTGTACCCAGTCGTGTGTAGTGTAGTATTCGGTAAAACCGAGGTCGTCCCAAGAGCTATGTGTGCGGATTTAAACTAAGTCTAGGTGTCACAGATTTTAATATGAATTTGATATAATTAACTACTAAAGCAAATAAAGGTGGGGGTTGTGATCAATAGAGGAGAGTGGTGCTAACCTAGTTATTCATCCTAACTAGTAGTGTTTAAGTATAATTACTTCCAATTACTTCAGGTGGAGTCAAAGTCACTAGGACAGCAATTGGTTAGTTCGTCTTAACCTATCAGCAAAGGGTCCCACTGGAGAAATCAGGTGACCCGTCATAAGTCCAGTTGTTCTTAGTTCCCTAAACCAAGTCATTAAGTACCACTACATGCTAGATTCATAATACTGAGTGTCCGGGCGCTAGAATCTTAAACACTCACCCCCGACTTCTTAAGTTCATCCAAACGGTAGGTGACCAGTTGGTCAAATCGCACAAGCAGAAAGGGTCGTCAGTTGGTCATATCTTACCCTTCCCACTCAGTCTACCTACTTAAGGTCAGTTGGTCATATCTCCTAAGTAACTAGCCACTACCGCCATTCAAAACTACCGAAACAAGGGTAGCTACCAACAAACTATGCATGCATACACTTAGAAATAATTATACGGAAGCAATATAAACGCAAACAAAACAATTAAGGAATCATAACCAGGTCAGCACCAGAGGTGCTTAGCCGCTCATATTAACTAAAACAGTCAATTCAATGTTTAACAATACGAAATACATGAATTGAAAGTAAAGAAAAGATAAAAAGCTAATGCTTATCGTAGGGGAGTGATTTCTCCCTTGGAGATAGCTCCGTATGCTCCTCTAGATCTGCCTTCGACTTCTTCTCACGTTTACTGAATGTTGTGTGTGAAATGGGATGCTTTGAAATGATGGAAATCGTGGGGTATTTATAGGCCAGATCTGGTTACGGCGTAACTAATGATAAGAGCTACGCCGTAACATCCAATTCTTCATATTTTGCACTAAAACAGCTGGTTACGGCGTAACTCTAGAAGGAGTTACGCCGTATCTTCAATAAATCTTGGTTACGCCATAATTGATACAATAGTTACGGCGTAGCTTGCAGCGGCGCGAAACCTCATTTGACCTAGTTGGTTACGTCGTAATCTTTGGAGAGTTACGCCGTAATCTTCTGTTGAGTTGGTTTTCTGAGCCACGCTTTAGTTACGGCGTAATGTGAGAGAGGAGTTACGCCGTAACTACTTCAAAATGAGCATACTATGATATATCTTCAATAAATCTCCAAATCCGCGTCTCTTTAGCTCCAATGCTCGTAATTTACCTGAAAGTGAAATATAGAGGAAAACAAGCATAAATCCAAATAAATGATATAAAATACGAGCATTATCGGGGGAAATTGACACTAAATATTCAGGACTATTTGATGTTATCAGACCCACATGTCCCCGGTAAAAGTTAACTTGAGTCCCCGGGGTAAGTATTCCCGAGAGGGTATTGGCGGGGGACTTTCGCCGGGGACATGTCCCCGGGGAAAGGTTTCGCAGGGGACATGTCCCAGGCGAAAGCCCTGATATTTCCCCTGCGAAATCCCTGATTGTTGTAGTGCCACTAAATATACGCCCGAATCAAGCCCATTACTAAGGCCCATCAACAAACATTTAATAGCGGCCTAGCTTAAATCCCAGACCACATAGGGCCTGATAAAAGTACTACTACTCCCCAACTGTCACTAACAGTCAAGATGTTCCATCTAGCACAGAACACTATGAACGCACGACAAGCACCACTTTGTATGAGTCAAGGAGGATAGTCCACCTTTCCTTCCTTGTATGCTCCTTGGATGATCAACACTTCGCTCTCAAGCAGCCGTTGATCATCACAAAATGGTGTATCTCTAAACCCTACTCGCCTCTCTATAAATAGAAGGCAACACACACAAATTCACAAATATACACACACTTGGGCAAATACTGCTTCACAGCAGTAAAGTATTTTCTTTGTTTAACTGTTACCTAAGCTTTTTGGTCTTCATCAATCTCATTGGGTCCTTACCGTTCAACACGGGAAACCAAACAAAAAAAACCATTACCATCCCATCTCTCTAAACCGATTTACATACCAGAAGTAAACATGACATAATCCGTGGGGACGTGATACGAAATAGCCGCAAATTTCTCAAAAAATGTTCACCTATTTTTCACTCATTTCTCACTCTAAAATCTTGAAATTTTTCCTTTTTACACAAATTTCTTAACCAAAGATGTATGGTGAACAACCTTTTCGAATTTCGGACATATCTAACTACCACCTCAAACTTACCCGAGTGGACGACCCTATATACCTCACAAGCACACGAAAAAAGAGACTCACCTGTCATTCATAAACCTCACAAGGAAACCTTTAAGGGAAACACGTGCAGCAGTCGACCATGTCAACCTGCACACGTCACTTTCCCAAAAAGAACCTACATGGTCTCATGAGAAACATCGTGTTCTCAGGCCATCCCTACAACCATGAACATCTCGAGCATTCAAAATTCAGGGAGCCGTAGAGGGCGTTAGTGGGTGTTAGGGAAAGGAACCGCAAAACATCCAGGTCATGCAACACGACGCCCGCTTATCTAGAGCAACTCGTAAAGCAGAAGAGTTGGCTAGTTCTCGGATAAATGCATTCCAACCTACTTATCCTTTTTCGCATTACTTTACATATAACAATCGGGCTAAAGCACCACCAAGCAACCACCTTAGGTATAGCATTCAAGAAGACACCCTGACACCACCTCCTAGCCCCTCCCCTGGAAATAACACACACCCTAACCTACACTTAAATCATGAGAAACATCGTGTTCTCAGGCTATCCCTACAACCATGAACATCTCAAGCGTTCAAAATTCAAGGAGCCGTAGAGGGTGCTAGTGGGTGTTAGGGAAAGGAACCACAAAATATCTAGGTTATGCAACACCACGCCCGCTTATCTGGAACAACTTGTAAAGCAGAAGAGTTGGCTAGTTTTCAAATAAACACATTCCAATCTACTTATCCTTTTTCGCATTACTTTACATATAACAATAACACTAAAGCACCACCAAGCAACCACCCTGGGTATTGCATTCAAGAAGACACCCTGACACCACCTCCTAGCCCCTCCCGTAGTAATAACACACACTCTAACCTACACTTAGAAAGGTTAGAATAAAGCATTTTCTTAGTCTACCCAAACCTGGATATTTTAAAGCAAAAGCTCTCAGGGACAACCTCATTGCACGGAAAAACAAACCTTCTCACCCTGATAGACGATCTAGGGTATACGAAAACAATCAAATGAAATAGGCAACCCTTAGGGAATATATAGAAAGTGTCCACATGATCCAATCATGGAACTCAGGCATAAAAAGAGTCAATGAGGTCATGGAGGACTGGCAGCGTACCCCATCACGAAGCATTCTACGGGATACCTTTATACCATCATCTGACCCCGTTGTCACCACATGATAGCCTCAAATAAGGTTTGTAGAATATATATATGGATGGAGGGAGACATAATGTACGAACATGGCTTCAACAAGCTCCCAGAACACATCAGGTCAAGCCTCAAACCACCAACCACACCATTTATTAGCTAATAAGGAGATATATCTTATCCCGAAGGTGTAAGATCCCTAGAACTCACAGTAGTAACACACCCGCTGTCGAGAAAAATCATGCTACACTTTCAATCTAATGACATAATATAATACTACACCACATCAAATCATTCAATCTAACAAAAAAACACACCGTAAATATATAATCATCCCAAACTATCCACATTATATCAATTAAACATCTAAAATAACACATTTCAATAGCTTCTTCAAATCATGATATAATAATACCGTAACATTTCAAATCATTCAATCTAATTTATAAAAAAAACAAAGTTACACCTTGATGACGTACCCTCCGATCAGGTCGAAGGACTCCCCTTCGACCTCAATTGAATTTGCATTACGAAGGATCAAGTCTATCTTCATAAGTCATCGTTGGCGTAAAATCATTCATACTTGATATGGTTACCAGTTGGGAATCCGCCAACCGAAGGCCTATGCCCTTCGTGGTCTTACCTTGAAGACACTAAGACGAAGGAGAACATTGACTTGGTCTTCCCCCACGTTCCCACTATCTCCTTAGCTTCCCTGACAAGATAGAGAGAGTGGGGATGAAGCCCTAGCGGTTACCACAAATCATGGGACGCCACCGTGATCTCAGAAACGTGCGCAAACACTCTCCAAGCTTATTTCTCTATCTATAAATAGGTTGGATGAGTCATTTCAATGGTATGTTCACTCAACACAATATTTCACATACTCTACATTATTTACAACACATATCACATACTTACTCTCACGCCGGAGGTGGTTCGCAAGGTCCAACCCCTGCACAATCACTTAACGAAGTGTCTACTATTTCTTATTACAGATTGGCTACAAGTTTGGTGCAAGCATATCACCCCTCATACCCTTCGATCACCATCGAAGGCCTGGTCATACGAATTATTGTACAATCAGTGGCGCCATCCGTGGGACCCGCTACAATTGGTCTCGTTATTCCAAACTTATAACCAGTCAATCACGCACACTACTTTTACGGTATCAATCAAGGAATAGAAGATACTCCCCCTCCGAGTTTCTCGACCTTGACACCAATCCCAGTCAACGATCCTAACAACCTTCCCAACATAACCGCGTCCCCTTTCACCATACGATCTCACCCTGAAATAACTCCCAACAACCATGCTTCGACGTCAGCTAACCTCGAACCAGTAATCAGTCATGCGTTCGTCGAAGCTAACATCGAAGCGCTAGAGTCCTTATTAAAGGCTCGAAGGAGGCAAGCTCGGAACGTAGAGATGCGGAGGGAGTTGGAATACTCTAGTGATGAGTATGACAAAGAGATAGAAATGGAGACTAGGCCCTCGGGTCCTGGGGCTACACGCTCAGTGCTGAGGGTAGGATCTTCGAGAAGTCGAAGGCCGAGTGGAAGATCGGTGGGTTTTGAAGATGTTCCGTAGAGGGCTCCGACGAGAAGGGAAGGAACGATGGAAGGTTCCAATGGAAGGAGTCACCGAAGGGAGACTACGGAGGTTAACTTGCCACCACTCTTGGCAGCCCATATGGGGAGAACTGAAGCAGGGGTTCCGTTGGAGCCTTCTCACGCATCCGGCGTAGAAGGCAATCCACCTCAAATGAATGGGGGATGAAATCTTCCTCCTCATGGTATGTACCCTCCTTTTCAGGCTCAATCTTATCCCCGTGGGGTCTACCCCTCACCTAATAGGCAGACTAGCAACCCTAGCTTTCCTCAACCATACGGTAACATGCCCTACGGTCAACCTATGGTATACCCTCCGTATCATGTAGGAAGTCACCCATCTTTTATACCTACTGCTTACCCTCCTTATGTTAACCAAAATCTTGTCGGAGTACCTCCGAACCATAACCCATACAACACTGTCCCTACTTACATGCCACCTTACAACTGTCTTTATTCGGAGCCCATGGGCTCCACAACACCTTTTGTAAGATGGATAGAAGACTACCCTCTACCCGACGGGTTGAAAATGCCCGCATACATTGGTACTTATGATGGGAAGGGGGACCCGGATAATTTCTTACATCTGTTCGAAGGGGCTATTAGAATGCAGAAATGGGTTATGCCGGTTGCTTGTCACATGTTCACATATACCTTGCGACTCCGCTCGTATATGGTGGAATGGGCAAAAAGCATGTAGCATAGTGAATTTGGATAATCTCAAGGCCAAGTTTAGATCACACTTTAGCCAACAGAAAAAGTTCATAAGGACTCACTTGACAGTACACAACATCAAGCAAAGGGAAAACGAGAGCACTAAGGCTTTCGTTACTAGATACACTGATGCCACTTTGCAGATTTTGGGTTTGCACGAAGACCAGCGCATCTCTGGTTTTGTGCATGGCCTGCGAAACAGAAGTCTGGTGGAATATTCACTGACCTTCCCACAACCTACAAGGGCTTAATGGAGAAGACGTACACCTGGATCGAAGCCAAAGAAGTGTCCACTAATGGGGCTCCGATCGAAAGTAAAGAAAGTCACAGCAAGATCCTAAAGCACTCTTCGTGGGAAGGGTTCAAAAACATACACAAAGGCAGGGACAGGTTCACACCCTACAACAAAACATCAATCACGGACTCTTGGCAAATATGTCTAAATCTCTAAGGGAAATACTTGCTACGGAAAGGGCTGCGAAGGCCTTCGAACCTCCCCTAGTTTGAAAAGTATAGGAATAAGCAGGGATACATCCAAGTACTGCTATTTCCACGACGATTACGGGCACGACACCAACAGTTGCAGAGAGCTCAAAAAATATATAGAAGAGACCGTGAAGTCTGGCCAATTGGGACATTTGGTGAAGGGTATAAGGAAAGGTAAAGAGAAGGTCTCTGACACACAGTTGGGGAAAGATACCATACCTGTCGAAGCTTCAATCCTCATGGTTCACAGGGATGACTCTGGTTTAAAGAGAAACGCAGCAGAAAAAGGATTATGCGGGGTAGGGGATGTTACGTTCCCTTCGATCAATGGCAGGGTTCTCTCAAATGACCCCGTGGTCATCATGTTGGATATTAGTTTTCACATACACATCAAACCATAACACAAAGTGGCGTATAGATGGAATTCTAGAGAGAGAAAGTTAGAGGTTTAGGGAACTTAGTGAGAGAAAGTGAAAGATATTATTATGAGCTCCAACTCTCTACCTTGGGAGGTAGAGAGTATTTATAGTCTTACATAAATCGCCACACATCGGGCTGTGGATCAGGCATACAGTGGGTAAAGACCCGTCCGTCCTCCACGGTGTTACTTAACTAAATACTACTTAACATAAAAGGACTACGACTACGAGCTTTCTAACGATTACATATACTTGAGGTGTCCGACTCTTTAATACCTGGAATTTCTAATTCCTAACAATCTCCCCCTAAGGGAGGTCACCTCAATCATGTACCAAAATTACATTGAATACAAATAGATATTACATTAAAAATTGTTCTTGCATTCTTGATGTAGTCCTTTGTTCCTAAGCTCGTAGTCATTGATTCTTCACATTGCATGTTTGGTTACTTCAAGTGGAGGTCTTTTACTGATCCACGTGATACTAATATTGAACCAGCTTTTGAGATCATCAGTAATCAAAAATCTCTGAGACATCCATTGTGGTGTTGGTATTATGTGATGTTGTGACTTACGGACCGACATGCTCACATTCTGGATCATGATATCTTCACATCAGAGTAGCGGAAGCTTTAGTTGATTCATGATATTGGCAGCAGCGTAGCAGAAGCATGGAGTGAAAATATCAGAGTCAGTGATGCACTAATCATGATTTCTTTTGAGTTGAATGTGTTAAGTGAGCATGCGGCTATGGATTGACCGCTTCATTCTGAACAGCTGCAAACGTCGGGCGTACCTGCATACAACAGTTAGCAATAAATCGCACGAAAGTGTCTTTGATCACTTTCGTTGAATTGAGGTACACGGCCCACGGTTCCCCGTTGATCAGTACATGTACTGCCTGTGATCAGGTAAAATTCCGAAGAATTTCCTTGACAGGGTTTCGCAGCTGCTCTAGCTGTTCTCAAACCAGAACGTCTCAAAGAAGACAACACGGAGTGAGTGAACCAGCGAATTTTAAGTTCACTGATTGATGAAAAGAGATTTGAAAAACAATCGTGTATTGCTCAATAGAAATTGTTTTTGCAATACAACGAAGGTTTTAATGAAAATCAATTATCAATCATAAAAACACCTTTTGGTTTGAGAAATGAGTACACGGTCGATGTGCTAAAGAAAAGAGTTGTTAAGCACAAAGACCGGTTTTTCAAAGGTATCCGTCAATCCCTAACCTGAACCAGGATTGATTCAAGAAATTGAATCGCCCCATTGTTACTGTTCAGTTGTCACATGGTTGATCCATATAATAGATCTCACATGCCACCTACCAGGAGCTTGTTTGATGTTGGCTCCAGAAGGCTTTCCATCTTCATTGTGAATATGTAAACACATCACTCAGATGTTCTGGCAATACCACAAGGATAATGCGTAGGACTCAAGATATAATCTCTCTTTCCACATTGTGTGAAACAGAGAGTCTTCATTGAAAGTGTCCTAATGAGATTTATTGATGATCTCGTGGCTCTAGACTCAATATGTGCATATTTGGATCCTGTGCCGGAGACTAGGGAGAGGGTCTCCTTCTTCAATATCAACAATCTCTAAGAGAAAGTCGATAGATAATGTTGGTTCCCCGTGAGAATGAAACAAGTCCTTTTAAGAGGAACTTGAGTGGTTTGGAAAGTTGAAGTGCAGTGCGTCACTGGGTCCATGACGTCTTGTCTTCAATACCGATGTTACCATCAGTAGCATATGAATTGAACCCGGTTTCTGCCCTAAGGTTGAATAAATGGAGGGCTATTTGTTTTCACCCTTTTCTCATTTAATTCTTTTTAATTCTTCAACCCCTTCAGTGCTTACCGAGACTTAATAACTAGAACCTTGTTGGGTTTATTCCAGTACTAGCTCAGTCTCAGTCTGCACTCTTCCCATATCTCACTTTTCTCCTTTTATCATCATACCTAAGGACTTCTATACTAGCTAGTGGATTGTCCCTGGGTAGATCCCTCCGGTTCTGGCGGATCATGGGAACCAATACCTATCCTTATCAGCCTTATATCACCGTACATAAAGTAAAGTTGGTCGGTCTATTTGGTATTGTTCATCTGCCATTGGAACCAATTGAAAACCATTTGAAAAATCAATCCAGATACTTGTGATATATTATCAAAACATTTTGTACCTGAATTGTTTTTGATATTTTTAGAATAAGTGCTCCCCCTCAACATGTGCATCAAATGTTTGAAATCGTTTTACACACGGAGGCAAGAGGAAGAAATTACTTCTTTGATTACCATTTTCTAAAAGATATCACCATCACTTCCTTGATCAAATCAAGTAGATAAAGCATTTCCAGGAAGGATGAGGTTTCCATAAATTTGCTTCCCCTCAATATGTGCCTCGAGGTTTGAAAAGGATTTTGCACATACTAGAGGGAACCTGCACATTGAGATAAATGTTCACGTTTCAAATCATAGGTTTAAGATAGATGCTCCCCCTCAACATGTGCATTGAAAATTTGAAATCGTTTGTCACATGTGGGAAGGACAGCATGTACGTCCTCATAAAACCATTTACCGAATAATCAGTTTAAATCCAATTTAAATCACACATTCTCCCCCGATCACAATTATCAAATCATTTGAGATTTGTGATCTCTTATAGATTTAAATTGATTTTGAAAGCTTTTAAGGAGAATTGTGACTTGATTATGAAAGCGTTTTAACTGATACGGATTGGATTTTAAGACTTTAAACTCCATTGATAAAACATGCATGTACATCTTTTGAAAACAATTTAATGCCAAATAACTTTTTAATTTAATTGAAATCATTCTCCCCCTCAATCAATGACGTAGGTTGTTGATTGAGAGATAGATATTTTGACAAATAAGTCCTGATGATTATCAAAAATAGAGACCGAGTTATTTTTCAAAGCATTTAGTTTTCAGCAGATAAATGTTTATAGAATCAGAGCATGGAATTTGAAAACATGGTAAAACATGGCTCTGTTCTTTCTTTTAAAACCGGGTTATTGCCTGAAAATGACAATAAACCTCTTTTTTCTCTTTCTCCCAAAATTTTTTTTTTTTTTTTTTTTTTTTAAAGAATTCGAACAACATCTAAAGTCCCGTGTCATTCTTTGAATGACATCACAAAGACCGTAGATATTATCGAATCAAGAAAAACATGACAAATTGACAATATTTTTTGAAGATTTTTTTCGAATTTTTCAGATTTTTATGGATTTTGAAATTTTTATAATTTTCTATTTTGTTTTTCGAATAAATATTTACAAGAGATAGATGAAGGAAACCTTTTACTCCTCGTCTTCCTCCTGAAGACGTTTGAGTGTTTCTGGTTGAAGGCTTTTCAAGCCAAGTCGTGGAAGAATAAACTCAAAACGTTCTCTTGGAAGAGCTTTGGTGAAGATGTCAGCTAACTGATATTCAGACCTCACAAAATAGAGTTCCACCACACCTTTTTCTACTTGTTCCCTGATGAAATGATGTCGAATGTCGATATGCTTTGCTCTTGAGTGTTGAACATTGTTGCATGAGAGAGCAATAGCACTTTTATTATCACAGTACAGAGGGATTTTGTTGAATACGAAGCCTTAGTCAGATAATTGAGATCTCATCCATATGATTTGAGCACAACAGGATGACATGGCTATGTATTCAGCCTCTGTAGAGGAAATAGAAGTACTCATTTGCTTCTTTGAAGACCAGCTCACAAGCTTATCACCCAAAAACTGAGCACCTCCAGATGTGCTTCGACGAGTATCTTGACAACCTGCATGATCAGCATCTGCATAGGCCGTTAGTGACATACCGGTGTCCTTCGGGTACCAAAGACCCATATTGATGGTTCCTTGGAGATACCGAAAGACCCGTTTAACTGCTTCAAGGTGCTTTTTAGTAGGCTTAGCCTGGTATCTAGCACACATGCAAACAGCGAACAAGATGTCTGGTCTACTAGCAGTGAGGTACATCAGGGACCCAATCATACTTCGATATTTCGTTTGGTCAATCATGATCCCTGAGTGGTCCTCATCTAATTTGGTTCGGTCAATCATGGGGGTGTCAACATGGTCACTTGAACCAAATCCAAATTTCTTTAAAATCTCTGTTGCATATTTAGATTGATTTATGAAAATGCCTCCGGGACTTTGTGAAATTTGTAATCCCAAGAAAAATGACATTTGTCCCATCATTGACATTTGAAACTTTGAACTCATTTCATTTGAAAAACGATCACATTCCATTGGGTCTGTCGAGGCAAAAATAATATCATCAACATAAATTTGAACATGAGTTAAATGTTTGCCTGACTTCCTGGTGAACAATGTAGGATCAACTGCTCCTTTGCTGAATCCGGTTGATAGAAGAAACTTTGACAGTGTATCATACCATGCCCTTGGAGCTTGCTTTAAACCGTAAAGAGCCTTCTTCAGACGATAAACGTGAGTAGGATGCTCTTGATTCACAAATCCTTCAGGTTGGCTGACGTAGATGACTTCTTTAAGATCTCCGTTCAGAAATGCCGTTTTCACATCCATCTGATAGACTACCATGTTCTTACTAGCAGCCTTAGCCAGAAAGATTCTGATTGCCTCGATTCGAGCAACAGGAGCAAAAGATTCTTCAAAATCAATACCCTCCTCTTGACGGTATCCTTTAGCAACTAATCGAGCCTTGTTCTTCAACACATCACCATGCTCATCTAGTTTCACTTTGAAGATCCATTTAAGAGCTATAATCATAGCACAGTCTGGAGCAGGTACTAACTCCCATACATCAAGTCGATCAAACTCATGAATTTCATCTTGCATGGCATTGAACCAGCTATCTTCATTCATGGCGGTTTTAACATCTTTTGGTTCGATCTTAGATAGTACGGAGTTGAAGAAGCACCATAAGGCATCGGTTGCAAGTTGTTTCCGGGTAGATACAGGACGAGAGGGATTACCAATGATGTTGTCTAATGGATGATCGTGAGTCCATTTTCTGAGGTGTTCATGTGGCAGTTGTTGAGGGACTGAGGTAGCTGAGTCGATGTCTCCTGAAGAAGATGGTTCTGATGATGATTCAGGAGCAAATATGTTTTCAAATGGAGCATCTTCAGGAGTAGCAAAGGGATTAACTTCATCATTGATGCCAGAAACATTTCCATGATGTACATTTGAAGAATGATGAATTGTTGATGAGACTGAAGGATCAGCAGCAGGTGCTTCTTGACTTAAAGATATTGAGACTGAAGGATTGACTTCATTCACAGGAATATGAGCATCCTCTGTTGTAGGGATCAACCCCTCATTAGTAATTGAATCATACAGTTCATCCAACATAGGATCAAACAATTTCTTTAAATCATCTTCGGATGGAGGTACATATGGAGTTTCTTGAGAAGAGTTTGGAACAAGGGATGAACCAATGGGACTGTTTTGAAGTGCGGGTCCTGAGCTGGAGTGTCCAGGAGCCATTTGACCGGTCAGCTCATCAAACGTAACGTGAATTGTTTCCATGATATTTTGGGTTCTTTTGTTGTAGATTCGGTATCCCTTTTTGTTTGGTGCATATCCTACAAATACTCCAATGTCAGCTTTAGCCCTAAGTTTGCCTAAGTCTTGACCCTTATTAGTTGGGTAACACAATGCACCAAACACACGAAGGAAAGAGAGATTAGGTTTTCTGTTGTGGACAAGTTCATATGGAGTTTTTCCATGTACAGTGTGAATCAGGGAACGATTTTGTGTGTAGCATGCAGTGGCAATTGCTTCAGCCCAGAGAAACATTGGAACCTTTGAGTAAATCAGCATTGTTCTAGCGGCTTCAACAAGAGTTCGATTTCGTCTTTCAACTACACCGTTCTGTTGAGGAGTTCGTGGTACACTTCTTTGATGGCTGATTCCAACGCTTTCATAGAATTCACTAAGTTGTTTGTTGACAAACTCAGTTCCATTGTCTGTTCTGATAATTCTGACGGTTTTGTTAAGTCGAACCTGCAGCTGTTTGATGAGTTTGATGATGATATCAGGAGTTTCATCCTTTGTCCTTAAGAACTTGACCCAGGTGAATCTAGAGTAATCATCAACCACAACTAACACATATTTCTTCCCAAAGATATTCTGCACCCTCATTGGTCCACATAAATCCATATGAATCATATGAAGAACTTCTGTGACAGAGTTAGTAGGTTTGGGTTTGTGGGCAAACTTTTTGCTTTTACCCAATTGGCATGCTGAACAAAGATGATCCTTTTCATACTTTAGTCTAGGTAAACCTACAACTAAGTCCTTTCTGGAAAGATCGTTGATGGTGCCGAAGTTCAAGTGATTGAGACGACGATGCCATAACCATGACTTTGTTTTTGAAGCCTTTGATAACAAGCAGATTGGAGAAGCCCTCATCATGTCATCGATAGAGATGGTGTAAAGATTTGAGCCACGAGTTCCTTTTAACAGTTCCTTACCATAAAGATCTCTAACAAAGCAGGTATGTTTTCTGAAGGCTACTTCTAGATCAGAATCACAGAATTGACCAACAGAGAACAGATTATGACCCAAACCTTCCACATAGTAAACTCTAGGGATGACACTATCACCAACAACATAATCTCCATAACCCATAATAGCACCGAAATGATCATTACCAAATCTAACAGTCCCGATGAATTTGCTCACGAAGTTCATGAGCCGCGACCGGTCTCCAGTCATATGCTTGGAACAGCCTGAGTCCAGGTACCACAGAACGATTTGAACGATCTGCAGTTGAACACAGACAAGAATGGATAACTGGATAATTGGGATCCCCATGCAAGAATGGGTTCCATTTGGTTAGTAACAATGTTTGGAACACCCACATCAGAAATAGAAGCATTCATATCAGAAAGTGAGGCAATGGAATCATTGTGAATAGATGCAGTACTAGTGTCTGTATTAGCCCTGTTCACAGTGTGATCACTTCTTAAGGGAATAGTTCTACCAGTAGGCATCCATTTTCTAGTGGGCATTATCTGATTAGTCTTATGACCAACAGGTATCCAATAAAAGCCTATTTTACTGAATGTTCTTCCTGTGGGTTTCCACTATTTTCTAACTTTCATTCGTTTTTGCCTTTTAGCCTTCTTAGCATGAATTTTTGCATTAACAAAATTAATTGTACAATTAACATCATTAGACAGAACATTAACACCACATTCATGATTAGAAATAGAATTCAGGCAGACATCAGTACAAGGTTTGCAAATAGTATCGGAATTCGAATTAATTACAGTACGCCTAAGGCTAATACTAGAATCAACACGATTCGTTTTATTCAATTCAGGCTTAAAGTTCCTAGATTGTTCTTCTACTCTCTTCCAGTGCACATTCTTAGCTTGAGAGGTCCTATCATTCCTTGTATTGTCTTGAGACTTTGACCTGCTCCGTTTAATGTCACTGATTACTCCTGTAGAGGGAATGGGAACATTAGTTGGTTTAACTACTCTTTGCATCACCTTTTTAGATGTACTGGGGTCTGAACTACATGCAGGTGCACTAAGGTTCACTTTCTTAAAACTAGAGGTACTGAGATTTGTACTCCTAGAAGGCATACTTGAGTTCTCTTTCTTAGCATTGACAGATCTGGAATCTGAACTACTTAAAGGCACACTACGGTTCACATTCAAAACATTGGGAATCGAATGCATATCATACTTGTCATTAGGCATCGAGCATGGAATCAAAGGATTAACTCTCTCACCTAATGACTTTGGGCATATTGTGATCAAGCATTCTAAGATTTCTTGAGATCGTTTGGCATATAAGCATGCATGTCCAATTGCATTATCATGAGGTTTCTCTAGCTTATCCTCTTCAACAATCTCACGCAGACATTCTAGGCAATCCTTAAGGGATGAGAAGTATGTTTGAATAGCAAGTTTGTTGTTCCTTAGATGAGGAGGGACATATGTCACAGATAAAGCATATTTATTACAAGAGTGAACCTTTGATACAACATTCTCCCCATTGGTCATTGGCATTTTCCCTTTTACCTGACTCTTCAGATTCTCAATTTCCTTTTGCAATGAAGCTATTTGTTCGTTATTTTTGTTACGAGTGACTTAAATTGATTCAAATAACTCATTGAAATGACGTTTAACCTTTTCTTTTTCTTCTAGAAAACTTTCGTTTTCCTTTTGTAAAGCATTTACTAGGTTTTGAAGATGAAACGTTTGAGAATTCTGAGAATCTAAAGGAGGAGGCATTTGGGAGCCTGTCATATTTTTCGTTTGACCCTTTAATTGGGAGATTTGGGCTTTCAACTTTCTGATCGTGTTGCACTGAGCTTGAATCTGTTCATCACGTTTGTTAATTTGAAAAACTGCATCAAACTCTGGAGCATCTGAAGATGTCTTGATATTTGAAGTTTTGACATTTTCTTTGAGATGTTGATATTTGAGTTGTAAATTAAAATGCTCAACTTCTAGTTTAGAAAAATGTTTAACCAAATTGTCGTGATCATCCAGTTCAATTTTCTCGTTTAGTTTAGAATTAGTTTTTTCAAGCTCAATGACACGATCATGGGAGACTTTCAGGGCCACAGATAGTTCATGAAATTTGGAAGCATTAATAGAGCAATTTGAAGCAGTGAAAAAAATATCTTGAGCAACACATTCAGTAATAAGAGTCTCATTTAAGGTATGCAAGTTCTTCCTCTCAATCTCATTATATTTTAGTGCACGCTCATAATCACTGACTTCAACTACCATTGCATCAAATTCCTTTTCCATTCCCTTGATATCAGTTTCTATCCCCTTTTTAAGACTCTCAAAGTGATCTTTCAGAAGTTTAAAGAAAGGCATGACCTCAGTTAAATAACATTCTTTCATTTGCTCAAAACCCCTTTCTCCTTCCGTTATACCAGTGGGTGTGATCCTTTTCTTGCAAGTTTTCTCAAAATCAACAAATAGTTGAAATATAACATATTGGCTAATTAAGGTCTTGCTTTTAGTGGCAATTGTTCTAGGAACAAGATGCATTGGTGTATTAGGAGGATACACAGTCGCTCTAGGCATTTTCCATAGAGGAGGGTTCGTTTCAACAATATTATCAGCTTTCTGCTTATCTAAATCCTTTTTCCAAAAAACTTGTTCGGGAGTCAACAATGTCTGAGGCTTAAACATGTTCAAGGAAATCCAGTTTTCCTTTTTGTAGTCATGGGGAGTGATAATTATTTTTTTTTCTTTGCATTTAGGATCATATAATTTTTTGTTCATCCTTTCCCTAGTGATTTCATCTGATTTCTTATCTTCCTCAGTGCACTCAACGTAACTAGGTTTCTGTCTAGGTTTAAGAATCTCATTGCCATCATAGATCACACTTTGAGCTGCTTTTGCTATCTTTCCGTACTCAGGGTTGGGTTTATCTATAATGGGAACACTATGCTTATCGCTTAGAACTCTATTTTTAGTGACCATGTGAGCAGTCTGAATGGTGTTACCTTGTATGTACAACTTGTTTTCAAGTTTGTTTTTCAAAGTTTTTAGATTAGAAAAATCTCTCAAGAGTTTTGATTCCTTTGCATTAAATTCTTGCTTAAGCATTTTCACATTTCTTGAAGTTCTTGTTTTTGCTTAGCTGTTTTAGAAAGTTTTTCTTGCAAGGAATTTAATTCTTGTTTCAATACTTCTTCTCTAAAATTACTTTTTCTAATGACTGTACGCACTTGGTCATCCATTTCCTGCTCACGAGTGGTCAACTCAAATTTAGCACGTTGTTCATAAATAGCAACACGTTCTTTATAGGCATTTAGTTCATAAATTACAGAATCATCAGGGGCACATGCAGTGTATTCATCAAAAACATAGTTATTGTTGACTGCAGAAGATGCATCACTTGGTACACCTTCACTTTCACTTTGTTTCACGTATTGATCATATGGGATAATATCGATATTACCTATATTTTCAACATTTGATTCAATAGTTTCAGTTGATTGTACTTTGTCATGCATCTGTTGCACATCAGCATTATCGTATAGTTTTAATACCTCTGAGATGAGTTTGTCTTGGGATGGGCCAGCTACTGGTGAAGAAGAGACCTTGGGAGAAACCATTGGAGAAATGCTAGCCATAAAACTTATGTGTGCCGTAGGTCCATCATCCACATCAGAGTCGTATGCATCACAATCAGCGACTTGAAAGGCATTCTGATGATTGTGACCTATCTCCTGAATAGGCTGCTCATCCACATCTGCATCATAGGTCTTGGCATTGCCCTCAGCTAGAAACAGCAATTCCTCTTCATCCAAAGCAGCACCATTGTCCTGAGCTTGTACCAGCAGCATCTTATCTCTGAAGTAATCAGCATTCTGTGGACGCTTTGGAGATGTGCAGTTCCTTGCAATGTGTCCCTCACCACCACAGTTATAACATTTGATTGGCTTAGCTTGACCTTGGTTACCTATCCTTCCTCGATTCTGGTTGCCAACATAACCTCTACCAGCTCCACCTCTTCCCTGATCATACTGTCTTTCCTGAACTGGTTGCACCACGATCCTTCCATCTTTAACAGTGGCTTGATTGTGTGGGTTAGATGCTGTTCTGAGGTTGTTGTTGGTTTGTGGGAGAGAATTCATGTTTTGACTAATCAGAAGAGCTAGTTGATTAATGAAGTTACCCACGTGTGCATCAGCATCAGCTTGTTTGAACATAGGATCAGGAATGAGTTTGTGATTACCATTACCCAAGGGTATGACTTGTGATGCTTTGGTTGTGATTCCGATGTTTGAGTAGAAGGCAGTTGAGTCATTAGACGAGCTTGTCTCTCCCTGGTTGGTTTTGAACTGATTGAGAATCAATTTTTCAAACATAGCATGTCTCTCATTCTGAAGGAGGAAGGCATAGAGTTGCTCATAGTTTGTATTCTTCAATCCTTTAGTGAGCTTCACAGCGGTGACAAACTTGTGCCATTCGGGATTCATGTTGTTCACAAATTTTGAGTTCAGCTGAATGTTAGGCATAGTCATTCTGATGTTCCTCATGTCATTCACTAACTTATGAAATCTCACATAGTACTCATAGACATTCTCATCTGGTTTCATCTTGAAGTGTTCAAATTCGTCATAGAGTTGGGATTCTCTGTCTTCCATAGTTAATTCTGAACCTGAGAGAAGCATCTTAACATTATCCCAAACTGCCTTTGCATCAGTGTTATGATTGATCAGCTTGTAGATGTCTTTAGGAAGACCTTGAAGAACAATGTTTGAAGCCCTGATATCTGCATCGAATCTCTTTTTCTCCTTATCATCAAGCTCATCATACATCTTAGGTCTGTCCATTCCATAAACAGGAGTACCATCTTCATTAGTATCAAGTATGTCTCTAGTCGTCTCAACTCGATATGGTCCTTCATCAATGGATTTGAGAATGTTGACACCATTTTCCTTTCCAAGGCAGTACAATCTGATTCGTTGAGCCCAAGAATCGTAGTCAGTTCTGTCAAGCATGGGTGGACGAGTATCTGACCCAGCTGCTTGAACATCCTCTGCAACAGTGGAGATGATAGTAGGAATGTTGGTAGACATGTTAACAGATAATACGGGATTTTATAACTCTATGATTAAACCGAGAAATAGATTCTTTCACGGGATTTTACTAAATCAAGAGAAAACCGTAAACAATCACCCAAGTCGCTAGAAGATAATGCACCAAGTCGCTAACACTTAATTCGCTACACTACTAAGTCGCTAGAGTCCCAAGTCGCTAGACAAATGCAAGTCGCTAAGTAGTAACTCGCTAAGCCTCAAGTCGCTAGCAAAATTTTGGCAGCAATTCGCTACTCAAGTCGCTAAAGATACAAGTCGCTAAAGAGCAACTCGCTACAGACTAAGTCGCTACCCGTAGTGGAGAGTCCACTACTTGTACTGTAAATCGCTAGATCTAAGTCGCTAGGTCTAAAACTGTAACTCGCTACAAATTTGTAAAGTAAGTCGCTACGAAGAAAGTAATCCGTGAGTTAAGTCGCTAGCAAGAAAAAACCACATAAACATCACTTTTCAATCCAAAAACAACCTAACCAAGATGATTTAAGCTTACCAAATGAAAACCTACACACTTTTGATGATTCTAAACATAAAAGTACTAACAAAATCCAAACTTTAACACAAGAAATCAACCAAATGATGCAAAAACCACTAGACTTTTTCAAACTCAAAACCCACCTAAAAACCACTAGAAATCCAAAGATGTGCAAGATATGATCAAACCATGGCTCTTGATACCAATTTTTGGATATTAGTTTTCACATACACATCAAACCATAACACAAAGTGGCGTATAGATGGAATTCTAGAGAGAGAAAGTTAGAGGTTTAGGGAACTTAGTGAGAGAAAGTGAAAGATATTATTATGAGCTCCAACTCTCTACCTTGGGAGGTAGAGAGTATTTATAGTCTTACATAAATCACCACACATCGGGTTGTGGATCAGGCATACAGTGGGTAAAGACCCGTCCGTCCTCCACGGTGTTACTTAACTAAATACTACTTAACATAAAAGGACTACGACTACGAGCTTTCTAACGATTACATATACTTGAGGTGTCCGACTCTTTAATACCTGGAATTTCTAATTCCTAACACATCAAAGTCTTAATTTCCAACAGGGAAGTAAATAGAGACTACTTAGACTGCGGAAGCTCCTGCAAAGTCATCTATGAGCATTGTTTTCTGAAGCTCAATCCTTCGATAAGGTCGAAGAGAGTAGATTCGAAGGTACCTTTGGTGGGATTCTCAGGGGAGCATTCATGGCCTCTGGGAGAAGTCCCTCTGGAGGTTATGATTGGAGAAGGAAGGCTAAAAAGAACAGAAACCCTGGTTTTCGCGATCGTAAGGTCTGAATCTCCCTATAACCTGTTGATAGGGAGAACCGCAATGCAGAAAATGGGTATCGTTGTCTCCACCATACATGCTGCGATCAAATTCCAAACACCCTATGGTATTGGAACGGTTTTCTCTAGCTACAACGCGAAGAAGCCTACAAATGTAGGCAAATGGGTCAAACAAAATCCTGAAGAGGTTTCGAAGGATATTCTCAGCTGCACTAATGCCGAAGAGCGCATCGTAGTAAACGATCTACATTCTGATCAGACAGTGGTCATTAGAAAGCAGCTCCCTGCCACCTTTAAGGCAGAACTGGAAAAGTTACTAAGGGCTAACGCGGATGTCTTCTCATGAACGTACTCTGACATGACGGGGGTCCCCAAAACCCTCATCATAGATGGAAAGCCCTTCGGCACTGAGCACAAGCTTAACGAGTTCAAGCATATTGAACCTATCAAGCAGAAGCGTCGAAGCCTTGCACCCGAAAGGAATGCAGCAGCATGCAAGGAGGTGGATGAGCTCGTAGCAGCAGGTATACTCAGGGAAGTGAAGTATCAAACCTGGGTAGCCAATCCAGTGATGGTTAAGAAGCATGATGGAGGATGGAGAATGTGTGTAGACTTCACCGACATCAACAAGGCCTGTCCGAAGGACTGTTATCCTCTACCAAAAATTGATTGGAAGGTGGAATCCTTATCAGGGTTTTGACTGAAATGTTTTATGGATGCTTACAAAGGTTACCACCCGATACAGATGGCAGAAGAGGACGAAGAGAAAACAGCCTTTTTTTACAGGAAAAGGCGTATATTGCTACAAGAAGATGCCCTTCTGTCTGAAGAATGCAGGTGCCACCTACCAAAGTCTAGTGGACAAAGCCTTCACCAAGAAAATAGGTAGGAACCTCGAAGCATACGTAGACAACATGGTCATCAAGAGCAGAACGGAGGAGGACATGCTCTTCGACATAAAGGAAACCTTAGATCAGCTTCGCGCCATCAACATGAAGTTAAACCCCAAGAAGTGATCTTTCGGTATGGAGGAAGGGCAATTCTTGGGGCACCTGATCATAAATCAAGGTATCAAAGCCAACCCTTCGAAGGTCAAAGCCATCACAGACTTGCAGGCTCCTAAGTCTCTCAAGGATGTACAGAGTTTGAACAGAAAGCTAGCAGCCCTCAGCAGATTCTTATCAAAGGGTGCAGACAGGTCCTTGAATTCTTCAAAACACTTAAGGGATACACAGTGTTGATCCCAGTTGAGCAAATGATCTAATATAGAAACTGACTTGTAACAAAAACTTATTAAGTATTACGTGGAATTTAACACTTAATCTTAAGAAGAAGAACAATTAACATTCAACACCTCAATATTATTGATAATACGAATACTCTTACAGTATTAGGGTTTTGCAACCTTGAAGTGTATCGACCTTAGATATAAAACTTACATATCTCTAATCTAACCTAGGACCTCCTTTTATAGGCTAAGGAGTCCTATACATTATACAATACGTAACCTACAAGATAAATATCTTTTCCATATTTATCTAATACAATAAACTAAACCGACTATTACAATACTAGCAGTGGTTACATATCAATATCAGTGGTTACATTCTTCTACTAACCGCGGTTTTTCTTCATCCGTGGTTACATCCTTCTGTCCGTGGTTATATCCAATCTGTCCGTGGTTCCAGTACTAAGAGTAATTCTTGATCCAAGGAACCTAAAACCCAACAATCCTCCCCTAAACTTGATACATTCCAACAGAATTCTCAAGTTTCTTTTAAGCTCAAAACATCTGAATTGGAGGATGTAGCCAAACACTTACTAGCCTTAAGAATATTCTCATACTTCAGCAACAAATTGTAAGCTTGACCATCATAGGGTACTAACATCTTGATACAACCAGGCTTCAACATCTGAGCAATAACTGCTGGATACTTATTCAGTTGAGGATAATCACCTTCTACAAGCATATGAATAATTTCTCAAGAAACAGTTAAAACATGAACTCCACAAGTTTGATATAAAAACCATCTAGTAACTTGACCATTGTAGAGTCCTTTCCATTCAGGTTCATCATGAGTAGGTTCAAATAAAATCTTCAAATGATGGTAAACCAGTCTCTCATGATAATCATTTGGATGTACTTCACCAAACTTATTCTTGTAAAGTATCCAAAGATTCATCAAATTATCTTTATAAAAAAACTGAAAACTGTGAAAATTTATTATACTCATAAACTTCATTGTTGAGTCTTTGAATTTTCCAAACTCCTTCACTTCCATTAAGCTCAAACTCATAAGAAATAATTTGATTACCATCTGCAACTAATTTCAATCTTTTAGAATCAGATGTCTCTTGAACCTCAGATTTTCTCTTTCTTTTACTTTGAATCCATTCATCATCCTTTTTAATCCACTCTTCCTCCTTTTTAGAATTCATTGGACAGTAATCATCATGATTAATTCTCATACATTTCTCATAAATCTCAAAAATTCTTTCAAATAAACACCTACTAAGATTATCAAAAACATGTATGCCAGAATTCTTAATAATCTTCATCAATACATTCCTCATCTGAGCAATTGAAGGAGGTTTCTTTCTTACAACTTGCTTCTTTTCTTTACTGACCTTCCTTGCCAAGTTACCCAAAAGTCTAGATTTTTCCTCATCATCCAACAAAGCCCATTCTTGTGCAGTCTACTCATTACTCATTAATTCAGAAGCTTCAAGATAGTTTTGTGATTCATACCATGTAGCTAACCATCTCTGACTAGCTTCCTCTTCATCTTGCTTTCTTTTCACTAAAGCTGCTTGATCATAAGCTACAATACTTTTAGCATACTCTGCATCATAACCTTCTTGTTCTGCTTTATTTTTAAACTTCAGCTCTGGTACTGCAACCCCTTTTCCTTTTCCAATATCAGATTGAACTACCTTCTTCTTCAAAGGTTCACCAATAACTAAACTTTTTGTTTTGGGTTTATTTGCAGTAGATGAAACAGATAAAACAGGTGCAATGATGGGTGTAGAAATAGATGAGGTTTTACTTAGGTTTATCAATGTACTTGCAGCTTCTTTCTCAACTTCTTTAGTTTTAGGTTGTGATTCAGAGAGAGTTGTGACAATAGTGGAAGTGGTTATGATAGCAGTGGGTATGATAGTAGTGGGTATAATTGTGATGTCTGAAACTGCATCAGTGGTTACAAGAGTACTAACCATGGTTTCAGACATATCATCAGTGTTTGTGTCCTTCACTACATCTTCTACAACATTCTTCAAAATTTCAAGAACTGCCTCATTCCCATCTTTATCAGAGACCAAAAATTCATTATCTCCACTATCAACATCTTCATCCATAGGTACATCAACAGATATATCACCAGCCTCCCCTGAATTCATGCCTTCACTCCTCCCCTATTTGGATACATCTTCCACAGTCAGAGCTGGAGAGGAGTCCACCTTCTTTTTCTTTCTGCGCATAGCTTTCAAAACAGCAACCCCAGGTCTCCTTACTTTTTCCAAAACCAACACTCTATGCTTCAATCTCCTAATATTATTTCCCTGAAACACACTCAACTTCTGTAGACCTGAAATTGTATTCTCCATTTTAGCACACTTAGCCGTCAATTCATTTAAACGTTCAAGAATATCCTCCCCACTTCGACCTGTGTTAACTGGTCCGAGAGGTGGTTCATTGAAAAAGTCACCATGTACAAACTCAAGATCCGTCAATTCAGTTTCATGTTCCAATCTATCCTCATCACTTCGAGCTGTGTTAACTGCTCCGAGAGGTGAATCCTTGGATATAGTAAATATAGCATCAGACCGTGCCTGATCATCTATGCACCCTGTAGCAGCCAGTTGGCTAGGGATTCCTCCACCTATGTTAAGTTCCAAGGAACTCTCTACATTAGGAGTTGCCAATGGTTGGGTCTTATTT
Source organism: Chrysanthemum seticuspe (assembly GCA_019973895.1). NCBI lineage: Eukaryota > Viridiplantae > Streptophyta > Magnoliopsida > Asterales > Asteraceae > Chrysanthemum > Chrysanthemum seticuspe. Next base: position 93,621,009 of record BPTQ01000009.1, on the reverse strand, counting down.
ATGTTTCCACTATCCTGACCAGCATCTAAGCATGAATCAGTAGTGGAAGCCCTTCCAATCATGTCACCTCCACTCCATGTGACAGCCTCATTAACAACACCACTAACACTAGCCTGAGGTAGCTTAGTGCCCTTCTTTCTCCTAGTCCATACAATAGGTGTAACAGTGGTTTGGGTATGACTATCAGTGGATTGAGGTGTACAAGTAGTGGATACAGTGACAATAGGTTGAGACTCAAGACCTTCATCAAACTCAGGATCAACAGGCAAAGTAAGCATGTGAGGAAATAAAGGAACATCTCTAATTTGTACATTATGTGGCTGATTCCTCATATGAGCAAAAACCTTAGGAAGCATATGATGTACTTCATACTCCCTAGTATGTTCAACAGGTTCCTCTATTTGATGTTCCACAATCAGTTGAACAAATCTAGGATACAAATAATATTTACCCTTCTTCCTAATGTTTTGTACGAACCCCTCATAAATCATCCTAGACCAATTAAACTTCCTTCCATCAGATAAACAAATAATAGCAGTAGCAATTTTTGAAAGAAAGTCATTAAAACCTGTGGTCTTGTTACTCATACACATCAACAAGGTGTGAATCAAAAACTTCCATTGTTGTGAAAACAAACTCTTAAAGAATTGTACCTTTTCACCCCTATGTGTATATCCTAATCTCTCTAAACCAGCAACAATCTCAACATCTGAAAGATTATCAACACCATCAGCATCATCAAACTTCAAAACTTCCCTAATGATTTCCTCAGTAACAGAAATAGCATGCTCATCCACAGCAGAACTAAACACCTCCACGCCATCAACCTCTTCAAGTGTAGCATTCCTCCAGAATTGATGTATGTAGGCTTTAAGAATGGTGGGTTTAACTGTTAAAGCATAGTGAATGGGACTGTGAACTAGGAAATTGATCATTTGATGAAACCCTTCAGATCGAGCATTCTTAGTGAGGATGGCAACAAGGTTATGTGAAGTGGAATACTTTTCAGCCATTGTGATTAATGATGAGTATGAAGTGGGTTTTGTGAATTATGCAAAGAAAGTGATTAGGGTTAAGGTTGAGCGCCAATTGGAAGAGGTTTGAGAATCAAATAAATGATCTGTCCGTGATTTGGGGAGAGTGATATAGGTTTGCCAATGTTACCAAACAGCCCCTGTAATATCCAAAACTAAGCAGCATGCTATCCGCGGTTGAAACATACCATCAATGGATACATTGGATCACTTCTTCCAAACAACCAAGAGATATAGCAAGTAAATCTGTGTCACAATAAGTAAGATCTCACAAAAATAGGAAGGATTACACACATGTTTTTTTTTTTTTTTTTTTATCAACTATCACAAGCAGCTAACACACCAGCTCCTTATGCATACAAATCCTTCATACCTGCAAGTCAAAAACACAAAACCAACACAGAGAATAAGGTTATTGTTGTCAGTGGTTAGTAAGAGCCAGAAGTGGTTCCAAAAGACCTATCCGTGGTTTGAACAGGTAAGTCAATATGGTCAACTTCTAGAACTAATATCAGTCCAATGCCCAAGAAACTCATTAACTCCCCAACCACATTTAACCTTCCCCTTATTTACTTCCATAACCCTAAACTCCACTTATAAAAAGAACCCAAATCTTACATAACTCACACACAAATCAATATCAAAACCCTAATTGCTCCAAAGTCTCCAATCAACTGCAATCACAATGTGGAACCCTAGTTGGAATAAACCAGAAGTAGTGAATCTAACATCCTCCTCATCCTCATCATCATCTTCATCATCAAGTGAAGATGGTAACCCATGGCAGTTCTACTTTCCTCCACAAGAACCAAGACCATTAAAATCCCTATTTCTTCCATCATCTGAATATGATAGTGTGGTGAATCTAAGTGATGCATCTGAGGACTCTGATGACTCCTCAAAGAAGATAACTTCAAACTCCCAACCTTCATCATCCCAACCCCAACCAAGACCTCGAACAAGAAATCCACCACTCCCAAAAGACAGAGAGGTGGTTCTTGGTCTTCCTGCACCAAGTTGTGGTGCTTCTTCACACATCGTAAGGGGGAAGGGAAAAAATAAAATGGAATGATGCTTTTAGGTGAAACCAGTAGATGCAAGTATGATATGACTATGTCCTTTGTGCTTCATCTACTGTATTCATCTTCATCATCTTTGTTTGCATCAATCCATCCTTCCCATTTTGATCCTTAGCTGCTTCATCATACTGGTCATGCATATCACAAATGCATATCCAGCAATCATGCATATCCAACAGCTGAGGATAGTAATAGGAAATCATGTATAGAAGTAGTCTTTTAATTTGTACTTGAAGTTTCATTGTAAGCTGTAAGCTATAAACTGTTTTGATGAATGAATGAACAATTTAACTTCAGTACTTCTTTAGCTTCTATAATGACTTGTCTTTTATCTGCAAAATGGTTAGTAGAAACACAGAACAACAAGCAGTGGTTTGAACAACACTATCAGCGATTAGAAACAAAGATAACAATACTAAGATTACATAATAACAGTCCAATACTTATACAAACTGATACAAAACAATTTGAGAATTTAGAGATTAATCATTCCAATACTAACAACAAGATACTGAAACCTCCCCACATCAAAAGCTTTAGTGAGAAGATCAGCCACATTGAAATCAGTATGGATTTTTACCATTTGAATCAACCTTTTCTCATTACAATCTCTAATAAAGTGATGCCTTATCTCAATATGTTTAGTTCTAGAATGTAAAACAGGATTTTTAATAATTCAAATTGTACTATTATTATCAATGTAAATCTTAGTATGCATAAAATTGTACCCAAAATCCAGCAATTGATTCTGAATCCAAAGAACTTGACCACAGCAACTAGCAGCAGCCACATATTCAGCTTCAGTTTTCGAATTAGCCACAATGGTTTGCTTTTTACATTGCCAAGAAATTAATCTGCTTCCCAAGAACTGACATCCTCCAGTAGTAGACTTCCTATCCAAACTAGCTCTAGCATAGTCACTATCTGTGTAGGCCACCAAGTCAAAAGGGGAATCCTTAGAGTACCAAAGGCCCAATTTAGGATGACCTTTCAAATATCTAAAGATCCTCTTAAAAGCATTCATGTGTGAGGTATTTGGTGTGACTTGAAATCTTGCACACACACATACTGAGAACATAATATCTAGGGATGGCAACGGGTCGGGTTCGGGGCGGGTTTTAGTGAACCCGTACCCGTACCCGTTTATAATATCCAAACCCGAACCCGCCCCAATACCCGATGGGTACCCGATTATTATTATCCATCGGGTTATCGGTTTTCCCCGTAGGTATCGGTTATCCCCAATTAAAATCATCGTTGTACAACTCAACTTAAAAAAAACCAAAACACCCTAATATATTCAAAGTTTTTAGAAGTTAAAGAAAACGACTTCAATAGTCGTAATGTTTAAAGATTAAAGAGTTATTGTGTCATGTGTGTGAGAATTAAATCGTCAAGCGTAACTGTTAATTCAATACTTTGTAATTACCAAGATATATGCTATTAAGGAGTAGAGTAGAAACAAAAAAATTGTACAAGGTTAAGAGATCAAAACATATTAGGACCTTATATAAATTAGCAAAAAAAATGGGTACAAATTTGGGTATACGGGTACGGATACGGCTACGGGTAAACGGGCGGGTATTAATAGAACCCGAACTCGTACCCGTACCCGAAAAGAAAAAAATATACCTACCAGAACCCGTATCCAAACCCGCGAACCCGCCCCCGAACCCGACCCAACCGGTTCGGGTTTCGGTTTTCCCCATCGGTTTCGGGTGCTTTTGCCATCCCTAATAATATCTGGCCTAGATGCAGTGAGATACATCAAAGATCCAATCATGGATCTGTACAACTTCAAATCTACTTTGGGACTTCCATCATCTGGTAGCAGGGGTTTCTGAGTCTCCATTGGTGTACTTGCACTCTTTACATCTTGAAACCCAAACTTCTTTAACACATCTGCTACATACTTGTCATGACTAATGAAGATACCATCAGTCCTTTGTTGAACCTGTAGTCCCAAAAAGAAAGTGAGTTCTCCCATAGAACTCATCTGAAACTTATCATGCATAAGTTTCTCAAAATCTCTGCATAGCTCCTTGTTTGTAGAGCCAAAGATGATTTCATCTACATAAACCTGAACCAACAAAATATCATCTTTGTGCTTTCTAATGAACAAAGTTTTATCAATCAGCCCTCTTTTAAACCCATTGTCCATCAAATAAGTAGACAGGCACTCATACCATGCCCTAGGAGCTTGATGCAACCCATACATAGCCTTTCTCACCCTATAAACCTTGTCAGGATGATCAGGATCTTCAAAACCAGGAGGTTGACAAACATAAACCTCCTCATCAATAGTGCCATACAAAAATGCACTTTTAACATCCATCTGATACACAACAAAATTCTTGAATGAAGCATAAGCCAAAAACAATCTAATAGCCTCTATTCTTGCAACTGGAGCAAACACTTCATCATAATCCAAACCTTCAGTTTGTGTGTATCCTTGAGCAACCAATCTTGATTTGTTTCTTACAACAATTCCTCTTTCATCCCTCTTGTTTCTGAACACCCATTTAGTCCCAATTGCCCTTTTACCATTAGGAAGATCAACCAATGTCCAAACCTCTTGAAGCTTGAACTGTAAAAGCTCCTCTTGCATCGATTCTACCCAGCCTTCTTTTGATAAAGCTTCTTCCACTCTCTTGGGCTCCTTTTGAGATAGAAAACAAGCAAACAGGAAATTTTGCAGATCTTTATGACTGTTTCTTTTGTGAAGTGATCTTGCAAAGAACCCATGTTCAGGAAAAGGTTCAGTGTTCTTAACCCTGCTTCTTGTTTGAACTGGAGTATTCAAGTTTCCAAGTATTTGTTCCTTGGGATGAATCTTGTGAATCCTTGTAGTGGTGATTGGACTTTCATGAATGACAGTTTCCAAATTAGACAAATCAGTATTGAAGAAATCATCCATGTCTTCATCATCAGTAGGAGTATCAATCTCAATCAAAGCAGACATATTAGGATCATGTGGATACTCCTCTTCTCCAAATAATGGCTTTCCAGTTGGTCCAAAGAAAGTACTATCACCAGTACTTTTATCCGGGGTTTCACTTGAACTATCAGTGGTAGAAGATGGCTTGTCAGCGGTTACAGTTGGCCTATCAGTGCTTTCAGTAGGCTTAGCAGTGCTTGCAGACTGCTTTTTCTTCTTTTCAATTTCTTCTACCGACACTGAGTTATCTTTCAACAACTCATCCTTATCTTGATGATGATCAACATTTCCTCCATCTGTCAGTACTTCATCATCAGTGGGACTTTGCTTATCAATGATGGAAGGAACAGAACCAGCTTTCCACTTTTCAACTAAATAGAACTCCTTTGGAGAATCAGCTTCCTTAGAAGTAGTTTCAGCATTAGAATCCTTTTGTTTACCTGCATTAACATTAGTGGAAGTTCCTGCAATGATAGGCTCATAATTCATAGATTTGGTTAGCATATCAATGTTAAATAGCCAGTCTGGTCCTTTGGTCTCAACACTAGGAGTCTTTTCACTGAATTGAACATGTAGGTTCTCTTCAACAAGTCTAGTCCTCCTATTGTATACTCTAAAGGCTTTGCTATTAGTAGAATAGCCTAAAAAGTATCCATCATCTGCTTTTTCTTGAAACTTGCCTAGGTAGTCTATGGTATTCAAGATGGTAACAGGACACCCAAAAGGTTTTAGGAATGCAATCATTGGCTTCATATCATGTAACAACTCATAAGGGGTCTTGTTATGAGGCTTCACTACCTTACTTCTGTTTTGCACATAACATGCAATTCCTACAGCTTCAGCCCAAAAGGTAGTTGGTAACTTAGACTCTGACAACATGGTCCTAGCAGCCTCAATTAGTGTTCTATTTTTTCTTTCAGCTACACCATTCTGTTGTGGTGTTCTAGCAACACTAAACTGTCTTTCAATACCTTTAGCTACACAGAACTAATTCATCACATCATTTTTAAACTCAGTTCCATTATCACATCTGATTACTTTAACCTTATGGTTCACTAGATTTTCTATCTTAGTAATGAAACTCTTGAGAATCTCACTAGTCTCACTCTTAGCAGCCAAAAAGTATACCCAAGAAAATCTACTATAATCATCAGTGATAACTAGGCAATACTTCTTATGGTTCAAGCTTCTAACAAAGGTAGGTCCAAATAAGTCCATATGAAGCATAAACAGTGGTTGTGAGATGGTGTTTACAGTTTTGGTATTACAAGAAGCTCTATGTTGTTTTCCTTTTTGACAGGCCACACACAGTTCCTTACACTCAAAAACCTTAGAAGGTAACCCTCTCACTAAGTTGCCTTTTACCAGTTTATTGATTGTTTTGTAATTGAGATGACCTAGCCTTCTATGCCATAAAATAGACTCATCTACAGATGCTTTAGCAAACAAACATAAGGACCTGTTAGGAAGAACATCTTTAAGATCAAAACAATATATATTTTCCTTCCTAGGTACCCTAAGTTGTATAAACTTCTCATCAGGCATCTTAAACTCAGGAGACAACACCACACACTCAGTTTCCCCAAAAAGTACCCAGTTTTTCTTATCACACATTTGAGAAACACTGAATAAATTGTACTTAAGTCCCTGTACCAAATAGACTTTTTCAAAGTCTAAATTCCCTGTTCTGATTGTTCCTCTGCCAAGTATCTTTCCTCCCTTTGGATCATTGCCAAATGCCACATATCCTCCATCAAAAGCTTCAAAATCTTCTAGATTGCTTCCATCCCAAGTCATGTGCCCAGAGCAACCACTATCAAAAACTCCTTTATCTTTTAGCTCAGTTTGAAGATTGCCCTGCACATTAAATTACACAAATTAGTTCCTTTTGTTGACCCAAGCCAATACTGACTTGGGTCTGCCCTGTGCATCAAAATATTCGAATTTCTTTAGGTCCATTGATGCACAATTGACATGTGGTAAAACCTTGGTCTTAGGCTTCCACTGCCAACTAGCTGAGGCCTTAACAGCATAAAAATGATTTCCAACCACTGCGTCAGTTATCACCTTTGGAATTTTTAAAACTTCTTTTGAATCAGTGGTGATATTTTGCTTAACAGTGGTTTGATTCTGCTTAGCCGTGTTTACATTTTGCTTAGCAGTGGTTGGAACCCATTTAGGTGCAGCAGTGACAATTGATTTTGTTTTCCCATTCCTCATTAACATTGCCCTAGGAATCAAGTTACTGTTAGGATGAGGGTTTGATTTCCTTGAAAAGTTTTGATGATTTACCCTCCTCCAATGATTCCAAACTGGTGGTCTGTTTTTATGACAATTTCTCTGTAAGTGCTCAAAACTACCACAGTTATAACAAGCTTTCTTGACACATTGAAACTCATCACCTAATCTGTTAGAAATTAGACCATTTAAGCTTCTTTGATTACCCCTAGGTTTATATTGTTTCATCTGTTCCCTAGGTATTTCCCTGTACTCTACTACTTTCTTGGTAACTTTAGCTCCAAATCTAGGTACAAGGTTGACTTGCTGTGAATCAACTTTCTTAACTTTCTCTACCTCTTCAGACTTAGTTGATTCAGTACTATCTTCCTCAGAGTCTGATTCCCAATCTTCTATAATGGGAGCATCAGATGACTTATCAGAACTTATCTTAGGTGTTTCAGTCTTATTTATCTCTTCTACAAGTTTGTTAAAACTGAATTCACTACTAAATGACAGTTCTTTAGCAGGTGGTACATGTTTCATCAAAGAGGGTGGTGGCATATTATTGTATCCAAGACCAGTACCATCTTTGAACAGTTTTTGACCTATTGGCTTATTTACTAGATCAGAAGCATATTGTGTTTTGGCAACCCTAACAACATGTTTTTCTTTTTCATCTAGGGCCTTTTGTTTTACACTCTCTGCCTCTGCTAGTTTATCTTTAAGCATTTTAATCTATCTATCTTTAAGATCAATTTCACCACCTAGTATATTGATCTTTTCTACATACTCAAACTCACATTTAATACAGTATTTTAGCTTCTCTTCCACACCCTCTAGACCAACTCTATAACCTAAGTTATCTAGAGTCAATCTTTCTACTTCTTTCCTCATACTCTCAGTGATAGCTTTTTGAGATTCTAAGTTATCATAACATGATTTAAAAGAACAAGTAGATGTTTTAGAATCATTAGATACCTCAGAATCTGAACCCGAAGATGAAGCATAGGCCATTAGAGCAAATTTATGCTCTTTTGAAGCTTCACTAGCAAGAAAAGCTGCATTTGGACCTTCTTCAATTTGATCACTCCAGTCATAATCACCAAGCCCATCTTGAGCAACCAAAGCTGAAGAAGCAGCAGACTCTTCTGTTGTCTTCTTAATGCCTTCAATTCTTTTAGGAGCTCGACATTGCCTAGCAAAGTGACCTTTCTTCTTGCAGTTAAAGCACTCCATCTTGCTTTTTTCGAATCCAGCTCTCCTTTGACCATCATACTTAACCTGTCTTCCAGTCCTCCTCAGAAACTTCCTTGCTTGGAGAGTCAACATTGCCATTTGCCATTGAAGATTAATCTCTTCAAGATCATCAGGATCAATTTGATCCAGATCTTGATTCAGCACAGTAACACTGGTAGTTAAATCAGCCAGAAAAGCACAGATTGCACCATCACTGACATTATCACTAACAGTGGTATTGTTTGCAATAGCCGTGGTTATACCATAGGCAGCAGTGGATACATCTTGTGGGCTTTTGTGATTAGTGGATACAAAAGCAATGTTTTGATTAGCAGAAGATGTGTTAGCAAAGTTATTCTCAGACTCATAAACCTTCAAGTTGTTGAAGAGATTGTCTAGAGTCATATTAGGAAAATCCTCCTTATTTCTCCACACAATTGTATGAATAGCCCATTCAGGTGATAAACTCCTAATGAACTTCAAATTAATATCTTCTTGAAGAAACTTGTAATTCACTGACTTCAGTTGACTGATAAGTTTTTGAAGTCTATTATATGTGCCATCAAGTTTTTCTCCACTAAGAGCAGTGAAGGTTTCAAATTGATGCTTGAGCATATTCATCCTTGACTTCTTAGTAGCTTCATTACCAGCAAACCTTAATTCAAGAGCATCCAATAAATCTTTAGCAGACTCATATTGATCAAAGTCCAAGGCAAACTCATTAGGTATTCCTATAGAGAGAATATTGTGAGCTTTGATCTCCATTTTCCTTTTAGCTTTATCAGGTTCACTAACAATAGCTATCTCTTTTCCATATTCACCCTTCTTAGGAAGAGTGTCACCCTTTTCAACGACATCCCAGAGAGCATAATCAATCATACGAATGTATTGCCTCATTCGCATTCTCCAAATTTGATACTCACCATGCTTGAGCATGGGTACCTTAGAAGCAGTCACCATGTGAGTTTCGTCAGACATCTTAACTTACTTGAATAAAGCTTAACAGACTTCTTCTTGGTTACAGTTTCTAGATCACAAGCTCTGATACCACTTGTTGATCCCAGTTGAGCAAACGATCTAATATAGAAACTGACTTGTAACAAAAACTTATTAAGTATTACGCGGAATTTAACACTTAATCTTAAGAAGAAGAACAATTAACATTCAACACCTCAATATTATTGATAATACGAATACTCTTAAAGTATTAGGGTTTTGCAACCTTGAAGTGTATCGACCTTAGATATAAAACTTACGTATCTCTAATCTAACCTAGGACCTCCTTTTATAGGCTAAGGAGTCCTATACATTATACAATACGTAACCTACAAGATAAATATCTTTTCCATATTTATCTAATACAATAAACTAAACCGACTATTACAATACTAGCAGTGGTTACATATCAATATCAGTGGTTACATTGTTCTACTAGCCGCGGTTTGTCTTCATCTGTGGTTACATCCTTCTGTCCGTGGTTATATCCAATCTATCCGTGGTTCCAGTACTAAGAGTAATTCTTGATCCAAGGAACCTAAAACCCAACACACAGATAGAAAGACGTTTCAATGGAGCACAGATGCAGAAGCTGCCTTTCAAAAGCTCAAGGAGTTCATGGCAATTCTACCTACACTTACCGCCCCAATCAAAGGCGAAGTGTTATTTATGTACATCGCAGCCTCCTTCGAAAGCATCAGTGTTGTTTTATTGGCGGAAAGGGAAAAGAAGCAAATCCCTATCTACTTTGTTAGTAGAGTTCTACAGGGAGCTGAGCTAAATTACCCAGAGTTGGAAAAGTTAATCCTAGCTTTGGTTCATGCTGCGAGGCGCCTTCAAAGGTACTTCCAGGCTCACCCCATAATCGTGCTCACTGACAAGCCAATTAAGCAGATACTTTCGAAGCCAGAGAAATATGGAAGCATAGCTAAATGGGCAATCGAGCTAGGAGAGCACGAAATTGAGTACAAGGGTAGGAACTCGGTCAAAGGGCAAATACTGGTAGACTTTTTAGCAGAAACACCCTCCGAGCCGAAGCAGGACAACAAAGTTTCTAACAAGAAGCCTGCAAAGACAGTCAAAGGGTGGAAACTTTACACCGATGGGGCCTCCAGCTCCGACGGATCAGGTGCAGGGTTGATGCTAGTCAGCCCTGAAGGAAAGGAGTATACATATGCACTCCGCTTCGAATTTGATGCTACTAATAATGAAGCGGAGTACGAAGCCTTGCTAGCAAGTCTCCGACTGGCTAAAGACATGGAGGTAGAAGACTTGGCTATTTTTGTTGACTCACAACTGGTGGCCAACCAGATCAAGGGCTCCTACGAAGCAAGACAGCCTATCATTAAGCAGTACCTAAACAAAGCTAAGGAGATGCTCGAAGGATTCACTTCCTACGACATAGAGCATGTTCAAAGAAACCAAAACAAAAAGGCAGATGCACTTAGCAAACTAGCATCAATGGCATTCGCTCATTTAACTAAGGAGGTTCTGGTCGAAGTATTGGCAGAAAGGTCCATCATCCGAAAGGAGGTATCTGACGTAATACTGGAGGAAGATTCAAACTGGATGACTCTGATCAGAGAGTACTTAATAAGTGGCATACTGCCGGAGGATTAGAAGCTAGCACGAAAGGTCCGCATCAAAGCACCACAGTATAGGATCATGGGAAATTACCTATACCGAAGGTCTTTCTTGTCTCCATGGCTCCATTGTGTAGGACCTAGGCAAGCTTCCAACATAATTCAAGAAGTGCACAAAGGGTCTTGCGGGCTACATGCAGGACCTCGCTCCGTTGTTTCTAAGATAATGAGGATAGGCTACTATTGGCCTTCGATGCATAGGGACGCAGTGGAAATTATCCAGAAGTGTGAAGCCTGCCAAATCCATTCAAGAGTACCAAGGCTACCAAAACAAGATATGACCTCCGTGACATCCGCATGGCCTTTCAGCCAATAGGGGATAGATATCGTGGGCCCTCTATGGATTGCTCCAGGAGGGGTAAAATTTTTGGTCGTAGCCATCGATTACTTCACGAACTGGGTCGAAGCCAATCCCTTAGCATCAATCACATGGAAGCACATGGAAAAGTTTGTGTGGGAGCACATCATTTTCCAGTTCGGAGTACCCCATATCATCATATCAGATAATGGGAAGCAGTTTGCCGAAGGAATGTTTCCCGTGTTTTGCAGAGGCCTGAACATAAAGCAGTCCTTTACCTCCGTTTACCATCCTCAAGGTAACGGGGCAAGTAGAGGTCACTAACAGGGACATCATCCAAGGCATAGAACGAAGGCTCGGTTACAGCCACCATGGTTGGGTGGATGAGCTGCCCCACGTATTCTGGGCCCACAAAACACACACAAAGTCAAGTCATGGGGAGAAACCTTTTAGCTTGATATATGGCACAGAAGCTGTCATTCCTTCGGAAGTAAGTGTCGAAACAAAATGAGTCATAAACTTCGAAGCAACAGACAACGAAGAAAGACTCCGCAGCAATCTGGACCTACTCGAAGAAAGAAGGGAAATAGCCTCGATCAGGGAGGCTATCCATAAACAAAAGAATGAAAGTACTACAACAGCAGGGTTCGACCTTCGACATTCAAGCCATGTGAATACGTCCTCCGACTCAACATTGCAAGTAAAGCTGAGTATCAGGGTAAACTATGGCCTACATGGGAAGGGCCCTACATCGTAACGGAAGAATATGGCAACGGAGCCTACAAGCTGGAAACCCTTGATGGAGACGCTATTGATAGGACTTGGAATGGCACTACCCTTCGTAAGTTTTACATATGAAACTTACAATGTCTAAGGACATTTTTTAAATTGCTTTCAATCAATGTATTTGCATTCTTCTCACTTGGGGAAAGAAGCATTAATGGTAGGCGTTTAGTATTCATTTCTTAAAATGATGTAATCCTCCCTACCCACTTAATGATATAACACATTTCCCTCAAATATCTTGTTTCATTCAATACAACAAAGATTTGTCAGCCAAGTTGTTTTATAAGTTTCAATGTCGAAGGGATGTAAAAAGACTAACAATATGTCTTGCTCATATGCTTAACATCCATCTCAACTTCACATTAACTTTCCTAAGTGGTCTTAAGGTATTCCAAGCCTTTTGCTACCCAAAGGATTAAGACAGAGTGGGTCGCGACCCTCTATCAGCAATTAAATTATACGATTGCTATATTCTTGGTGCAGAAATTACACACAATGAGGCTATGCATCTACCATACACCTTAGGTTGTAAAAAGTTACGTGCAAATGAAACGTAAGAGAATAATCAAAGTTAAGCAAAATATAGGCCCTAGTGGCCATCAGTAGATATTCATTCACGACTAGTCTAACTAGTATAAAAGGTCGTAGCCTTAACGATCAGCAAGCAAATATTGTCTTAGGCCATAGCCTTCACCACATATAGAAAGTAAATTGTTTCATCAGGCATCATACCTGGAAAGGAACACAAAGACATATTGTTTAACAGGGTACATACCACCCTGGAATATCAAATAACTACCACATGGTAGCCTTCATCATACCTTGGAATGAGTTGGATCAGCAGAGCATGGGGATGGGACCTTTGCATATGGTGTCTTCTTGGAGGGGGACGCAGGTTGAACCTTCCTTGGCTTCTTTGACAACAGGTCCTCAATGGAGGCCGTTGGGTCTTTTGTAGCCTCATCAAGGAATGGGAACTCCCCAGTGGATAAGGCATTGCCTGCATCATCGTATTCCTTCTCGTGGGTTGCCCTATAATATGGAGCACCTGCAAGATCCACCGGTTTACCTGTCTTGGCCACCTCCTCAAGAGTAGTGCATTTGCCATGAAAAATGGCTGCATTCACCAACTTCCCAATCATTATGCACACATCATCACTGTGGTACAACTCCATAGCAATGTATGGGATAACTTTGGTCACCAGATCAAATTTGTCTTTCTTGAGCATTTTGAGACGAAGATCCAACCCATCAACCTTTTCTCTAAGCTTGATCTCTTGGTCAATTAGCTTTCCCCTCTCTTCTTCAAGGCCTCCACACTTGGTAGTCAGAACGGAAATTTGCTCTTTGTAGCCTATGACCTTCGTGCCTTCGAGAGATAGCCTGCTACATTCAGCCTGGATTTCGGCTAATTGACCCTTGAGCCTCTCAACATCTGCTCGGAGATCTTGGACCAGAGGATTCTTGTTGAAATCTTCCATAGCATCCTCACATTTTGTCTGCAGGTCTGCGTATTGCTCGTCCCTAGCCTTCTCCCTGGCAAGCATGACGTCCATCTCTTCCCTATCTTTGGTGACAACACGAAGAAGCTCCCTTGTTCGAGTGTTGAGCTGGTTATCCAATATGCATTGCCTCACGTAGCTCTTATCGTGCAGATCGCATAGCCTTTCCAAAGACATATTATCCATCACCCCCTTCCAGCTAGATGGGGTCACATGCTCAACGAGCAAGTAACAAGCTAGGGGGACGGAATCTCCTTCGTATCAGGGAGACCTGCAATAGAAATAAACTTATTAGTATAACACAATATGCAGATAATTGTTTGCAACAGGGAAGAAGACTTACCATGAATGTCATCAGTGTTGGGCCCTTCGATGGCTGGAAACACCACAGCCTTACCCTGAGCACTCTTTTGTTGGGTAGTTCGAGAGGGAGGAGTGGGCAAGATGAGCTTTCTCTTCGAGGAAGACTTTGCAACTTTTGAGCTTGTACCTTTCCTGCTTCGGACCCTGTCAGCTATACCGGAGGACCCCACGATCGCCAGCTGTTCCTCCGAAGCAGGGTCATCTGAGTCTGCAACGTTCTTCACTAACTGGTCTTCAACCTCCACAGGATCTTTTTCTTTTGTAGGAGGAGCAGATGACACATGCTCAATTGGTTGGGCATCAACATCGTTATTGTTAACTGAAACTGAAGGAGAACCTACACCGTAGCTAACTTCCCTGGCTTCCTTTGGAATGAAGCTCACTTCCTTAGCACCACCAGCAATAACGAAATTACGGAAAGACATTTCTGCAAAAAGGAAGGAAACAGATAAATATCAGAAAGATAAGTTCCTATATCTTATTTTAATTGAAAATTTACATACTTTCTCCACAACAAATAATTTCAGGATGTAACGGAGACCCCTCCTAACTTTCACCAAGGCCAGCCATAAACAATATTGGCTTTGGGAAGGTCTGGCAATCAGCTGGATGGCGAGCTAGGCGTTGATGCAGGGGATTCCTCCTCACAGTATAGGGCAGGGGATCGTTAAATCTCTTCTCATCAAACTGAAACTTTGGGTTTAGCAACGCAGGGTATTGTGGAGGTACAATTGTATCTTGAATGTAAAAGAACTTCCCTTTCCAGTTTCTAATATTTGTAAAAGGCTTCTCAATCAGAATGGGCACATCCCGTTCACCCCTTTTGGCCAATGTTAGCTAGTCTCCTCCAGGGTAAAGATTCACAAACCCTCTAAGCACAGTCAAGGATGGTTCAAACCCATATGCTTTACACATGACAATGTACGTTGTGAGCTTGGCTAGGCCAAACGGGTTAAACCTAGATATGTGTACTTCATAGTATTGAAGGAGTTCTAAAATTAGGGGATGCAAAGGTATCCTTAAGTTTAAGGTGGTGAATGCATGTGTATACAAGCCTACATAATTCTTTGTAGCATCATAAATACCTTGGCATTTGCTGGGTAACATGATCTTATACTGTTTGGGAATGGGATAATCAGTAAGGAAGGCTTTGAGCTCTTCCCTGGTCAAGTTACAACCTTGTTTCCTGATTACGAACTTAAAATTGGCAGCCATGGTACTTTTAATCAACAAAAAAGTAATGAAAACGTAGTGATACGAAGGAATACTTTACCTTTTTTTGTTCGAAAGCTTGCTCGGAAGACAGCTTAGTAGGTGTAATTTTTGGGCGGGGGATAAAAATGAGTTAGGGTTTTACTATTTTGATTTTATATACCCTCTTGCATCTAACATCCTAGCCCTACACGTGTCTTTTGGGATCACCTAACTTCCGGATTTCAAATCTTTTTTAAACTTTGAAAGGACGTTTGAATTTACCGAGATAAAGGGTGGTTAGGATAAGTACTACGCATTAATTACGCAGTCAACATATATCCAACTTTTCATCTTCGTTCAATTTTGTGACGGAGGAGAGGTTTCGTATATATTTTTGAGTCGTAAGCAATATATCCTCGTTCGTACATATCACTTTCGACTGGGGGGCTTGATGACGTACCCTCCGATCAGGTCGAAGTACTCCCCTTCTACCTCAGTTGAATTTGCATTACGAAGGATCAAGTCTATCTTCATAAGTCACCGTTGGCGTAAAATCATTCATCCTTGATATGGTTACCAGTTGGGAATCCGCCAACCGAAGGCTATGCCCTTCGGGGTCTTACCTTGAAGACACTAAGACAAAGGAGAACATTGACTTGGTCTTCCCCCACATTCCCACTATCTCCTTAGCTTTCCCGCCAAGACAGAGAGAGTGGGGATGAAGCCCTAGCGGTTACCACAAATCATGGGACGCCCTCATGATCTCCGAAACGTGCGCAAACACTCTCCAAGCTTATTTCTCTATCTATAAATAGGTTGGACGAGTCATTTCAATGGTATGTTCACTCAACATTGTATTTCACATACTCTACATTATTTACAACACATATCACATACTTACTCTCACGCCGGAGGTGGTTCGCAGGGTCCAACCCCTGCGCAATCACTTAACGAAGTATCTACTATTTCTTATTACAGATTGGCTACAAGTTTGGCGCAAGCATATCACCCCTCATACCCTTCGATCACCATCGAAGGCCTGGTCGTACGAATTATTGTATAATCACAACAAAAAACACACAGTAAGTAAATAAAAGTAATACCACAAACTAACTACATTGAAAGAATTCAATTCATTTGTTGCATAACCAATTACTGCTTACATATCATTCTGTATGCACACAAGCTATCAAATACATGGATTGAACAAGTATGATAAACCTAAAACCAATGAATGTTGCTATGTACTTTGCTCGAGTAAGTAAGCAAAGTGGAAAAGGAAAAACACATGAACTTGACGAAGACGCCACACAAACATGGACATCGTGTGCTGATCTTAGCATTTTGGCAAATCGGATGGTGGAGGTAGTAACGTCTCTGATTCCCCTACTCCATTTTCAACGATAAAAGCCATTGCAAAACCCCAAGAAAGATGAGTGTCAATGTGACAATGCATCAGCCAAACTCCTGTATAAGATCGCATGATTAATTAGTTCGTGATTTATTTCAAATAATCAAGATACATATGATATTTAATATTTAACAAGAACATATATGAAATTAACCCTTAATGTTACCTGGATTATCCGCTACGAATCTGATGGCAGCCCATCCTCCAACTGGAACATCGATCGTATTCCTTTGTGGTGGATCAACAAGATTAAAGTTAGCAGTATCCCGTGACGGATTAAAATTACCAAAACCTTGACCAACTATGTAGAAGTGGTATCCATGAAGATGAACAGGATGATCTTCAGTCGAAAAGATAGAAGTGTCTTGAAGAACAATCTGCACACTCGAACCAAACTTTAGCTTGTAAAGTCTTGTTCCCTTAACCGGCTGCCACAACCCACGAGGTACATTACCAGTGTAATCGAATTGCAAAGGTGGAACAGGTGGAAAATCTGGTGTGTAGACATTGGGAATCTTTTGTGTATAAGCTTGAAGTAAAGACACTCGGTTTGGTAGTACAAAGGATACATTGTTCATACTAGCACCAAACCGTGTGTTATTAGGCCCTTGGCATCTAGGTCCAGGAGTGCAGTTAAAAAACCCAAATCCCATTGTGAAAAATAAATTTTGGTCTATCTTAGTAGGGACGGTTACTTTACCAGGGCTCTTTATTTGGTTTGAAAATGCAGTGACTGTGTTTGTGTCGTTGTAGAAAGGAAGTTGTGGTAGAATTGGTTGTGTAGTGGCAGATTTGTATTCTAAGATAGCTGTGGCGGTTGTGTTGTCAAATGGAGCATTTTGAGCAGTCGCATACGCTCTTGCAGCCATGTAGTAACGACCGGGCTGTTGGTCAGCAGTCAGGAGGACGTCAGTGGTTTGACCGGGCCCCACCATGATGACATTGGTTGTAAATTGTTTGGTGTAAATAGCATCAGTGGCGACAACAGTGAGTTTGTGGTTAGCGACGCTGAAAAAGAGTTGTTGATTGAGTGCAGCATTGATAACCCTTAGAAGAACTGTATCGCCTTTGTTGACCGTAAGTTCGTGGTACCTAGTAAAAGCAAGTTTTTTGATATTAAACGATGAACATTCATTGAAATGAATTTCTTTTTTCGGGGACTGTAATGAGTACCTTGGCTGGAGCATCGGAAAAGATCACCAGGTTGCCCGTTAATTGTGATAGCATCTGATATGTTAGGAGCTGCACCACTGAACAATGCTTGTCGTAGCACACTGATCACTTTCCGGTCCCACCATTCACCTATTTCATCATCAACAACAGTTCCTTAATCAAAAGGTTACGTATTTCGCATAAAGGTCTTTTTCTATATTTCTTACTTTAGTCATTGTACATCTTTAGTCATTAGAAGATGGTTTTGTGTCCGATTGAGTCATTTTGTAGCGAAAAATTAAATCAAGTTAAAACACACATTCTAAAACGAAGATTCTTTATGTAAAAATGTTAAATTTTATGGCGTTTTATAAGAGAATATTAAGAAAACATGACCCAAACAGTAGAGAAAGCCATTTGTTAATAAAAACTACTTACATTCCTAAAACATAGGAAATGAAAAAAATACGTATATTGTTTGCATAAATAAATAAACCTATTAAAAATGACACAAATGCATGCCTAAACTGATATCATGTAAGGACTCTTTACCTAAGATAACAGGAAATTCGACTTTAGGTGTTGGAAAGGGGTAAGAAGAACCCGACTTAGGGCGGATGACAAGTGCACCATAGACCGTAGCTCGTAGCCATCGGCTATGAGCATGCCACCACAATGTTCCCTCTTGTTCTTGTATGGTGAACTTGTATGTGTAACTTCCCCCGGGCCGGATTGGACATTGAGTCACAAACTCAGGTCCGTCGGCCCAAGGGTTTCGCAGTTGGCGTAACCCATGCCTGAAAAATACAATAAGGCATTAGACAAAGCATTAAAATTTTAAGTGTCAACGTACACTCAATGCGCATAAATGGAAAAAAAGTTATGTACCAATGAATGGTGACATTGTAAGGAGAAGCATTTGTGACTTTAACAGCAACACTATCCCCGTTTTGTACTTCTAGAGTCGGGCCTGGAAACTGCCCGTTAACATTAACGATTCGATGGTTCTTACATAGCCTATTTGCTGCTTGTTCTTGAACCCGTGGCAATATGATTATTAATTTTATTATCAACTCTAGAAAAAAAAATGCAAAACTCAGAAACAGAAAAGAACGCTAGCTATTTGTTAGTGGCATACTGTGAAGGCATAGTCATGCGTTTCTGCGAATGTAGTAAGGGCAAAGGAAAGCAGAAGGCTCAGTACGAGAGCCCGTGAGATCGACATTATGATTGAAGAAGTGTGAAGTTTTGGTGTGTACTAAAGATGGCAATCAGGGGTGGTTTATATACACATATATGGGGTGTGGTGGGGTTAGGTTATGAGTCAACAGTGAAGTTAGAATGAGAGGGAGCTTAATTTGTTGATTTTGGTGCAACCACTAGGCCTATTTTTTAACATGTGAAGCAGGACACTTGTGTTTTTGTATAGTAGTGATCATGCATGGAACTAGTAATAGGTTTCGACTTTCCAATGGGTTGAAATATATGGATCGCCGTTTTCATCAACTTCATAAAAGAGTTAATATATTGAAATAATGGTTCTGTATACAAGAAACAAATCCGTATACAGGACCAGACCACAACTAATCATACTCAGCTCGCTCCCGGCTACCATCACAATTGTAACTCTTTTCACCCCGAGCGTTTCAGGTTGAGTTGTAGTTCGGGACCATTAAAATTCAAGGCTCACTAACATGTCTAAATGATTATCTCAGTAAACAACAACATATCATTGCCCAAAGGGTACCAATAGTGTTTTATCAACCCCATCTTGTGAGTTTAAACTTTATCGTAGACATGTTAAGTTAAATTTACATTAACAATACTTCATATTATTTTTGTTGGTTTATAAGAAACAGAAAAACTGATTAATTAATTAGTTATTCTCAACATATGGTTAGGATTTGGTGTATGTGGGGTGTGGAATTAGGTGATTTCCACATATGGTTGTTTCACTTACTAGTACTTCTCAACGGTTTAACGAGAATCTGTCTCCCTGTTACTATTTATAAAACCAATGTCAACATCCTCCTATAAAAATAGCAATAATTGAGCTGTTTTGAGATACTACGTACTAAATATGACTTGGGGTTGAAAAAGAGTGTTTGGTAAATGTTTTTTACTTCATTAGTCGACCGTTTATCAAGACTAGTATCTTAGAATCCAAATCCTACGCAAATTATATAACTACTACCCAAAAATCACATTAGCTACGGTTTATAAGCCTATTAGGTACGGTCAGCGTACCAAAAAATAATGTATTTTCTAGTACGGTTTAAAACCGTAGCAAAAGCTGACTATTTGGTACGGTTTTATTCGAAACCGTAGCAGATTGCTCTTACTTTTTTCTTTTCTTCGTAACCATAGCAGATTGGTCCTACTTTTTTTCTGGTACGGTTTTGTAATAACCGTAGCAAAATCTATTTTTCATAAAAAAAATATATTCAATTCACTGTTCCAAAACCTGTAACCAAACACTACCACAATATCTTTCGCACAAGACCT
This sequence comes from Chrysanthemum seticuspe, assembly GCA_019973895.1. Lineage (NCBI taxonomy): Eukaryota > Viridiplantae > Streptophyta > Magnoliopsida > Asterales > Asteraceae > Chrysanthemum > Chrysanthemum seticuspe. Next base: position 93,600,652 of record BPTQ01000009.1, on the reverse strand, counting down.
AAACATTGCCGCATACACACACAATATTCAACAAACTTAACATTCTATATAAACATCAACAACGTAACAATCTGAGTTAGACAAAAGTGTTAACCATTTCAATTGTTTGCAAGTCATCATCACGAAATTTTAAAACCTTAACTATGGAGGAGCCGTCGCATCTAAAGGATCAACTACAACTCTATAAAACTTGTTCAACGTCATAAGAGCCACTTGGTCGATCTCCCACGGTTTTAAACGGCGTGTATCATCCCAAAGCTATAAAAACAAATATAGATATATATTAGTCATATTTTTTTTCGCAAAATCAACAAAATTTAATAGAATAAAGAGTAACAAAGTATAAAAACAACTCTTATTAACAAAAAGGGCCGAAAGGGGCTTTAGCAGACCTAAATTAAGTACCTAATAAGCTCCTAAGGGCTAATAAGGGAAACACAGATAATATTCAAACCTAAATCTACTAAATAAAATAAAAATCAAACAAATTCATCAAAAGAAATAAACTGAAAAGCAATTATGAAAAAGCTAATTGGGGCAGAAAATGGATTGTGCAGCAGGGCAAAAAGAGGCAAGAACACTGACTTTTAGCTACTAGCAGCCCTATCATTTGATTTTTTTTGATTTTTTTCCTTTTGGGAAAAGTAAAACAAGCTATTGAAATTGCTATTTTTAGTTTTTAAAAATTTTTATAACAATAAACTGACTTAAAATTACTTTTGAAATCTGATAAAACACCACTTTGGACAGAAATGAATTAGATGACAGAACTTATTGAAAGCTAAAATTGAAGCAAAAACTTTAAAAACTTAAGTACCAAATGAATTTAAACAACAATTTGAGCAGATTTGAAAGCTATTTGATGAATTCACCATGAGATTATACCATAGATGGCTTATATCATATGGTAAAACATAATATGAGCTGCAACAGCAGCCTACCCGCTGAAACATTGCCAAACCGTTGCAACAACAGGCGACGAGCTGCAACAGCAGCCGACCCGCTGTTGTTCCGACCCACTGCTGTTCCGACCCGCTGAAACAGCAGCCAAACCGCAATTGATGCTAAGACCTCACAAGTACGTATGCTAACAAACGCAACTGATGATAAAACATATCCTTTTAAAAACTTTAATGTATTAAGCATTAAAGCTAAATCTCTGAATTAAAAAATATAGCAGATTGCATTATGAAAACTAGACTTTGGAAGGAATTTAAACTGGTTTACCCGTACCTTCTTTTTACTAGAATTTGGGCTTTATAATATAAAAGATGGCCCGATTGACGCATATAGAATAATAGCAGGCGACGCTGCAATAGCAGCCGACCCGCTGCAACAACAAGCGACCCGATGCAACAGCAGCCCCCGCTGCAATCCCAGCCAAGACGCTATAATCTCAAGCATAAAAGGCAATACTTACACTTTTTGGAATGTCGGCTTGTTTGTGTAGAGCAAGGTCATACATGGACTTTATCATATAGCAGCCGCATTCCCATAGACCCTCTTGTTGGAAACACTACAATAAACAAACATAGTTACACAAATGCAACAACTAAATCAATCATATATATATATATATATATATATATATATATATATATATATATATATATATATATATATATATATATATATATATATATATACAACAATTGTAGATTACTTACCTTAGTCATCGTCCAATCAAACTGGATCTCGAAAGCCCTATATTGAAAAGCAAAACTTCAACTATCTTTTCAAAAAATACATGTCTAACTTAAAGTCAATATTTGAAAATTTACCTCTCTGCTATCCGTGGGAAGTAATAATTTCTCTCAGTATTATCACGTTTCGACGAATCCACTGTATAACCCCTCCTCAAAATTGGGCAAACCACAAAAAGAAGCCAATGACTCTCACTACACAATAGTTTCATCATTTTAGTAGATACAAAGCACATACAAGACTTATCAATTACACCTAAGATCTGGAAAGAGGATAGCAGAAAAGAAACAACACAATAATACTTGTCAGAATATACAGGTGGACATGTTATCTTTAGGGATGTAATAAGATTGTCAAAATAAAATGAACGATATACATGATAGAAATGTCTACTGCCAATATATAACCAAATAGACCTTATGATAGAAATGGCTACTGCCGATAGTTACATAGAATCTCTCACAAGAAAATATTGCATTTGTTGCAGCAGGTAAGCAACCCAAAACAGAAAATCACTGCATTCTTTTGGTGACAGAAAAGGAGTATTACATGTTTTCAGTATAAGGTGTTGAATATATTCATATCATATTGTTGTACCAACTTGTGCAACAAGATCACAACACCACAATATATAATCATCACAACACCACAATATACGTATAACAAGTAAAGATATTACCCTTGCAAATACGGTGCCACGTATATGTCTTTTCCTGGATTTTATCCCTTAGTACTAATAATGTGATCCACGACTTGTTCGCCGTTTCTTAAACATTCACTTGATGCAATGAGATGTGGATTGAGGAAAACGCATATGTTGTGATGAAGACCTTTCACAATCGAATGTAAATGCCTGTCATAAAGAAAATAAAATATGAGTTAGTGGGTGTTTGGATGCTTCTGCTAGAGGGGTGCTTTGATGCTTTGGGGGGTCTGTTCTCGGGGTTGTTTGGTTACTGCTATAAGAGGGTGTTTGGTTGCTGCAAATAGGGTGTCAATCGGGTTATCGGGTAGGGTTAGGGGTCTTATCGGGTCGGGTCTATCGGGTTTTCAGAAAATAAAAACTAACCCGCAACCCGACCTTCTAAATCGGGTCTATCGGGTTTTGGGTTGTTCGGGTCGGGCTTATCGGGTAATCAGGTTACTTGTTAAGGAATAAAAATAATAAGACCAGTAAACAAAAACTCATCCTGTTATCAAATGGAAATGTTGGACTTGAGAGAAAGTGCTTTATAACGTTATATTTTGTATCATAGACGAATATATGATATAACTGAACTAAATTTATTTGTTATCAAATGGAAATGTTGGACTCGGGTCGACCCATTTGACACCCCTAACTGCAATATAATTTGTTTCAGAAAAATATAAAGTAAATAGAACATAAGTTACTTACATCGCCCACCAATGTATAAAAGTAATATCAACCTTCGCCTCGATGTGCAAATCCAAAATTTCCTCATATGATCCACTCTTCCCAATTTTTGACATACATGTGACGTGCAACAATTGAAATACTTCGATTCTTGCATTTCGTGAATCATATCACAGATTCTCTAAAACGTTTTGGCCGATCTTCTAACTTAACAAGTCGTTCTTTATCTCTTTCCTCTTGGGTTTGCCTGGGCTTCTCAGGTTCAACAGTTACAGGATGCAATGCCACTTGACTTTCCAACTAAATCAAAAATCAATTTGGATATATCAGCTCATTATACACACACGCACACACATAATTATCAAGTATAATGAGTGAAGGACTACCAAGCTCATATAACCATTGATTGGAATTTGGTGTTGGAATGTCATTAGATCTTCTTCCTGCATTAATATAGCTTATTATATCAGCCTATGTATGTTTGTCGTTACTTCCTGTATAAACGTATATGTTAAGTAAAATGATTTTGTGACTACCATTTGAGGGCGATAACATGAACTTGAACTTAAATCGCTAATCGGGGTTTGGCATGGGATAGATGGACTACGGGGAGAGCGACTCACAGAGTGACGTCGTGAGATTGTTTGGTGTATCTGCATATAACAGAAAACATTTTATTAGACAACACCACTTATAACACAATGTCATATCTAATTAATGCATAATGATACCTTGATTTTTTTCGAGGCCACTCAATAAATTCCAAGATTGTATGTTCTAAAAAAGAAACATTCTCGGTCGTTTTTGGCACAGGTATTGCTTTATAAGTTTTGTGATTGTATGTCAGACATGCTTTGGTAACAAACCACGAATTGCGATGGGAATCATATGTGCCATTAAAACATGACAATCATGCGACTTCATTCCTTGTAGTTTACAGTCTTTCATGGATACCAAGCTCTTAATGTTCGCTGAATAGTTAGATGGAACCTTAATATCATGTAAGCATTTACAAAATTGGGTTTTTTCTGCTTTAGACATGGTATAACACGCTCGTGGCAAATAGGTGCGTTTTTTGTCATTCTCAACAGGCGCGAACTCTAACTGAAATCCCCATGAGACCATATCTTTTCGAGCATTAATACCATCTTTAGTTTTCCCGGGAATATTCAACAATAACCCAATCAAGCTGTTACATACGTTCTTTTCAATGTGCATAACGTCGATACAATGTCGTACTTCCAAACCCTTCCAATATTCTAATTCCCAAAAAATTGACTTTTTTTTCCACGTTCCTTGTTCAGTTTTACGTCCTTTTCCTTTTCCAAACACGGTGTTTAGATTAGAAACTCGAGAAAGTGCAGTATCTCCACTAAATCGTGTCCTGACTCGTGCATACTCAGTGTGTCCGTCAAACTCCGAACTCATGTGACGATACTAGTGATTATTTGGAAGAGATCTTCGATGGCCCATGAACACGGTTTTTTTGAAATTGTCTAACCACCTTGAGGATGTCTCATCTTCACAAATCGGGCAAGCCTGTTTACCCTTCGTACTGTATCCTGAAAAATTACCGTAAAATCATTTATGGTGCAAATAATCATGGAACGCAACTTAAATTTGTCTTTCTTATATGCACATACATTTTTACACCCGGTTTCTATAATTCTTTCATATCGTCAATGAGAGGAGACAAATACACGTCAATGTCATTACCAGGTTATTTTGGACCAGAAATTAACAATGACATCATAATGTATTTACGTTTCATGCATAACCAAGGTGGAAGATTGTACATACATAAAAGAACCGGCCAAGTACTGTAACGACTGCTCATGTTTCCGAATGGGTTGTTTCCGTCTGAGCTTAGTCCAAATCGAATATTTCTAATCTCTTTACCGAATTCTGAAAATTTGTTATTAATTTTTCTCCATTGAGGAGAATCCGCCACATGCCTTAACTTCCCGTCATCTTTACGCTGATCGGAATGCCAACGCAACAATTTGGCCTCTTTCTTGTTTTCAAATAACCGCTTCAGTCTTGGTATAGGAAAATACCACAATAGCTTAGTCGGGGGTCCATTGTTTGTCACATCATCATCAATTTCATCCGGTTCTTTCTTATGCCTTGATATTCCGCAAGTAACACAAGCATGCAAGTTTTCGTACTTATCACCCCTATACAACATACAGTCATTCGGACATGCGTGTATTCTTTCAATTTCTAGTCCCATTGGACACATTATTTTTTTAGCTTGGTATGTAGAAATGGGCAACCCATTATTAATGGGAATCAGTCTGTGTAAAAACTCTAATAGCTTTGTGAAGCTACTATCACTCCAACTACTATTTGCTTTTAACTTAAACAACTCCAAAACAGCAGAAAGTACGGAAAAATTCTTGCAATCATCGTACGCTGGTTTCTCTGCGTCTTCAAACAATTGTTGTAAATCTTCTTGATCAATATCACCATCATTAGCCTCTAAATCATGAAACATCTCTTTTAAATTTTCATGTTTATCATTAATTAAAGAATCATTGTTTTCATTAGTATTTGATACATGACTTGATGTGCTATTATCAAATAGTGATTCACCATGCTCTGACCAACAAGTATATTTACGGACAAAACCGTATTTGTGCAAATGAAACACAATCGCTTTGATATCAGTATAGGGTACAAAATTTTTACATTTCGAACAAGGACAAAAAACCTCAATATCTCCCTTAGCCACTCGGTTAGACTCAGCAGCTATAAGAAAACTTTGCACTCCTTTCACAAATTATGGGTCATTAACGTTCATCCCGTACATCCATTGTCGTTCCATCTGAAAGTTTAAAACAACACAATAAATCATATGCACGTACGAATGAAACATAGGTGGTCACATGTGGAAAATCCTAACCCACCTTTAGAATATTTTATCTCATATATGTATACGTTCTAGCGGGTTGACTATTTAAGAAACAAATCGGCAGGATTTCCCCTCAACTCCCCAAGTATGCGTATAAAACGCAAACTTGTAGGAGTAAGGAGAAATGTATACCAATTGTTTCTTAAAATTTCAACCCGCTAAAATGTGTACGCATCCTAAATGAGACAAAATATTCAAAAGACAGTCCCAAACGGGGACTGCCCGAAATTAATCTCTATTAAATTAGTTTTGGACAGGTACTAACTAATTTCATATCATGATCTACTAATAATTTCTAGATGCATATGCTATATACACAAATAAGCATATCAACAATATAAGTGTATACAAGTATTTAATAGAACTAATAATAAGAATATAAATAATGTTACAAATAACAAAAAGTTTATAAACTCACCTTATGATCCAAATTTTTTTAAATTGAGTGGATAAGCTCTAATATAGATACATGATGAACAAATTTATACCTATACAAATACCAAAAATATATTAGTTAAGTATAAAGAGTTACAATGAGTAAAAACAAATAAAAATATCCACAAAATATAACTATTACCTTGATGTAGTTTTGTAAGGTTTAAGATAAATTTATTATGGTTGTTGATTGGAGTGTTTAATGTTATGATTTTGAAATATGTGAGTTGAGAAGGAGTAAATGTGGTATATGAAATGAGAAGAATGGTGTAGGGGATAAATAGCAGGTTTCCGTTGGGGGAGCAAGTTTTTTTATTTGAATTTTTTTTTGCTGCAGTTCTGAGAAAACCGTAGCAGAAAACAACACAATTAGAACGGTTATTAAAAAACCGTAGCAAAAAACACTTATTTGGAACAGTTTACAAATAAACCGTATCAGATTACAAAGAAAACAACCAAACCGTGCTAAATGGGTTTCATTTACCACGGTTTTTTTTAAAACCGTACCAAAAGACCCTTTTTTGTAGTTTGATATGGTTTTTTGGGTAACCGTATCTAATTACCATGTCAAATAACACTTTGTGTAGTAGTGTATTGACCCTTGACGAAGTTTCACATCAGCCAAGTGACTATGACTTCAAATTTTGCTTACAACAAAGGTGTATTTTTTCCTAAGGGTTAAAAGAAAATAAAAACAAAATAGGTTGGTTTGTCGTTGACCCAACATTCGCTATGATGGTTTATAAATAAAAAAGATTTAAATTATGAAAAGGTTTAAAAATTGATGAGCAATGCTTTTAATTGTGTTTATGTTGCTAATAGAGTGAGTTTTGTTTTATGGTTGTTGCCAAGAGTTGGTGATATAGAATAATAATTATGACAGTAAATTATATAAATGGTCATTGTGGTTTGACAAAAAATGTCTACCATCCTTGAGAGTTTAAAGTTGCACTATTTGTCCTTATCTTTACAATGAATAACACTCATAGTCCTTGCGTCTAACGAACGTTAAACTGACCATTAAATCAACCCATGTGCAAGTCACACGAGGGCATTATAATCATTTTTTTCTCACTTATTCTTCAACCTAAATTTCATGTAAGTCTTTATAACTCAGCAAACCTCAAAACATCCTATCTTGAGTTGACTAATGATAGCGTATCAATATTAGCGGCCCAAGCCCCACTACATATATGCTCGAATCAAGCCCATTACTAAGGCCCATCAACAAACACTTGTTAGCGGCCTAGCTTAAATCCCAGACCACATAGGGCCTCATAAAAGTACTACTGCTCCCCAACTGTCACTAACAGTCAAGATGTACCTTCTGACACAGAACACTGTGAACACAGGACAAGCACCACTTTGTATGAGTCAAGGAGGATAGTCCACCTTTCCTTCCTTGTATGCTCCTCGGATGATCAACACTTAGCTCTCTAGCAGCCGTTGATCATCACAAAATGGTTTATCTCTAAACCCTACTCGCCTCTCTATAAATAGAAGGCAACACACAAAAATTCACAAGTTTACACGCACTTGGGCAAAACTGCTTCACAACAGTAAAGTATTTTCTTTGTTTAAGTGTTACCCAAGCTTTTTGGTCTTCATCAATCTCATTGGGTCCTTACCGTTCAACACGGGAAACCAAGCAAAAAAACCATTACCATCCCATCTCTCTAAACCGATTTACATACCATAAGTAAACATGGCGTAATTCGTGGGGACATGATACGAAATAGCCACAAATTTCTCGAAAATGTTCACCTATTTTTCACTCATTTCTCACTCAAAAATCTTGAAATTTTTCCTTTTTACACAAATTTCTTAACCGAAGATGTCTGGTGAACAACCCTTTCAAATTTCGGACATATCTAACCACCACCTCAGACCTACCCGAGTGGACGACCCTTTTCACACTGAGAAGAGTCAACAAACACACAAAAAATAGAATCACCAGTCATTCATAAACCTCACAAGGAAACCTTTAAGGGAAACACGTGCAGCAGTCGACCATGTCAACCTGCACACGTCATTTTCCCAAAAAGAACCTACATGATCTCATGAGAAACATCGTGTTCTCAGGCCATCCCTACAACCATGAACATCTCGAGCATTCAAAATTCAGGTAGCCGTAGAGGGCGTTAGTGGGTGTTAGGGAAAGGAACCGCAAAACATCCAGGTCATGCAACATGACGCCCGCTTATCTGGAGCAACTCGTAAAGCAGAAGAGTTGGCTAGTTCTCGGATAAATGCATTCCAACCTACTTATCCTTTTTCGCATTACTTTACATATAACAATCGGTCTAAAGCACCACCAAGCAACCACCATGGGTATAGCATTCAAGAAGACACCCTGACACCACCTCCTAGCCTTTCCCCTGGAAATAACACACACCCTAACCTACACTTAACTCATGAGAAACATCGTGTTCTCAGGCCATCCCTACAACCATGAACATCTCAAGCGTTCAAAATTCAGGGAGCCGTAGAGGGCGCTAGTGGGTGTTAGGGAAAGGAACCACAAAATATCTAGGTTATGCAACACCACGCCAGCTTATCTGGAACAACTCGTAAAGCAGAAGAGTTGGCTAGTTTTCAAATAAACGCATTCCAATCTACTTATCCTTTTTCGCATTACTTTACATATAACAATCAGGATAAAGCACCACCAAGCAACCACCCTGAGTATAGCATTCAAGAAGACACCCTGACACCACCTCCTAGCCCCTCCCCTAGAAATAACACACACTCTAACCTACACTTAACTCAAATTTCAAATATATACTTAGTCAAATCTTACGGTAGTACACTCAGAAAGGTTAGAATAAAGCATTTTCTTAGTCTACCCAAACCTGGAGATTTTAAAGCAAAAGCTCTCAAGGACAACCCCATTGCACGAAAAAACAAACCTTCTCACCCTGATAGACCATCCAGGGTATACGACAACAATCAAATGAAACAGGAAACCCTTAGGGAATATATAGAAAGTGTCCACATGATCCAATCATGGAACTCAGGCATGAAAAGAGTCAATGAGGTCATGGAGGACTTGCAGCGTACCCCGTCTCGAAGCATTCTACGAGATACCTTCATACCATCATTTGACCCCGTTGTCAGCACATGATAGCCTCAAATAGGGTTTGTAGAATATATAACAAATCAGGATAAAGCACCACCAAGCACACCATTTATTGGCTTATAAGGAGATAGATCTTATCCCGAAGGTGTAAGATCCCTAGAACTCACAGTAGTAACACACCCGCCGTCGAGAACAATCATGCTACACTTTCAATCTAATGACATAATACAATACTACACCATATCAAATCATTCAATCTAACAAAAAAACACACCGTAAATATATAATCATTCCAAACTATCTACGTTACATCAATTGAACATCTAAAATAACACATTTCAATAGCTTCTTCAAATCATGATATAATAATACCATAACATTTCAAATCGTTCAATCTAATTTAAAAAAAAAAAAAAAAAAAAAAAAAAAAAAAAAAAAAAAAAACCCACACAGTTACACCTAAAAACACACAGTAAGTAAATAAAAGTAATACCACAAACTAACTACATTGAAAGAATTCAATTCATTTGTTGCATAACCAATTACTGCTTACATATCATTCTGTTTGCACACAAGCTACCGAATACATGGATTGAACAAGTATGATAAACCTAAAACCAATGAATGTTGCTATGTACTTTGCTCGAGCAAGTAAGCAAAGTGGAAAGGAAAAACACGTGAACTTGACGAAGACGCCACACAAACATGGACATCGTGTGCTGATCTTAGCATTTTGGTAAATCGGATGGCGGAGGTAGTAACGTCTCTGATTCCCCTACTCCATTTTCAACGATGAAAGCCATTGCAAAACCCCAAGCAAGATGAGTGTCAATGTGACAATGCATCAGCCAAACTCCTGTATAAGATCCCATGATTAATTAGTTCGTGATTTTATTTCAAATAATCATGATACATATGATATTTAATATTTAACAAGAACATATATGAAATTAACCCCTTAATATTACCTGGATTATCCGCTACGAATCTGATGGCAGCCCATCCTCCAACTGGAACATCGATCGTATTCCTTTGTGGTGGATCAACAAGATTAAAGTTAGCAGTATCTCGTGACGGATTAAAATTACCAAAACCTTGACCAACTATGTAGAAGTGGTATCCATGAAGATGAACAGGATGATCTTCAGTCGAAAAGATAGAAGTGTCTTGAAGAACAATCTGCACATTCGAACCAAACTTTAGCTTGTAAAGTCTTGTTCCCTTAACCGGCTGCCACAACCCACGAGGTACATTACCAGTGTAATCGAATTGCAAAGGTGGAACAGGTGGAAAATCTGGTGTGTAGACATTGGGAATCTTTTGTGTATAAGCTTGAAGTAAAGACACTCGATTTGGTAGTACAAAGGATACATTGTTCATACTAGCACCAAACCGTGTGTTATTAGGCCCTTGGCATCTAGGTCCAGGAGTGCAGTTAAAAAACCCAAATCCCATTGTGAAAAATAAATTTTGGTCTATCTTAGTAGGGACGGTTACTTTACCAGGGCTCTTTATTTGGTTCGAAAATGCAGTGACTGTGTTTGTGTCGTTGTAGAAAGGAAGTTGTGGTAGAATTGGTTGTGTAGTGGCAGATTTGTATTCTAAGATTGCTGTGGCGGTTGTGTTGTCAAATGGAGCATTTTGAGCAGTTGCATACGCTCTTGCAGCCATGTAGTAACGACCGGGCTGTTGGTCAGCAGTCAGGAGGACGTCAGTGGTTTGACCGGGCCCCACCATGATGACATTGGTTGTAAATTGTTTGGTGTAAATAGCATCAGTGGCGACAACAATGAGTTTGTGGTTAGCGACGCTGAAAAAGAGTTGTTGATTGAGTGCAGCATTGATAACCCTTAGAAGAACTGTATCGCCTTTGTTGACCGTAAGTTTCGTGGTACCTAGTAAAAGCAAGTTTTTTGATATTCAAAAACGATGAACATTCATCAAAATGAATTTCTTTTTTCGGGACTGTAATTAGTACCTTGGCTGGAGCATCGGAAAAGATCACCAGGTTGCCCGTTAATTGTGATAGCATCTGATATGTTAGGAGCTGCACCACTGAACAATGCTTGTCGTAGCACACTGATCACTTTCCGGTCCCACCATTCACCTATTTCATCATCAAAAACGAACACATCAGTTCCTTAATCAGAAAAGGGTATGTATTTCGCATATAATATCAAAGTACCTTTTCCATATTTCTTACTTTAGTCATTGTACATCATTAGTCATTTAAAGATGGTTTTGTGTCCGTTTGAGTCATTTTGTAGCAAAAAATTAAATCAAGTTAAAACACACTTTCTAAGACGAAGATTCTTTATGTAAAAATGTTAAATTTTATAGCGTTTTATATGAGAATATTAAGAAAACATGACCCAAACAGTAGAGAAAGACATTGTTAATAAAAAGTACTTAAATTACTACAACATAGGAAATGAAAAAAAAAATAATATGTATATTGTATGCATAAATAAATAAACCTATCAGAAAATGACACAAATGCCTAAACTGATATCATGTAAGGACTCTTTACCTAAGATAACAGGAAATTCGACTTTAGGTGTTAGAAAGGGGTAAGAAGAACCCGACTTAGGGCGGATAACAAGTGCACCATAGACCGTTGCTCGTAGCCATCGGCTATGAGCATGCCACCACAATGTTCCCTCTTGATCTTGTATGGTGAACTTGTATGTGTAACTTCCCCCAGGCCGGATTGGACACTGGGTCACAAACTCAGGTCCGTCGGCCCAAGGGTTTCGCAGTTGGCGTAAACCATGCCTGAAAAATACAATAAGGCATTAGACAAAGCATCAAAAATTTAAGTGTACGTTAGACGTACACTCAATGCACGTAAATGAACAAAATTTATGTACCAATGAATGGTAACATTGTAAGGAGAAGCATTTGTGACTTTAACAGCAACACTATCCCCGTTTTGTACATCTAGAGTCGGGCCTGGAAACTGCCCGTTAACATTAACGATTCTATGGTTCTTGCATAGCCGATTTGCTGCTTGTTCTTGAACCTGTTGCAATATGATTATTAATTTTATTATCAACTCTAGAAAAAAAAATGCAAAACTCAGAAACAGAAAAGAACGCTAGCTATTTGTTAGTGGCTTACTGTGAAGGCATAGTTATGCATTTCTGCGAATGTAGTAAGGGCAAAGGAAAGCAGAAGGATCAGTAAGAGAGCCCGTGAGATCAACATTATGAGTGTCTTGTTTTTTAACACTTCTGAGTGAAGAAGTGTGAAGTTTTGGTGTGTGCTAAAGATGGCAATAAGGGGTGGTTTATATACACATATATGGGGTGTGGTGGGGTTAGGTTATGAGTCAATAGTGAAGTTAGAATGAGAGGGAACTTAATTTGGTTGATTTTGGTGCAACCACTAGGCCTATTTTTTAACATGTGAAGCAGGACACTAGTGTTTTTGTATAGTAGTGATCATGCATGGAACTAGTAAGGGTTTCGACTTTCCAAAAGGGCAAAAAGGATTCCGAACAAACAGGTCAGAATGGTTTGATTCGGGTTGGTTCGGGTAAGGTAACAACGGGTAGGGATCCAGTGAGAAGAAAACTTATAATAAAAAGAATGAGAAATAACTATAACACATATTTATGCACCGACTTGAATTAGATGCATCTCTATTCATTTATATGCATCCCAATTATTTTCGAAAGTGATTTTGAAGTGAAAACGACGCAAAGTAATACTTGCAACAAATTTGACCCGCAGAGAACGGAAAATACATAGGATTTTCCTAACTTGCTAAAATGCATCTAATATATGTATATGCATCTAATTTTTAGCTAGAAAATATATTAAGGTGCATCTAAAAGATTAGGAATACATCTAATTCAAGTCGATGCATCTCTAATGTGTGGTTATAGTTATTTCTCATTCTTCTCATTTTAAGACTTCTTCCCATTTGACCCTAAGTCAGGTAACAACAGTTTATAACAAATTCATGTCAAATGTGTACAGAAATCAATGGGTTGAAATATTTGGATCGCCGTTTTCATCAACTTCATAAAAGATTTACGTAGTAATATATTGAAATAATGATACTGTATACAAGAAACAAATCTGTATACAGGACCAGACTGCAACTAATCATACTCAGCTCGCTCTCGGCTACCAGCACAGTTGTAATTCTTTTCACCCTGAGCGTTTCAGGTTGAGTTGTACCAATAGTGTTCCACCAGCCCTATATCTGTAAACAACTAATCATGCTCAGCTCGCTCTCGGCTACCAAAATGATTATATCTGTAAACAACAATATATCACTGCCCAAAGGGTACCATTGTACCAATAGTGTTCCACCAGCCCTATATTGTGAGTTTAAACTTTATCATAGACTTGTTAAGTTAAATCTACGTTAACAATACCTCATACTATTTTTGTTGGTTTATAAAAAACAGAAAGACTGATTTTGGATAGGTATATTGCATGGGTTGGGCGTAGTGACCGTGATTAATTAGTTATTTTCAAGGTATCGTTAGGATTTGGTGCATGGTTGGTTAACTTGCTAGTACTTCTCAACGGTTTAAGGAGAATCCATCTCCCTCTTACTATTTATAAAAACAAAGTCAACTTGGTCCTATAAAAATAGCAATAATTGAGCTGTGTTGAGATACTGTTTGGTAAATGCTTTTTACTTCATTAGTAGACCGTTTATCAAGACTAGTATCTTAGAATCCAAATCCTACGCAAATTGTATTGACCCTTGACAAAGGTGTTGGTCCCAATATGAGTAAACAGATTATAACGAAATTGCAATAAATGAATAACTTGTCAATATGTCTAACTGTCGAAATTCTGTACATGATACATCTATATATAGATATCGAATGGGTGTCTTCCAAACGACATGATGGTTCTGCAATAACTATAATAACTATAATAACCGCTTGGCGGTTTATATGTTTGAAACGGGCAGGTTTGGCCCTTCAGGTTTTTGTCTTCATGGATGAAGCAATGGGGCGAGATTATCTGCTCACATTCTCCTCCTTAATCTTGATCGTTGCTTCGTCCTAAGTCTTGAACTCCGAGCATTTGTCGCATAGTCACGAACTTGAGTCTTGGTAATGCTTTAGTTAGAATGTCTGCTCTTTGAAGTTCTCCACTTACGTGTTCTACTTTGACATGACCATTCTCTACGCATTCCCGAATGAAATGATAGCGAATGTCTATATGCTTGCTTCTTCCGTGAAATACTAGGTTCTTTACGAGTTGTATAGCTGATATGTTGTCAACTCTGAGCGTTATCTTCTTTTCTTCTAATCCAGTTAATTCACTGAGTAATCGTTTTAGCCATAAGGCTTGACATGCTGCTGCTGTAGCCGCCATAAATTCTAATTCACATGATGAGAGTGCTACTGTCGGTTGCTTCTGAGTACACCAAGTGATGGGTGACTCTCCAAAGTAAAATACTATTCCAGTAGTTCCTTTTCCTTGATTTGTATTAACTCCATAACTACTGTCGCTGTATCCTGTAATCTTGCAGCTTCCGTCTTTCTTGTATATTACTCCATGGTCTTTCGTTCCTTTAATGTATCGGATTACTTGTTTTACTGCCTTGAGGTGATGATCCTTTGGGTCTTGCATAAATCTGCTGAGTAGTCCGACTGAATAACTAAGATCTGGTCTAATATGCAGTAAGTATCTGAGACTTCCAATTAAGCTTCGGTAATAAGTTGCGTCAACTGGGTTTCCATCTTCCGCCTTGACCAACTTAGTGCCGGGGTCCATTGGTGTCTTCGTGTCATTACTGTCCGTCATGCTTGTTTCTTTCAAGATCTTGTTAATGTATCCAGTTTGCTTGATTGTAATCTCTCCTCCTATTTGTGTAACTTCTATCCCAAGGTAATATGCTAGCAACCCTAAGTCGCTCATTTCGAATTTATCTTTCATCTGGGATTTGAACAAGTCTACTTCCTTCTTTGGAGTGCTTGTGATTATCAAATCATCTACGTATACTCCAACGATAAGTGTAGAAGTCTTGCTTCTCTTAGTGTAGATCGCTTGTTCGAGATTACATTTCTTAAAGTCTAATGACTTTAATGTTTGGTCAAGCTTCACGTTCCAAGCTCTTGGTGCTTGTCTTAAGCCATACAAAGCTTTAGTTAGCTTGTAGACTTTTCCTAGGTTTCCTTGCTGAATGAAACCTTCAGGTTGTGTAACATAGACTTCCTCCTTCAATTCTCCATGTAAAAATGCTGATTTTACATCTAAGTGGTGTACTTGCCATCCATTATGTGTTGCTAGTGCTAATATCAATCGAACTGTCTCTATCCTAGCAACTGGTGCAAACACTTCATCGAAGTTTATTCCCTGTTCTTGTACATAACCTTTTGCTACTAATCTTGCTTTATACTTTATGATCCTTCCTTGTGCATCTCTTTTGGTTTTATAAACCCATTTGAGTCCTATTGCTTTCTGATTTTCGGGCAATGTGGTGAGGGTCCATGTGTTATTTTTGTTGATTGAATCTAATTCAATTTCCATGGCCTCAATCCACTTCTCATCTTTTGATGCTTCCTTGTAATTACGGGGTTCTTCTTCTGTAAAGAATAAGCTTGGCGCTTCTACTTCACGTGCAGTTTGGTAAATTTCCGTAATATCCTTTAAACCTTGTATAGGTCTATGATCAAATCTAGGATCTGAGCTCTCTAATGAACTTATAGTAGCTCTTTCTTCATCTGAGTTAGGGTTGAAAGTATATGATGGTGGTGTGATTGGTGAGGGTGGATCTGGATAGGTTCTTGTTCTTGATACGTGTTGTCGGTGTTTTCTATGTTGACTGGTGTAGGATTATCATAGTCAATTCCATCTATTACAAATGTAGTCCAAAATGTATCTTCAGTATTCGTATCCTCTTCATTATTATCCCAATCCCACGGTTTCGTTTCCATAAACTTTACATCCCTACTAACATGTTTCTTTTTTCCTACCGGATCATATAGCCTACATGCTTTTGATCCTTTTTCAACTCCTAAGTAAATCATTGGAATGCTTCTATCATCTAACTTCTTCAAGTGAGGTATCGTAACCTTAGCATAAGCTGTGCATCCGAATATTCTTAGGTATTCTAAGTTTGGTTTTCTGTTGTAGAGGGCTTCATATGGTGTTTTGTCTTTCAGGGCTTTCGTCGGTACCCTGTTGAGTATGTAAATGGCGTGCCTTACTGCTTCCACCTAAAAAGTTAAGGGTAACTTCATCGCTTTCATCATACTCCTAGTCGTTGATAACACTGTTCTATTTCTCCTCTCTACTACACCATTCTGCTGAGGTGAGTATGGTGCTGTCAATTGTCTCTCAATTCCATTTTCCTTACAGTATTTGGTGAATTCATGTGATGTAAATTCACCTCCTCTATCAGTTCTTAACATCTTGATTTTCAACTTCAACTTTGATTCGATCTGGTATCTAAATTCCTTGAATGTGCTAAACGCTTGATCTTTCGAGTTTAGAAAGTAAGCCCACATAAAACGTGTGCAGTCATCGACTAATAAGAAGATGAGCTTCTTTCCAGAGTGTGTTGTTGGACTTATGGGACCACAAAGATCTCCATATACTAAGTCTAACGGGTTCTTTGATCTAAATTTAGCTTGGTTTGGAAATGGTGTTCTGATGTGTTTTCCTAATAAACATGCATCACAGATTTGTCCTGCATGCTTTATTCTTGGTATTCCATCCACTAAACCTTTTCTTGTCATCTTATCTATTGCATCAAAGTTCAAGTGATCTAATCTAGCATGCCATAACCATGCTTGGTCATCTACGTTTGCTAAAAGACATATAGGTGCTACTATATGCAATCTAATACTGTAAAGTCGATTCTTAGATCGTTCTACTTTCATCAACAACTTCTTGTTCTTATCATACAAAGTCAGTAAATTTCCATCCATTATGATTTTGCAACCTATTTCGGTAAGTTGTCCTAGACTAAGTATGTTGCTCTTGAGGTTTGGAATGTAGTAAACATCCGAAATCATCTTCTGTTGTAAGTTTCTACATCCTAATAGTATTGAACCTCTACCCTTTATCTCTACATACGATCCATCTCCAAAACGAACACGTCCAGTGATGTTTTCGTCAATATCTTTAAAATGGCCTTTGGTGCCTGACATATGGTTACTTGCACCATTATCTAAGTACCATATGCTAGCATCTGTCGTAGCATATTTTCGGGGTTGTACTTTTTCTTCATTTAACAAGATTTCTTCAGTTTCGTGTGTAGCCATTAGCAATGATGGTTCATCGTCTTCTAAGATAAGGTTTGACTGTTCCTGAGTTGTTGATGGACTTCTACAATCCTTCTTGTAGTGTCCGAGTTTTCCACAATTATAGCATGTGATTTTGCTCTTATCCCATCCTTGTTTTCCATTATTATTTGACTTTTGGGTAAAGGGGAGTAATCCTGCACCCTGGTAAATATATTAACCAAAAAAAAACGTTTAAGTACAATGGATATGAGTAAAATCCCATATCTCAGCCCGTTACATAGGCATAAAGCTTACATAACAGGATACTTCCTATTTTCTAAACAAGAAAACAAACCACTACTCAAATGATAACATAGGACATAACGAAAGAAAATTACTTCCTCGGACCTTGAAGCTTGGTGACATACATGGCATTAAAGGCATCCAAATTCCCAGGAAGATCATAAACCTGCTTCGCATAGTCATCGTAGTCATAGTCATCATACTCACCTTCAAACTCTTGGCCACCACCACCGAATAGATTAGCAGACTCATCAAATGGGTTAGCAACCACCTCATCATCAGAATCAGAAACCACGATCTCTCCCACTTTAGAAAAAGGATTAACTCTCTTAGTAGAAGAGGCGGGCGGATTACAAGAATCACTAGTATTAGGAGCCACACCCGACTCCATCTCTTTCAAATCACTCACAAGGGGTTATTGTGATGCAGTACCTGTCTTAGTAGACTTATCTTCATTAACTTCCATTGTACGACCAGAATCCACATCCTCGTTGGTGTCATTAGAAGGAATACCAAACGCATCCGTATATTCCATATTAAGAGCATCAAACTGGTTAGATGTAGAGATCTTTGTTCCACTCGAACTAGCCACATCAGAAGCATTCTTCTTAGTGACTTCCACTTTCTTAGGATCAGTAGGAGTCTTTTTGGGTTGATATTGAAACTGCTTACCCACAACAGGTTTAGTAAACCCACCATGACCCGGAATAGTAGACCCACCTTGCTTTCCCTTCTTCTTGTTATTAACCGTCTTGAAACCATCATTAACGCGCTTAGTAGGCTGAGCAGGAGGAGGTTCAACAACTTTAGGACATTCAATAAGAGTATGACCAAAAATCTTACATTTATCACAATGAGGTGGTTTCCACTCATATTCAACCCGTATCTTCTCAATAGTCGAACCCGACCCATCAAGTAACGGTATCTCAATAGTAAGGCTGTCCCTAAGCACCTCATCCGACTTCACTTCAATCATGCATCTAGCAAAACTACTACGGCCCCACGAGTCCTTGCACATTTGGCTAGTGAAAGCATCTAACCTTTTGGGCGTGCCTATCAATGTGGCAAGGAGACTAAGGCCATCATCAGAAAACATAGCAAGAGGAACATCATGGAATTTAACCCACACCGGGATGTTGGTCAAATCCTCTTTAAGTAAATTGGTATTCAATGTCCATGGTTTAAGAATAATAGGTACATTTCTAATCAACCAAGGACCGTTTTCAAGAACATCATCAACACCTTTCTTCGAATTGAACTTAAAAAAGAAGAACCCCTTAGCATTCATCATTACCTTTTGTATACCAAACTTAGCCCACGCATTGCGTACAAAGTAATCAACAACAGGAAAAGCAAGTCGTTGACCAAGGAAATACCCATATAAAGTATTCTCAAACCTAGAGTTCACCTCTTCAACCACTTTCATCGGGACAGAAAGATCCACACCATTAGCTTTCTTATTACACTCCAACCTACGAAAGTTTGACGTGTGTTTCTTAGGTTCAGTAGAAGTAACACCAGCAAATGATGTAGAAGGTTGTTTCAAAGCATACACACCAACCTTCTCAATACCAACAGCCCCATGTGCATTCGTATCAACCTTATCATTAACATTATTAGGACTACTAGTAGCATTAACATTAGAAGCCATGGGAACACTAGTATCTTGAGGAGGTTTCGAATAATAACTGATAACGCTACACACGTCGTTCGGGGTCAAGGAAACTTCCTTTTCTTCGAGCAAGTTTTATAACACCCTAGGCAGTGAACTTAATCGTTGTAGTGTAGTAATTAGGGTAAGCCACGGGTATTGATATCGTTCTCTAGGGGAATAGGAATGCTAGTAAGGAGTTACTACGCTAAGGTTAAGGTTGAGGAAGATTATTTTTTATCTTTTTATGTTTTATGAAATGGAAAGGTACGAATCTCGGGTATTGGATTTGGGGGGGGGGGGTTGGTATTTCTACCGATTACTCTACTATTATCTAATTATCTAAACTAAGGTTGTGGGAGTCTATGTCTAATTAATGTGTGCTCGTATGATAGTTTAAAGATGTGTTTACTTAGGTTGTACTACTCCTTAATTATCTCCTATTGGTGGTTGAATTGTCACGTCCTTAATTATGTTCTGGGGAGCGAGTGCTATTGCGCGTGTTATGAGGATCACAAAACGGCTCACACGAGGAAGAAGCTTTGTTCACATGATGTGAAGATTTAGGATTTTCGTAGGAGCTCATGAGGAATCTAACTTGATCTTCAAGTTCGATCATCCTACGGTCGGGAGGAGGCAAGGAGATTGCCTTAACGGTTTTGGGCAGCTCACGGGGGTCATCCCAACTTTCGTTGTCATAGAGGGCGAGGTCCTCTATTATTTCCCATGATTCTTCTGCGGTGAGATCACTAAGTTTTCCACCGGCCGCTTGGTCAATGGATCGCTTAGTGGGGAAGTTGACATGATCATAAAAGATTTGGACTTGGAGCCAAAGATCAATGCCGTGATGAGGGACTTTATGAAGTAAGTCCTTGAATCGGGTCCATGCTTCGTAGAGAGATTCACCTTGACGTTGTTGGAACATCAAGATGTCATTCCTAAGCTTAGTGGTTCTCCCCGGTGGGAAAAATTGAGCAAGGAAGCGAGAGGTAAGATCATCCCAACTTGAGATGGAGCCGGCGGGAAGTCGCTCAAGCCAATTACTAGCTTGGTCCCGTAGAGAGAATTGGAAGAGACGCAGGCGCGTGGTCTCCCGAGTAGTAGCATCAAGGTCGATGGAATCGACAATTTTGAGGAAATCCCTCAGATGCTGATTTGGATCTTCGGAACGAAGTCCATGGAATGCACATCCGTTTTGCACCAACCGGATGGTGTCAGATCGCAGGGCCGTAGTTTGGGCTTGGTCGGGAAGCTCAATGGTGTTCCTATAGCCTAGGTGGCTTGGTCTTGAGTATTCACCAATAGTACGGGCTCTTGGCGGGTCATTTGGTGGTGGGTTGATGAATGGTAGTGGGTTATCACCTTCCATGATGAAAAGTGATGGGATTACGAACAAAGGTCACGAAGAAGGGGGATAGACTAAGAGAAAGCTAAAAATGAGAAAAAAGTTTACTTGATAAGAATCAAGCAAAGAAACCTAAACGAGGTGGACTACTAACTAGCTATTCTATTCCCCGGCAGCGGCGCCAAAAACTTGATAACGCTACACGCGTCGTTCGGGGTCAAGGAAACTTCCTTTTCTTCGAGCAAGTTTTATAACACCCTAGGCAGTGAACCTAATCGTTGTAGTGTAGTAATTAGGGTAAGCCACGGGTATTGATATCGTTCTCTAGGGGAATAGGAATGCTAGTAAGGAGTTACTACGCTAAGGTTAAGGTTGAGGAAGATTATTTTTTATCTTTTTATGTTTTATGAAATGGAAAGGTACGAATCTCGGGTATTGGATTTGGGGGGGGTTGGTATTTCTACCGATTACTCTACTATTATCTAATTATCTAAACTAAGGTTGTGGGAGTCTATGTCTAATTAATGTGTGCTCGTATGATAGTTTAAAGATGTGTTTACTTAGGTTGTACTACTCCTTAATTATCTCCTATTGGTGGTTGAATTGTCACGTCCTTATTCTCAGTTGCGTTGTGTGTCTAAAGTTGTAGGGTATGCGTTTCTCCCTAACTCTTTGAACTTACCAAAGGGTCTCGTCTACAAACCCACTAGGGATGATAAACTCCTACTCTAAGGCACTCTTTGGATGGTTTAGCCTACAACTACTCAGGTAATTATATTCTAAGGTTCACAAAGATGAATCAAGCATTAAGTACACAACGAATGATCTATCGCATTACTAGATCATCTATCAACTAAGATAAGAAACAACCAATCAATATTCAATAATTAAGTTGCATACTTCCTAAGCAAACACACAAATAAATTAGCCGGACATGGAGAACATGCAAGCATACACACAAGTAATCAAAGACATAATTGAATTAATGAAGTAAATACTTATCTTGATGTAAGATAGGGTTTAAAACCCTAAAATACTGTACAAGACAACTTAGGTTCGGTTTTAGGTTTTCACTCCAAAAAGACTCTCTTAAAACTGAAAAATTCGGATTCTATATATAAGATTACATATGCGACGGCGTCACCTTATGTTTTGTGACGCCGTCGTGTCGCCGTCATTAGGGTTTCGTCTTGGCCACGTTAACCTTGCGACGGCGTCACCTTATGACCGTGACGCCGTCCTCTTCAGCTTCTGACGTCGTCGCTTGAAAATACGAGTTTTGGGTTCTGGACCGTCACAACAATTTTGGGACGGCGTCGCCATTAGCACCTGACGCCGTCGCCTTCAATTTTCAGCAACTGTGAGTGTCTCGATTTTGACTTTAGCCATTTTCTTCATATATTCGCGCCTTTTCGTCCAAATAAGTGCCATTCCAGCATTTTGCCTTCAAGAGACCTAAAAAGTGAAAAGGAACGATATTAAGCAATAACGGATACAAAAGTGATCAAATAAGGACTAAAACGACCCCTCAAAATGGTACCTTTTAAAACCTTATCAAATATCCCTACACTTGTTATTTGCTTGTCCTCAAGCAAATGTGCTTTTAGCCAATTAATTTATAACTTAGGGGTCATGAAGCATTAATTCAAAACGGTCCACAACACATATAAGCCCCGCAAAAGTCATAACAAGCACGTAAATTACATACTAGCAACTCACATGGGGTGTTTGGATACTCACATCTCTCTCGGGTGTATATATGAAATATAACAAATAGGAAATGGAAGATAAACACTCATTAACCGGTCCTAGTACATAGATTACCATAGGCTTGAGAATAGATCAAACCTTCATCGTTTTGGCGTAAGCACCTAGGAAAGACTATCAAAGAGGTCTTTTAAAGGGTTGTAATGTTAGGCTTACGGTAGGGAAACAAGGGTTTGGTGGGATAGGCTATTTAGTGGTGGTAAGTCAAAAATCTCTATGTTAAATGCATACGAAGAATGGCGTTGCTAAGCCAAGACTCGACACTCTAAACTCTAGATAACTGAAATAAATAAACATAAATTCAAAGATAGATGTAGGATGGTAGCCCGTATGTTTTTTTTTTTTTTTTTTTTTTTTTACACTCTATATTTTTTTTTTCTTTTTCTCTTTTTCTATTTTTTTCGATTTTTTTTTTTTTCATACACTTTTACTCTACCATCCTCTACGGTAACATCAAAATAATAGGGATTTATAGGCACATCCCTACACTTGAGTTTTTATTACTCTAACACTAATTTGACCCGATTTGAAAAGATCAAAACACTTGGGGTACATTATTACGCAAACAAAGGGAATTTGAATTTTTAACGTTCCCTTCCCGTCATTTCATAAACTTTAACTTTTCCCATGAATCCCAATCGTCCCAAAACTGTATACAAAGGATATGACTCGACTTAGCAACTTATGCAAGCAACTAGATAATTGAACTAAGGGTTTAGGGTGATAACAAACATTTGCACTAAAAGTGAGTGCATAAGGGGTAGGCTAAGGCGATTTGGGTATATATTTGGGGGTGGGGTGTAAACAATGCTCTTCATTGATATTCCGGAAAAACCGAAACATCACGAGAACCGCGAAAAGGATAGGCTCTGAGGGGTTAACTAGGGGTATCGTGTACTAAAGATGAGTACAACGCAAAGGCTGTGGGGGAATTACTCAACCGATATGGAAGAAGTAATTATATTACAGGTATCAAACAAGGGTTATCCTAATGCCTCTTATCATTTAGTTATTCCTAACTACACAAGTGTAGCCTCACTTGCGATCTCGGAATGCATCACAAAACAAGTTCTAGAATCTAATATACTACCGGTTCACACTCTAAGCATTGAAGATGAATGCTTTAATTCCTACTAATCTAAGGGCGATCCTCACATTTTGGTGGAATTTGGGTGGTAAAGGGTTTTGTGCTAGTCATATAACTTCCTATCCGTGAGACGCTTTTGTTAATACTAATGGCCCACTCTTATATGTCATAAAAAATTTTAAATTTGGTGCCAAAATTACCCTAACCGACATTTCCTCATGGTTTATTACACAATCACAATTAGACAAAGCAAATAGTCAAGGATAAGAATAGTTTCAAAGTTCCCGTTTTATTTTCCCTCCCTACACTTAAACTGAACATTGTCCCCAATGTTCCCCGAAAGTATCAAAGTTATGATAAAAGAAGGTAATTAAAAACGAAAGAAACTAATACTCCCCTGATTAGCTCGGTAGGATCCGTGTAAAGTGATGGTTAAATCCTTTTCAAGAAGAATTATTGCGTGAAAAGCTCCTTCCAATCTTATGTAACTTCTTCTTGACAAACTAAACCTGCACACTTGAAGAAAACAAACGAAACCTTCGCGTAAAATCGGCGGTAATAATATATATAAGACTCGATTTAAACTAGGATATAATGCTTGTGGAATGGATGTTTACAGAATTTCTAAGAAAATTAAGACCTGGAAAATTCCAAAAATTTATAAGTAGCTCAGAAAACGAGAAAAAGTAATCTGATGTTTTTACTCCTTCCTGACGCCGTCAGGTTGCAATCCTGACGCCGTCAGGTTATCCTGACAAAAACTGGTCTGCGATTTTCTGGGAAAAAAAATTCTGGAAAATTTACATCTTTAGAATCTGGAAAAATTTCTGCAAAACATCCATTATGACTCGATACAAGCATTTGACTCGAACAAACAAACATAAATATCTTTTAGTTAATTGTTATTCTCATGTTTACGTTTCTTTTGAAAACGTGTGTAATCCTCCCTACACTTATCCTTTATGTAAAATACCTTTATATGCAATTAAGACGAGGTTAAAAACAAAATAAAGCATTTTTACAAATTTAAACATGAGGATAAACAATTAATAAAAGATATATGACACTAACAAGCAAACAATTAAGCATGGGTTGCCTCCCACGAAGCGCTTTTCTTTATTTAAGAGTCTTGTAGCTAGACTCATTATCGTGCTCCTACGTTTTCTCATTACCGCCCTCTTGACGGTCTCTAATGGGGGATTCCATGTTGTAGAAGTGCCCTAACATGCACTTCTCTAAGAGTTCATCCTCTCCCCAATTGGTCCTATATTCCGGTCCTAGGCTCAAGCAATCCTTATAGAATCCGAAAATCTTAGCCATAACATAATCAACACCTTTCTCCCTATCCTCATCATTCCTATAATAGACCGACAGTTTAAGTTCCTTTTCATCATTAGAGAGTGATGAAAACTTCTCAATCTTAAACGGCATTTGGTAAGCTATGTCATCGGTCTCATTCTTGAATCGCACTACTCCTAACGAGGGGTCATAGGTCATCTCGGTGCTTTCTATGAAAGGTTTTCCTAGAATAACATGGGACAAGCTAGGGTCTATTGCCGTGCTAATATCATCCACAATTATGAAGTCCGTAGGAAACGTAAAACTACCTACATAAACGGGCAATCCCTTAAATCTACCAAGAAAATTGCAACTAACATTAGGATCATTGGGGTCTTGCCTAGTTGAAATAGGCTTCTTCAATATCCAATTGTAATAGGTGCTAGTCATTATGTTGATTGGGGACTTGCGATCAATGTAGGCTTTTGCCACAAAAAGGTGTCCTATGAAACATGGTATGTTAAGATTCCAAGGGTTCCCAAACTTGATTCGAGGACTTTTCCTAACATACATGTGATGGAGGTCACGCACTAAGTGAGGGTGGCGAGATAGTTCTTCTTCCGTAGGAAATTTGTTGAAATAGTCAATGTCTACTTCATCTACTTCCTCGGGTGTTTCATCATCCACAAGTGTATAGTCCTCTTCGTCATTTGTTTCATTAGGTTCAACTAAGGCGATGGTATTGACGAATTGGACATGCTTAGTTAGCTTGCTTGGATCCTTAATCTCTATACCTGAAGGCTCGGGAGTTGAGATAGCACTAACCTTCTTATCACTATTAGTTATGGCTTTCAAAAGGTTGTCTATTTTCCTATCCATCTTGGCTTGTTGATGGTTAAAGCGGTCCGAGAGCTTAGCCATTTGGGTTTCTTGGGATGCAACTAGGTTTTGCAACATCCCTTCGACGTTTTGTTGGTTAGGACCGTTAGGTGGGGGCCATGAGAAATCATTGGAGGTGAATTCTTTGGTTTGTCCCCAGTAGAAGTCGGGCTTGCCTTTCCATACCTCTCGGGTTTCATTGAAATTCCTAGGTCCGGGTATTGTAGGGAATCTTCCTCCCGTTCCATTAATACGTGAGGATGCGTAGTCAACGGAAGCATGTTCTGGGGAGCGAGTGCTATTGCGCGTGTTATGAGGATCACAAAACGGCTCACACGAGGAAGAAGCTTTGTTCACATGATGTGAAGATTTAGGATTTTTGTAGGAGCTCATGAGGAATCTAACTTGATCTTCAAGTTCGATCATCCTACGGTCGGGAGGAGGCAAGGAGATTGCCTTAACGGTTTTGGGCAGCTCACGGGGGTCATCCCAACTTTCGTTGTCATAGAGGGCGAGGTCCTCTATTATTTCCCATGATTCTTCTGCGGTGAGATCACTAAGTTTTCCACCGGCCGCTTGGTCAATGGATCGCTTAGTGGGGAAGTTGACATGATCATAAAAGATTTGGACTTGGAGCCAAAGATCAATGCCGTGATGAGGGACTTTATGAAGTAAGTCCTTGAATCGGGTCCATGCTTCGTAGAGAGATTCACCTTGACGTTGTTGGAACATCAAGATGTCATTCCTAAGCTTAGTGGTTCTCCCCGGTGGGAAAAATTGAGCAAGGAAGCGAGAGGTAAGATCATCCCAACTTGAGATGGAGCCGGCGGGAAGTCGCTCAAGCCAATTACTAGCTTGGTCCCGTAGAGAGAATTGGAAGAGACGCAGGCGCGTGGTCTCCCGAGTAGTAGCATCAAGGTCGATGGAATCGACAATTTTGAGGAAATCCCTCAGATGCTGATTTGGATCTTCGGAACGAAGTCCATGGAATGCACATCCGTTTTGCACCAACCGGATGGTGTCAGATCGCAGGGCCGTAGTTTGGGCTTGGTCGGGAAGCTCAATGGTGTTCCTATAGCCTAGGTGGCTTGGTCTTGAGTATTCACCAAGAGTACGGGCTCTTGGCGGGTCATTTGGTGGTGGGTTGATGAATGGTAGTGGGTTATCACCTTCCATGATGAAAAGTGATGGGATTACGAACAAAGGTCACGAAGAAGGGGGATAGACTAAGAGAAAGCTAAAAATGAGAAAAAAGTTTACTTGATAAGAATCAAGCAAAGAAACCTAAACGAGGTGGACTACTAACTAGCTATTCTATTCCCCGGCAGCGGCGCCAAAAACTTGATAACGCTACACGCGTCGTTCGGGTTCAAGGAAACTTCCTTTTCTTCGAGCAAGTTTTATAACACCCTAGGCAGTGAACCTAATCGTTGTAGTGTAGTAATTAGGGTAAGCCACGGGTATTGATATCGTTCTCTAGGGGAATAGGAATGCTAGTAAGGAGTTACTACGCTAAGGTTAAGGTTGAGGAAGATTATTTTTTATCTTTTTATGTTTTATGAAATGGAAAGGTACGAATCTCGGGTATTGGATTTGGGGGGGGGGGTTGGTATTTCTACCGATTACTCTACTATTATCTAATTATCTAAACTAAGGTTGTGGGAGTCTATGTCTAATTAATGTGTGCTCGTATGATAGTTTAAAGATGTGTTTACTTAGGTTGTACTACTCCTTAATTATCTCCTATTGGTGGTTGAATTGTCACGTCCTTATTCTTAGTTGCGTTGTGTGTCTAAAGTTGTAGGGTATGCGTTTCTCCCTAACTCTTTGAACTTACCAAAGGGTCTCGTCTACAAACCCACTAGGGATGATAAACTCCTACTCTAAGGCACTCTTTGGATGGTTTAGCCTACAACTACTCAGGTAATTATATTCTAAGGTTCACAAAGATGAATCAAGAATTAAGTACACAACGAATGATCTATCGCATTACTAGATCATCTATCAACTAAGATAAGAAACAACCAATCAATATTCAATAATTAAGTTTCATACTTCCTAAGCAAACACACAAATAAATTAGCCGGACATGGAGAACATGCAAGCATACACACAAGTAATCAAAGACATAATTGAATTAATGAAGTAAATACTTATCTTGATGTAAGATAGGGTTTAAAACCCTAAAATACTGTACAAGACACCTTAGGTTCGGTTTTAGGTTTTCACTCCAAAAAGACTCTTAAAACTGAAAAATTCGGATTCTATATATAAGATTACATATGCGACGGCGTCACCTTATGTTTCATGACTCCGTCGTGTCGCCGTCATTAGGGTTTCGTCTTGGCCACGTTAACCTTGCGACGGCGTCACCTTATGACCGTGACGCCGTCCTCTTCAGCTTCTGACGTCGTCGCTTGAAAATACGAGTTTTGGGTTCTGGACCGTCACAACAATTTTGGGACGGCGTCGCCATTAGCACCTGACGCCGTCGCCTTCAATTTTCAGCAACTGTGAGTGTCTCGATTTTGACTTTAGCCATTTTCTTCATATATTCGCTCCTTTTCGTCCAAATAAGTGCCATTCCAGCATTTTGCCTTCAAGAGACCTAAAAAGTGAAAAGGAACGATATTAAGCAATAACGGATACAAAAGTGATCAAATAAGGACTAAAACGACCCCTCAAAATGGTACCTTTTAAAACCTTATCAATAACCAATAGCAGTAAGCATCTCCTCTAGCTCCTTCTGTGACTGCGGCACCTTAAGATGCTCAAATGGATTAGCCCTAGAAGTAGTAGCATCCACTGTCACAGCTGGTTTTAATGGTTGCCCATCGTCACCCACAAGAACAAGTTTTCCCTCAAATATTTGTTTTTCAATAGCACGAATTTTCAATAAAGTATCATGACCCTCAGTTGTGGACTTATCAATTCCCACAGCTCCATCTTTCCCACCATGCGAAGAAGAAAGTTGTGGAGACTGAAGCAAATTATCAGCATTACCAACACCATTACCCTGATCAGCACCCAGTGAATTATGTGGAACCGGCTCCACATGAGGTTCACAAGTAGCCGTATTAAACTTACCTGGAGACGCTGAAGTCACATCCCCACGAGACTCCATAACAGATTCACCACTTCCAACCGTATTATGGAAGCCCTAATATTCTTTAGAAATCCCTTTTCCATCTCTCTCACAACCCACGTACAGTAACTAAACCCCGAACCAGCAGCGTGCACAACCAAAAAGAGTAAAAATGAAAGTAAACCCTAACTCAAGAGTTAGGGTTTACAACGCTAAATCACAAATCCAATTCAACCTGCTCCACCCATAATCAATTTGCATGCAGTAGTATCAATCAAGTTGAGAACCAAAACGAATCTTGAATATTCATTATTATTTGACTTATGGGATGAGTTTCCTCCATTCGAGTTGTTTCTATTTCCCTTATTCTGCCAGTTTCCACGTGAATAGTTTGATCTACCTCTATATTTTGTAAATCATTTCTTATTTCGAGAATGTTCGCCTTGTGCGAATAATAAGTTATCCTGGCCATCTACTTGTCCTCCCTTTCGGAGTTTTATTCTCTCCTCGAATGCCTTAAGTTTTCCTGTGATCTCATCTAACGTAATGTCATCGAGATCATTCGTCTGTTCTATGGATGCTACTATTTGAATGAACCTATCTGGTGTGGAGTCTAATAGTTTTCAAACTAAAAGTGATTCATCCAACTCTTTTCCTAATTCTTTTGCCTTCGTGGCGTAGCCGTTCAGTTTGGCTGTAAATGCATCTACCGTTTCATCCTCCTTCATCTGAAGAGTCTGAAATCCAATCATCAATGATTGTAATCGTGCTTGTTGCACCTTTTCTTCTCCAACGTGTCTCTTTTTCAATGAATCCCATAATTCTTTTGCTGTTTTGCAACTTGCTACTTGTAAGATCACATCTTCGGTTAACGCTTGATATAAGAAGGCGGTTGTTGCCTTATCCTTCTTAACATCTAATTGTGTATCAGCCTTAGGTTCTATTGTTTCCCATAATCCTTGTGCTTCTAGTATCACCTTAATTTGTATAGTCCAAACTGTGTAGTTTGTGATTTTGAGTTTTGGGCATTGATATTGTGTCATAGGGGTTACGGGTTTTGGTGCAGTGTTACTGCCACTTGCGTCGTCACCGGGCATTTTGATGGTGCTTATGATCTTCACTTTCTAATACGTATAGGGATTTCTAACTAGTGGTATCACTTAATACTTACGGGAACAGAAATAGTTATCCGGGAATCCTAATATGAAACTATGGATTTCTAATAGTATAAACTAAGTATCTATACTATAAATATGAAAGAAAATCCAAAAGTTTAAGATTTTTCGTGTGACCTGTTTTTTTTTTGTCACTTGCGTATTCCCTTCTTGTCGGTACTAGAGTATACCAACTATGTCTTTCTTTTCCCTCGTATCACGTTGTCCTTACTTTTGTATCGAACTTGCTTCTTTTATCTCCAAGTCTCGAATTTCTTTTGTGTCGACTTGCTTCTTTATCTCCAAGTTTCGAATAAACACAAAACGTTTCAGAAATTAGTCTCGGTAATTTCTTCCAAAAGACCAAGCGAGTTGCTTGTCTTTGTTCTACTACTCGACGGTAGTATGTCAACAAGTGATGTCCTTGTTGCCTTCGTTGCTTGTCCGCGTTCAAACAATACTCCTTCTTCTTTATTCCACACCGTATCTACAACAACCTACAGAAATACCAACGGTACGAGCAAATGATCAGGATGCTCCTGTTGTTGTCCCTCTTTGTATTGCGAGCGTTTTTCAAAAACAGTTTGATATGTTTTTCTGGTTCGGTATACCCTTCTTCTTTAATCCAAGCAACGTCCTTCTTTTCTTTTACGTACGTCTTTTCCTTCTCTACTTTTGTCTCGGCAAAAGGAGTCTTCGTTGTATGATTTGAAAAACAAACAAACAAGTGTAACAAAGTTGTTGTTTTTTTTTTGCTGCGTTCCAAATTAAATCAACGTGTATCAAGTCACCACAGTTTTGGTGGCTTGTCGAATGCAATTTCTACACAAGTACGGTCGTGCACTACTTTCCTTGCGTTATCAAGTTATCCTGGCAGCGTATGTATGATGATACGTTGCGTCTTTCTTCTTCTTCTTCCTGAAACAAAGTTTCAGTGCGTCTTGGTTCCTTCTTTCTCGTTCAAGAATGTTTCTGGTTTGAGATGGTACTCGTTAACACAGATTCTGGGTTCTATAGTATTCGGTACAGATTTGTGTTTGATGGATGGTTGTATTCGGTGTAACGAGAATGTATAGGCAGGCTCTTGATGCCAAATGTTGGTCCCAATATGAGTAAACAGATTATAACGAAATTGCAATAAATGAATAACTTGTCAATATGTCTAACTGTCGAAATTCTGTACATGATACATCTATATATAGATATCGAATGGGTGTCTTCCAAACGACATGATGGTTCTGCAATAACTATAATAACTATAATAACCGCTTGGCGGTTTATATGTTTGAAACGGGCAGGTTTGGCCCTTCAGGTTTTTGTCTTCATGGATGAAGCAATGGGGCGAGATTATCTGCTCACAAAAGGTTCACATCAGCCGAGTGACTGTAAGTTCAAATTTCGCTTAGAGCAAAGGTACGTGTGGCTTTTTCCTTAAATTTAAAAGAAAATAAAAACAAAACAGGTTGGTTTCTCACTGAACCCAGCATTTGCTATGATGGTTTATAAAGAGGTTTTAAAAATTATGAAGAGGTTTAAAGATTCATGTGCTTTTAATGGTGTTTATGTTGCTAATAGAGTGGGTTTTGTTTTATGGTTGTTGCTAAGAGTTGGTAATATAGAATAAGAATCATGATTAGGCAACTTGGTCTAACCAAAAGAAGG
The DNA here is from genome assembly GCA_019973895.1 of Chrysanthemum seticuspe. Classification (NCBI taxonomy): domain Eukaryota; kingdom Viridiplantae; phylum Streptophyta; class Magnoliopsida; order Asterales; family Asteraceae; genus Chrysanthemum; species Chrysanthemum seticuspe. Next base: position 93,568,728 of record BPTQ01000009.1, on the reverse strand, counting down.
TTTTGGTGTAACCACTACTGTAACTCAAGCTCTTTATTTATTTGTACTTCCCATGTTAAGCAGGTTTTAAATGTTTGATGTGCGGATTATCCAGTTTTATATCATTTTAGGGGGGTTTGCGATTGCTTATTACAACTACTGAATGTTTTTGCAATAAACACAGTCAGATAATCAGTTGCATTAAATGCAATGAATTTTTGATAATGCAATAAGTTGATAAGGAGTTTTAATAAGCAATTGCAAACACCCCCCTTACAAGGGTTAACATGTAATAATATGAAAGAAAAAAAGCTTTTTTTTACTTAACATGCTCCAAACATTTATTTCTTTATAATTCAGATAGGACCAGCAGTGTTTGTAACTAAATAAAAAGCTCAAAAAGTGGAAGTGTAAAGAATGCAAATAACCATAACCAATGTCTCAACTGTGAATTAACATGAATTGAAATGCAATTCAATTTACAACAAATTGAGATTATATGTTGCCAAAATTTCTCATACAAAAAAGCCTGTGAAACCCTAAAAATCAAACCTCAAAAGAACAAAAACATGATAAAATGTAACACTAGTGTACAGAAATCTCATCAAAAACCCTACCATGGATCAATCAAATCTTTAAGCACTTATTTTTGTACTCAGTGCCTGCAAAAACTTTTTTTTCGACTCGCAAATATTAAGAAACTCATCCATAGCCGTTCCTTGAGCCGTGGCTATCTTCCGTTCAACATCCACAGGTTTCCAAGACTCGAGTGCCCGAGAAATTCTCTCACCAACTTCCGAACTGTCAACCGATATGATGACACCAAATTTTCAAGAGCTTTAACTACTTTTCCCGGCCCACTATCATCGACTTGTTCTCTTTGAAGAGACGATAACAAAAAGTCAACATCTGCTTCTACTGGTTTATCAACTTGTTCTTTTAACCAGTTGGTAACTTGATCAATTATGCCGCATAGTGATGAGATTGAATCCTTGATGACATTGGAGAGTTGATTGTTTGACTGGTCAGAAGACCCAGAGGCTTTCTTCTTCTTTTTTCCTGATGGAAGAGATGACCGTACACAAGACTGAATATTGAGAGTATGGCATGATAATGGCTCAGTCACTAACTGGATCAGAATGGAAAGGTCTGTTCCAGGAGAAGATAGCAACGGTTTTGTGGAATTTATTTTTGCAGAAATGCATTTTTCTAGCAATGACCCTAAAACTTGCCAATCAACGGGGAATGTGAGTCTGTCTTTATTTGATTCATGTGAGTTCAGATTCCATGCGTTCAAAAACACAGCAAAGTTCATCCAGTCAATCAGATTCGAAGAAAAAACCTGCTCCCCAAGAAAATACACAGTTAGTTGTTAGATGAGCATACCTTATAACTAAAAGTTCATTCTACCATGAAGATGAACAGGATGCATGATCTCCGGTCGAAAAGATAGAAGTATCTTGAAGAACAGTATGCACACTCGAACAAAAATTTAGTTTGTAAAGTTCTGTTTCCTTAACCGGCTGCCACAACTCAAGAGGTACATTACCAGTGTAATCGAATTGCAATGGTGGAACTGGTGGAAAATCTGGTGTGTAACTATTGGCAACTTTTGTTTGTAAGCATGAAGTAAAGACACTCTGTTTGGTAGTACAAAGATACTTGTTGGGAATCTTTTGTGTGCACCATTGATGAACCTTAGAAGAACTGTACTGCCCTTGTTGACTATAGGTTTTGCGGTACCTAGTAAAAGCAAGTTCATTGGTATTCAAAATCCATGAAAGTTCATCAAAATGATTTTATTTTTCTGGGTGGACTTTAGTTAGTACCTTGGGTTGATCATCGAAAAAGATCACCATGTTGCCGGTTAATAGTGATAGTGTCTAATATGTTTGGAGCCGCACCACGTACTGAACAAGGTTTGTCGTAGCACACTGATCACTTTCGGGTCCCACCATTCACCTATTTCATCATCATCAACAACAACGAACATGGTAGAGTCAAAATTATTTAGTTAATTTATAAGGTATGGTTAGGATTGGTGTATGTTTAATTAGCTATATTAGGTGCATTTCACATATGGTTGGTTTACTTGCTAGTACTTCTCAACAATTTATGAAAAACCTGTCTCCCTCTTAAAATGTCAACATCATCCTATAAAAATTGCAATAATTGAGTTTCTTTGAGATGCATTTGTTTAATCTCAAGAAAAAACAAAAACAAAACGGGGTAGTAAAAAATTTTGATAAATGCTTTTAACTTCATTAGTAGTTTGTTATCACAACTAGTGCATAGTAGAGTCAAAAGCTTATATAGACTGGACACCTCTTTTAACCGTTAAAGTTAAAAGAAGGTGATTAATTGTAGATAAAGATGCACATCAACTAAGTGATTGTAAATTCAAATTTCAAAGTGCGTAAATTTCTTATCGTAGTAGGTCATATGAAATAAGAATCATGACTAGCTAGGCAACTTGGTCTTATTCAAAAGAGGTTTTTGGTGTAACCGCTAACCGTTAATCAAGCTCTTTTTATCATTTTTTACTTCCCATACTAAACAAGTTTCAAAAGATGTACGGATTGCCCTTCGGTTTTTCTACCATTTTTGGATGTGTTTTGGATTTCTTATTTAAAATTGTCAGAACTTTTTTGCAATAAACACTAGGAGATGATTAGTTGCATCAAATGCAATGAATGTTTGGTAAGTTTACTTTATTTGATAAACATCAGATAAGCTGTTTGAATAAACAATTCAGAAACCACTCATAAGTGGGTACTAAAATGCTCAAAAAAGCGGGTTACATAAGCAATCCAAACACCCTCCTTGCAAGAGGAAACATGCATAATATGAACACTAACAAAGGCATACTATTACTTATTATGCTTTAAACATTTACTTTTTACCATTCTGATAAAAATTGTCGTGTTGTTTAATTTACTAAATAAAAAAACTATGACAATGGAAAAGGATAAAGGATGCAAGTAACCAAAACCAATATCTAAATGTGAACAAACATAGATTGAATTGAAATGCAATCACTTTACAACAACTTGAGATTGTGGGTTGCCAAAATTTCTCATACAATTAAAAAAAGCCTACGAGGCCCTAAAAACAAACCTCAAAAGAACAAAAAAACATGATAAAATGTACATAACATTTAGTGTACAAAAATCTCATCAAAAATCATATCATGGATCCATGTAAGTTTCAAGCACTTGCATTTATACTTTCGGTGCCTACAAAACCTTCTTTTTGTACAAACAAAGATTAATAAACTCAGCCAAAGCCGTTCCCCGAGTTGTGACTATCTTCCTTGCAACATCTATAGTTTCCAAGACTCGACTGCCTGAGAAATATCTCTCACCAACTTCCAAATCATCAACTGATGAACCAAATCTTCAAGAACTCTGACAATTGTATTGTTAACCATCTAGTAAATCTACTAGTATTATGCTACATAGTGATGAGGTTGAATCCTTGATGGCATTGACGAATTGCCAGTTTGACTGATTAGAAGACCCACCGTCTTTCTTCTTTATTAATCCTTATTACATGTGTAACTTCGATGTTGGAGAATAAAATAGGTAAAACATATCATGAAAATTATTGCTTGTGTAACATTGAAGGCGAGGAAGTCGTAATGCATGCCCAGCTTTGTTTGTTCAAATCTCTGTCTAAATCTCATATTGTTTTTGTCATTGTATATTAGCAAGAATAATTCAATTAACGGATAGTAAAAGGATGATTTTTTAAAGAGACACTTCCCGCAAAAGTGGAGACCGAAGAACCATGTCTCAATATCCTATGTGTGAAATGTAAGGTACTTAACCACCAGGGGTGCCCGAGTTGGAAAAGGGGCTTGTGATTATCATCGAGGTCACAAGTTCAAACCCTGCTTAGCGCAAATATACCCGAATTGGCCACTCCATCCTGTTAAATTTTGGGGTATCAATCTATGGCAAACATATCATTCTATCAGTTGCTAATGGCTTTCAAGTTATGTTCATTGCAGAGATTCTACAGGGGTTAATCATGGACAAAGAATAAAAGGTTTAAAGTTCCAAGATGCTCGTTTCTGCTGATGAGACATTTATAGCCGTTAGAAGGGTCTTAGTGTAACTTAATCTCCTATTTAATAAGTCCCTTAATCTAGGGTTAGAGACACTTGTGTGTGCAGTCATTGTATCACACTCTTCTCTTCTTTCTGATCATTTCATTGATCTTGTCTTGTCTTTGTACTTACATGATTATTGTCTCATTGACATTAATCTAATCTTGTAATATTTTGGATACTATTGTAAACTTAATCTAAGCTGACTATTGTGGCTTAGGTTTGAATAAAGGTTCTATTGTTCATCTTGTGTTGCTTATACTTTCGTACACAGCCCTAGAGCTTTACCCGGTTTAGGTTTGTGTGGCGATTAAGATTAACCCCATGAATTAGTCAGCCAAAAGGTCAAAACATGTGGTTACGGTAAAATAAACGTAAGGGACAGCTTGTTCTATTTCCTTAGGTCTAATTCCACACCTTATGACGAAAGGGGAGTTGGAGTGGCTCAAAGTAAAGCCCCTTGTAAAAAGGGATCACTGCTAGTTCTCTTTCTTTCTTTATGAGGTTCATAAAAAGGCCCGATTTTAATTTTTGCTATTTTAAACTCGTAACAAAAGTAAAGCAAATTCAAGACCAAGGTCGTAATTTGTTTCCAAGATTGAACACATCAACATCTATATATTAATTGATGTTCCGTTTGCACACAAGCTATCGAATACATGGATTGAACAAGTATGATAAACCTAAAACCAATGAATGTTGCTTTGTACTTTGCTCGAGTAAGTAAGCAAAGTGGAAAAGGAAAAACACGTGAACTTGACGAAGACGCCACACAAACATGGACATCGTGTGCTGATCTTAGCATTTTGGCAAATCGGATGGTGGAGGTAGTAACGTCTCTGATTCCCCTACTCCATTTTCAACGATAAAAGCCATTGCAAATCCCCAAGCAAGATGAGTGTCAATGTGACAATGCATCAGCCAAACTCCTGTATAAGATCGCATGATTAATTAGTTCGTGATTTTATTTCAGATAATCAAGATACATATGATATCCGCTACGAACATATATGAAATTAACCCTTAATGTTACCTGGATTATCCGCTACGAATCTGATGGCAGCCCATCCTCCAACTGGAACATCAATCGTATTCCTTTGTGGTGGATCAACAAGATTAAAGTTAGCAGTATCTCGTGACGGATTAAAATTACCAAAACCTTGACCAACTATGTAGAAGTGGTATCCATGAAGATGAACAGGATGATCTTCGGTCGAAAAGATAGAAGTGTCTTGAAGAACAATCTGCACACTTGAACCAAACTTTAGCTTGTAAAGTCTTGTTCCCTTAACCGGCTGCCACAACCCACGAGGTACATTACCAGTGTAATCGAATTGCAAAGGTGGAACAGGTGGAAAATCTGGTGTGTAGACATTGGGAATCTTTTGTGTATAAGCTTGAAGTAAAGACACTCGGTTTGGTAGTACAAAGGATACATTGTTCATACTAGCACCAAACCTTGTGTTATTAGGCCCTTGGCATCTAGGTCCAGGAGTGCAGTTAAAAAACCCAAATCCCATTGTGAAAAATAAATTTTCATCTATCTTAGTAGGGACGGTTACTTTACCAGGGCTCTTTATTTGGTTTGAAAATGCAGTGACTGTGTTTGTGTCGTTGTAGAAAGGAAGTTGTGGTAGAATTGGTTGTGTAGTGGCAGATTTGTATTCTAAGATAGCTGTGGCGGTTGTGTTGTCAAATGGAGCATTTTGAGCAGTTGCATACGCTCTTGCAGCCATGTAGTAACGACCGGGCTGTTGGTCAGCAGTCAGGAGGACGTCAGTGGTTTGACCGGGCCCCACCATGATGACATTGGTTGTAAATTGTTTGGTGTAAATAGCATCAGTGGCGACAACAGTGAGTTTGTGGTTAGCGACGCTGAAAAAGAGTTGTTGATTGAGTGCAGCATTGATAACCCTTAGAAGAACTGTATCGCCTTTGTTGACCGTAAGTTTCGTGGTACCTAGTAAAAGCAAGTTTTTTGATATTCAAAAATGATGAACATTCATCAAAATGAATTTCTTTTTCGGGACTGTAATTAGTACCTTGGCTGGAGCATCGGAAAAGATCACCAGGTTGCCCGTTAATTGTGATAGCATCTGATATGTTAGGAGCTGCACCACTGAACAATGCTTGTCGTAGCACACTGATCACTTTCCGGTCCCACCATTCCCCTATTTCATCATCAACAACGAACACATCAGTTCCTTTATCAGAAAAGGGTACGTAGCATAAAATATCAACGTACTTTTTCCATATTTCTTACTTTAGTCATTGTACATCTTTAGTCATTTAAAGATGGTTTTGTGTCTGTTTGAGTCATTTTGTTACGAAGAATTAAATAAATTTAAGACACTTTCTAAAACGAAGATTCTTTAAGTAAAAATGTTAAATTTTATGGCGTTAGACATATATGAGAATATTAAGAAAACATGACCAAGAAAGCCATTTGTTAATAAAAAGTACTTAAATTCCAAAAACATAGGAAATGAAAAAAATACGTATATTGCATGCATAACAGGAAATTCATGCCTAAACTGAGATCATGTAATTAAGGACTCTTTACCTAAGATAACAGGAAATTCGACTTTAGGTGTTGGAAAGGGGTAAGAAGAACCAGACTTAGGGCGGATAACAAGTGCACCATAGACCGTAGCTCGTAGCCATCGGCTATGAGCATGCCACCACAATGTTCCCTCTTGGTCTTGTATGGTGAACTTGTATGTGTAACTTCCCCCGGGCCGGATTGGACATTGGGTCACAAACTCAGGTCCATCGGCCCAAGGGTTTCGCAGTTGGCGTAACCCATGCCTGAAAAATACAATAAGGCATTAGACAAAGCATTAAAATTTTAAGTGTCAACGTACACTCAATGCGCATAAAAGGAAAAAAAAAAAAATATTTACCAATGAATGGTGACATTGTAAGGAGAAGCATTTGTGACTTTAACAGCAACACTATCCCCGTTTTGTACATCTAGAGTCGGGCCTGGAAACTGCCCATTAACATTAACGATTCTATGGTTCTTACATAGCCTATTTGCTGCTTGTTCTTGAACCTGTGGCAATATGATTATTAATTTCTAGAAAAAAAAAAATGCAAAACTCAGAAACAGAAAAGAACGCTAGCTATTTGTTAGTGGCGTACTGTGAAGGCATAGTTATGCGTTTCTGCGAATGTAGTAAGGGCAAAGGAAAGCAGAAGGATCAGTAAGAGAGCCCGTGAGATCGACATTATGAGTGTCTTGTTTTTTAACACTTCTGAGTGAAGAAGTGTGAAGTTTTGGTGTGTACTAAAGATGGCAATAAGGGTGGCTTATATACACATGTATGGGGTGTGGTGGGGTTAGGTTATGAGTCAATAGTGAAGTTAGAATGAGAGGGAACTTAATTTGTTGATTTTGGTGCAACCACTAGGCCTATTTTTTAACATGTGAAGCAGGACACTGGCCTTTTTGTATAGTAGTGATCATGCATGGAACTAGTAGGTTTCAACTTTCCAAAAGGACAAAAAGGATTCCGAACAAACAGGTCAAAATGGTTTGAATTGAATCGGGTTGGTTCGGGTAAGGTAACAACGGGTAGGGATCCAGTGAGAAGAAAACTTATAATAAAAAGAATGAGAAATAACTATAACCACATATTTGAGATGCACCTACTTGAATTAGATGCATCTCTATTCATTTATATGCATCCCAATTATTTTCGAAAGTGATTTTGAAGTGAAAACGATGCGAAGTAGTACTTGCAACAAATTTGACCCGCAGAGAACGGAAAATACATAGGATTTTCCTAACTTGCTAAAATGCATCTAATATATGTATATGCATATAATTTTTAGCTAGAAAATATATTATGGTGCATCTAAAAGATTAGGAATACATCTGATTCAAGTCGATGCATCTCTAACGTATGGTTATAGTTATTTCTCATTCCTCTCATTCTAATACTTCTTCCCATTTGATTCTAAGTCAGGTAACAACAGGTTATAACAAATTCATGTCAAATGTGTATAGAAATCAATGGGTTGAAATATTTGGATCGCCGTTTTCATCAACTTCATAAAAGAGTTAATATATTGAAATAATGGTTCTGTATACAAGAAACAAATCCGTATACAGGACCAGATCGACTGCAACTAATCATACTCAGCTCGCTTTCGGCTACCAACACAGTTGTAATTCTTTTCACCCCGAGCATTTCAGGTTGAGTTGTAGTTCGTGACCATTAAAATTCAAGGCTCACAAGGTTAACATGTCTAAATGTTTATATCTGAAAACAACAACATATTATTGCCCAAAGGGTACCAATAGTGTTCTATCAACCCCATATTGTGAGTTTAAACTTTATCGTAGACTTGTTAAGTTACTTCATACTATTTTTGTTGGTTTATAAGAAACAGAAAAACTGATTTTAGATAGGTATATTGCATGGGTTGGGCCCTAGTGACCGTGATTACTTAGTAGTTAGTAGTTATTTTCAAGATATGGTTAGGATTTGGTGCATGGTTGGTTAACTTGCTAGTACTTCTCAACGGTTTAAGGAGAATCTGTCTCCCTCTTACTATTTATAAAAACAAAGTCAACTTGGTTTTATAAAAATAGCAATAATTGAGCTGTTTTGAGATACTAAAGATGACTTGGGGTTGAAAAAGAGTGTTTGGTAAATGTTTTTTACTTCATCAGTAGACCGTTTATCAAGACTGGTATCTTAGAATCCAAATCCTACACAAATTGTATTGACCCTTGACAAAGGTTCACATCAGCCGAGTGACTGTCAGTTCAAATTTCGCTTAGAGCAAAGGTGTGGCTTTTTCCTAAGATTTAAAAGAAAGTAAAAACAAAACAGGTTGGTTTCTCACTGAACCCAGCATTTGCTATGATGGTTTATAAAGAGGTTTTAAAAATCATGAAGAGGTTTAAAGATTGATGTGCTTTTAATGGTGTTTATGTTGCTAATAGAGTGGGTTTTGTTTTATCGTTGTTGCTAAGAGTTGGTAATATAGAATAAGAATCATGATTAGGCAACTTGGTCTAACCAAAAGAAGGTTTTGGTGTAACCACTAGCTGTACTCAAGCTCTTTATTTATTTGTACTTCCCATGTTAAGCAGGTTTTAAATGTTTGATGTGCGGATTATTCAGTTTTCTATCATTTTAGGGGGGTTTGCGATTGCTTATTACAACTACTGAATGTTTTGGAATAAACACCATCAGATAATCAGTCGCATTAAATGCAATGAATTGATAATGAAATAAGTTGACAAGGAGTTTTAATAAGCAATTTCAAACACCCCCCTTACAAGGGTTAACATGTAATAATATGAAAGATAACAAAAGCTTTTTTTTACTTAACATGCTCCAAACATTTATTTCTTTGTCATTCAGATAGGAACAGCTGTGTTTGTAACTAAATAAAAAGCTCATAAAAATGGAAGTGTAAAAAATGCAAATAACCATAACCAATGTCTCAAGTGTGAATTAACATGAATTGAAATGCAATTCAATTTACAACAAATTGAGATTATATGTTGCCAAAATTTCTCATACAAAAAAACCTGTGAAACCCTAAAAATCAAACCTCAAAAGAACAAAAACATGATAAAATGTAACACTAGTATACAGAAATCTCATCAAAAACCCTACCATGGATCAATCAAATCTTTAAGCACTTATTTTTGTACTCAGTGCCTGCAAAAACTTCTTTTTCGACTCGCAAATATTAAGAAACTCATCCATAGCCGTTCCTTGAGCCGTGGCTATCTTCCGTGCAACATCCACAGGTTTCCAAGACTCGAGAGCCCGAGAAATTCTCTCACCAACTTCCAAACTGTCAACCGATGACACCAAATTTTCAAGAGCTTTAACTACTTTTCCCGGCCCACTATCATCGACTTGTTCTCTTTGAAGAGACGATAACAAAAAGTCAACATCTGCTTCTACTGGTTTATCAACTTGTTCTTTTAACCAGTTGGTAACTTGATCAATTATGCTGCATAGTGATGAGATTGAATCCTTGATGACATTGGAGAGTTGACTGTTTGACTGGTCAGAAGACCCAGCGGCTTTCTTCTTCTTTTTTCCTGATGGAAGAGATGACCGTACACAAGACTGAATAATGAGAGTATGCCATGATAATGGCTCAGTCACTAACTGGATCAGAATGGAAAGGTCGGTTCCAGGAGAAGATAGCAACGGTTTTGTGGAATTTATTTTTGCAGAAATGCATTTTTCTAGCAATGACCCTAAAACTTGCCAATCAACAGGGAATGTGAGTCTCTCTTTATTTGATTCGTGTGAGTTCAGATTCCATGCGTTCAAAAACACAGCAAAGTTCATCCAGTCAATCAGATTCGAAGAAAAAACCTGCTCCCCAAAAAATACATAGTTAAGTTGTCAGATGAGCATATCTACCTTACAAAAGTTCATTCTATCTAATGCAAAAGCCTCATATTTACCAAAAATACAATAACATATAGCAAAGGTGGCTATTTCTACCCATTTGCTGTAAGATAGGTTGATTTGGGTAATGTTTTACCTCCTAACTGATCAAACAGAATAGACATCGCCCATAGTGTACTTTTAACGGATTGTTTGTGATTACGTGAGTTTTCTGCTTTTCTGCTTAATTTTAAGCAGCAACAGTATAGTATTATTCAAACTGCTTCTGTTTTTCAGGTAAAAAGAAGCTGAAAGTAATAAGCATATTTATCTTGAAACATTTTTTGAACTAAGCAAATCCAAACACTATTCAAGAAGTACTTACTTTTCTGCTTTTCTGCTTATTTTTTAGCAGAAACAGTATTGTATTATACAAACTGCTTCTGCTTCTTAAGTTCAGGTAAAAAAAGCTGATAGTAATACGCATTAAGGGAGCTTCTTATTTCAAAGCGTTTATTGTTGCTGACAATAAAATTACTTTTTTACAAACATATTTATCTTGAAACACTTTTTAAACTAGGCAAATCCAAACACCATTCAAGCACTTATTTTTAATCAGTTAATAAGTACTAAATTTAAGCAGAAATTTTAGGCAACCACAAACACTCCCTAATTCTTTTAAGCCTCCTAGATCATTTTGTTTAGAATAAAGAAAATTTTAGTAGGATAGTATCATATTTTTAAATGTAATCATTTGACAGACTAACTGCTTCAATAAAATAGTTTTTTGGCAAAGATGTTTCTAGTTACTGTGACTGATCCATTCAACCTGCACCTAATTTTACCTATTTTGACTTGCTACTCAACCTACCTGACCCCGCCCATTCTTTCTCCTCTAAAACAAATTTACCCTTTTTGTCTCATCTTAAACGAAAATAAAGATGATAGCTCATATATAGGAATGCATGTTTAACAAACATATGTTGATAGTCGACATTTGATAGCTTCTTACCTCAACTGATTTATGACCATGAGAAACGCTAATTACTAGCTCCACAGCATCCTGGAAGGGGAGCTCTAGAAAATTTGCATAGGTTTCAAGCAATACTTTGAGCTCTGTAGAGTCTTTAGAATCAAAACCATTGATGCCAGGAGTCCCTTTAATTGATAATGAAGCACATTGTATTGACAAATAGATCAAGCGTGGGAGTAGTGACCTTTTCTCATTGCCTTTTGTCACCTTTGCTTGTGTTTGTTTGACCTCATTCTGCTACAATACAAGATCGATGAACCAAACATAAAATTAGAAAATAACTTTCTTTATCAACATATACAGTGATGCGAAACAGAGACGAGGGTCCATACCATGTTTTCTTTGGGATAACATGACATATCTTCATATGTTCCTGCATGCAAACAAAATCAATAAACATACTTAGCGGTTACAAAGCAAACAATACCAGTAAAAAACTTATGGCTAATTAAATAAACCTTTAAATACCGACTTATATCTCACAGCAAATTAGAACTTCTACTCAGATTAATTAGAACTTTAGAGGTGAAAGCAAGTTATGCTTACTCGAAAGAAGATTTGTGTCACATGATGGCGTCCACCAAGGTCGCAACTTTAGATCTTCATTAAAAGTTAACTTTTTCGAGTGAATCTCACTTGAAACATTAAGAAAGTCGCTTCCATGATTCAGGCTTTCCAGTACAGACTAAACAAAGAAGACAAATATCATTTAATTGTTCCCACAAACAATAAGAATGGAGTATGGATGATGGGAGTAAAAGTAGCAAATACTTCGAATTCTTCAATGCTATTTGCTTTCCGCTTTAATTGTAGAATTGACCCTTCAATCTTTGCTGTTAGGTACTGACTTGATCGTTGCAATCTCTCTTTAAACTGAACAAATTCAATTACCTAAAAAGATATTCTAAGCTGTAAGAATGTACATAGCATCCATAATAACAACTAATAACAAGCAATGATGACGAATTTCAATGTAATGTATACGCACTTTTGAGTAATTTCGATGACGATATGCAAGAAAAGTAAGATCTGCAGATTCCTTGAAGTGGTCCTCCATGAACCGTGTGTAACCCTTTAAAAGATCACTAGTATCTACCAACAAAGGAGATGTCAACATTTGGGGGATAATATGATGTGAGACTGTTTCCAATAGGATGTTCTTCACATCCAATGATTTGTACCTACAAATGGCAAGTAAAAAAATTATAGATAAAAAGAGGCTCATAATTTAAGCATCAGAACATGTGTTATCTTACCACTCATATGCCAACGGAAGAGCATTCCAATAAGAATACAAGTGTACCAACAAAATCTTGTACTGCCAAACATATCTGCCAAAAAAAGTAAGTTTCGAGAAAACAATTATCAGATGTAAAGTTTAGTGACTTGGATTAATTTTTTATACCAAATAGGCAAACTAGATAAAAATATTTATAGAAACTGGAACCTTCTAACGGTCAATCCAAGCTCCAACACCATTATAGCTTCCAACAAATACCCAACGTGTTTTGTACGCCAAAATAACTACAGCAAAAAAGCCAAGAAAATAAGGTGTCTATAGAAATATGACATATACAAAATACCAACTTAATATAAAGATGAGTTAGATACCTGAACCAACACGTTGCATGTCATGGACAGAAAATCTTCACCATACATGCTCTCTTGTACATCTAGGTCCTTTGAAAGGTGAAGGCTCTGACAATACATTTCTGTCATTTGAACAGCAAACTCCACGAGATCTGTGCGGAAATAGATACCCGTATAAATTCTAAATGTAAAAAATGTAGATACATTTATATTATATTAAAAGTAAAGATTTACCTCCATCAGGGAGCGAGAACGTATCACCAATGAGTTCTCTTATCTTAAAGAATGTTATATGTTGCCCAAGAACATTTTTTGATGATGTTGAAGAAGAATCAATGCATTTAACCAGCTTTTCTAGCAACTGTTTTTTCTTATCACCAGGTAGAACTTGAAGGAACACCTCGACATCAGCTGCGAAGCTAGCCATATGCCCAAATCTATTTGAACAATAATTAAAGCTTTAGAAGATACAATTATGTTCTACTTTCATATCATAAGCATGCAAGGAAGAAACAGAATCATCAGATTATACCTCAAAAAGTATAGAACAATGTCTTCCATGAGTTTTTCAGCATTACCCTTTCCAAATATTAATTTCCTCCTTTCAATTTCAAGATTCGCCAACCCCGGGCCTCTTATAGAGTCATTACCTACTTCTGTTGATAGATTTTCCACAAACTCAGAGGCCCTTGTTATGCGAGAATCAAACTGCACATGAAGTTTGTAAAGCATAAACTTCAAAGACTTGTAAGAAAAACACTCATGAGATATGTAAAAATTCATAAGGTTGCATACCACATCATCAGCCAAGTGCCTATGCTGGCAGTCCATTGATGTTGACACCTGGGTTGAAGGGCTATTAGCCGCCGTAGACAAACTACAGTCATCTTCCAGCAAACAGCCAAGATAATGATGAAAACACTCCCAATCATCAGGGCTGTAAAGAAAAAAGAAAGAATCAGTGATGGTGACTCCCTTGTATGGCCAAAGTAAGAAAACATCCCAACTTTCCAGCACACAAGTCAGCATGTTAAGTACTTCCAGTATTCATTAGTGCACTTATATAACCTTACTATTAATTGGTCCCGTTTTAGACTTGCACTTGTATACCGAAATGCATGCGAAGAAGATAAAAACATACCATAGTCTTAATACTTTCTCAAATATATCTGCAGCTCCACCAAAATCACCTGCCCGAGCAAGAAGTCTCCCCTGTCAACTTGTAAGTTAAAGAGCACAACTATATAAGATATGAAAATACACTATGCACAGCAAAAAAATTATATATACAGTTGCGGGATAACTATGGGAATTCACAGTGAACTGTATGAGTCTGTGATGTGAAAACCCATGAACAATACTACTACCAGTAATTATTGTAGCCCCTTAGCTATAAGAATAGAGAAACTAATTACACCCTCCTACTCAGTTATCCCAATTAGCAAAATATATAATAAAGATAATAAAAGAGCAGATAGTACCTGTATTCGTAGTTTGTCGCCTTCAATCATTATAAGCGAACCTAAGTTCCCAGAAAGAATCTCTAAAGCAACCCCATACTTGGCTTGCTGTTCCAATAGCGATATATACACACTAAGAGCTGCAACCAATACCATTCATTATTCAGTAATCAATAACAGGTGTGACCTTTTTTATGATTATCGATTAAGGATTAAAAAGCAATATGCACCTTCAGGCTCATGCAAGCTATGCGAGGCAATGTGTTTATTTAATAAACCTTCAGCTAACTGCAAAAGCTTCTCTCCTCCATTGCCACAAAAAACCTATACAAATCAAATATCTTATTGCATAAGCAAAAAGTAAGTGTAGAAAACTATATACGATATATATGACGACGTCATACAAACCTGTAACTGGATGCTACAGACAGCCCAGAGTAAGAACCTCTCTTCACCAGCGATTTTGTACATTTTAATGGCTATCTAAAATAATTTCAAAGAGAAAAAAAATTAAGATTCACAACTACATAACGATCAAAAGAATTATGATTATGATAATATCTTCGAATACCATCAACCTGTTGCTGCTTCACAAAAGAATATTCACGAACATAACAATTGAAGAGTCCCATCATCAGTTCCAAATTGTTTGAAAACTTTCCGCATGCATACTCATAACAACCGGTAGCCATGTCCACTGAATATGGAAACATAATAGCAATAAGCAAATTAACTATAAAAATTTATAGAAAATGCATAAAAAAGGTATACTAGAAGTACTAACAATGATCTAGCCGTTGGAAAACAATCTGCAACGTGCTTAGTGTGAGATCATCAATTAAGAGTGACTCATTCTTATACAAAAGATCTTTAGCATTCATGCAGACAGCCAGTGCTTCCTCCAATTTACCCATTCTCTCCAAAATGAGAGCCTTAAGTGCCTGCATTACATTAAAAGAAATAACAGAGCAATAAATCACCGGACAGTGACATCCTTTTGAACAACACATGACCACAACAGACAATACACCTTACATAGATTCGACACCAAAAAGATATTTTAAAATAATCAAAAGACATTCCTTTTAACAATTCATGACCTTGACATGCTTTTGGAATCAGCATGTGTGACATTTATGATGGCGAACATCCTAGCTCTAACAATCTGTAACCTTTTAACTTGCTACACAGATTCCGGTTTATGGCTTCCAGAAATACATACAAATTTGCCACTCTCGGGAAATTCATATAAGAAAACTCCCTCTTATCTCTCTGATATTATCATGAACAATTTCGGATCTTGTATACTTGCTAAATACAAGTTCATCCAAAACTTCTTTTGTTGGCATCATATGGAAGCCTACTTTTTGCAACCTGTTGGTTGTACTAATTTTCATAGTTGGGAAAAATGTAGTCTTAACACAGTAGACCAGTAGTTAGTACCAGGATTCAAAAATACTCCTTGTCCTGCTTCATATTATCAGATATGACAACCAATCAAGATGATAATTTGATGGTGAACAAATGAAGTATCTACTCATAGTGCTAAAGATTATCTACATTGTTGGTGCTAATATTTCCTATGGCCCCAAACATTTGGAAGATAGGTTGTTTCAAAAAAACACGAAGATAAGATATGCTATGCCAATCTCTCACAGGGAAAATGCTTAAAACGAATGCATAAACAAGGATTTTAACTCCAAAAAAATATAAAGCATTTGCTTAATAGAAGTACAAAAACCGAGGGAAATAAGTACAAGTCATTGTAGACCATTTGCAATACTCCAAGTCAGTTTACTTGAAGGATTTTTAGATATTGAAAGCTATAGCAGCCAACCACCTCCCCTATAAAAAAAACCTAAGCCAGCCCTTAATGCTTAAAATGAAGGGATCCAACCTTGAACAATTGCCCTTTACTATTCTTGACGGTCGACACTATTCATCCAAGATTCTTAGTGTTAGTTTACAATCATGTACACAAATATCATAAGTTTTCCTCCTTGTTTATGCCTGGTTACGAAATAGTTTTCTTCTAGGCTTTCTAGATGATTTTTTGTATCCTTGTTACATATTTGCCCATACGTTTTAGATTTCTAGACAACTTACCCCCGTGTTTTAGCCTTTTAGGTATGGAGATTCATAGCTAGTTGCCTAGTTCCCGTTATGTTTTTAAGATATTTAAGCATCCTCACATGTACATATTTGCCTTTGCTTTTAGGTATAGAGCCCAATAGCGATAGCCATTTACAAACTTTGTTGCTCCCTTGAGACATAGAATTATAATTGCTAATAGGCCCAATTTCCCTGCATGCGCTTATGCTTTCATGTTTCCCATCCCCGTATGCTTTTAGGCTTTGTATGCCCATTATCCTATATGCTTAATTTATATCTCTGACCATATTATGGGTACCATACTTTCTCTTATGTGTTTTATGTGTTCTATGCTTTCATGCGTTGTATGCTTATATGTCACTATTACTCTAAACTTCTATGATGGTATGTGTCTCTAGCCTTATATGTTGCTATGCGTCGTATGCTTATATAGTTTCTCTATATAATTTTACACTCACGCATTCACATATATTTGAGCACATTCACCCTCACACACACTTGCAGGAGGTCTTTCTAAAAGCAGTCTCCCTACCCTCGGGTTTTCCTTGAGTTATGGGTATGATCGTCTACATTCTACCTCCATCCGTCTACATTCTACCTCCCCCATACTCTGCTCCAACGGGATTGGGTATTGTTGTTGTTGTTAGACAGTTGGTTTCCCTATCTAAAGTTCCCATCCAAATTGTGCAAAGTGAAGGACTCATGGACACATGTTATGAGGGAGTCTATTGTTTAGATACACCAAGATTGCAAAACTATTGAGCTCTAGTTACAAATTGTAGAGCTCTTGAAAGTAAGTAATATTGAGAATGTATCTCATAGACATGAAAGGTATACAAATCTAAACCTAACAACTCACTATTACTGTCTTAGTATCTCTAACATTAATCCCCTGTTTTTCGCTTTTTCTCAATTCATTTCTTAAAAGACAAATCTCTAAAGCTAGTATAGTTGATATCCGAAAACTTCATCAAATCATAATTGTACATCTATATTCTATATTCATCTTCAAGATTCGTTGAACAACCCTAATTACACATCTACACTCATACTCAGCACAAACTATCTACATCACATAACACTATACCATGTCAAATCATTCATACCTAATAAAAACACACTTAAACACAACTATCGCAAAATATATACAACTAGTTCAATCCTAAAAAAATACTCCTAATATATACAATAAAACAATCATATATCCTACGCTAAACAAACATCATATCAAATTACACAAATCTAGATACGAATCAACCATTTGAATACAACATATCGAGCTTCACCCATCAATTCTACAAACATAGCTCTTAAAGTATTATACGTGGTCTACACCTTCATCTACACAACTACTTATATACCTCGTTCACTTAAATGAACTAACTACATTACATCAATAACACATCAATAAAATCTCGATATAATAACAAAAACACACACATAAATATCTACATTACATGGATAAAATATCTAAAAACAATAACACTTCAATCGAATCTCGATATATAACACTATACAATATCAAATCATTCATTCTAATTTAAAACACACACACACACACACACACAAACACCTATAAACACACAGTAATATATCTAAAACACTTCAATAATATCGCGATATAATAAAATAAACATACTCAGTATCAATTGATACTCATTCTGATTAAAACACACACACGCAGTTAAACCTAAAAAACACACAGTAAAATATCCACATTACACCACATCATATCATTCAATCTAACAAAAAAACACACAGTTACACCTAAAAACACAGTGAATAAAAGTATACTTACAAGAGCATAAGAAGAGTTAGGGTGTTTGGTTAACAAGGCAGTAGAGAGTTTGAGAGCGTTTTTAAACTGACGAGAATCGATTGCGTCCCATACGGGACGGACTCGACGTTCCGGTATACCGCCGGCCATACCGAATTTGGACGCCATTGATTGAGTGTTATTTTTAGGGTTTGTGTTATTTGGGGAAGATGGGATGGGAAGATAACGGAGTTGGTGACGAAAGTGTTAAGTCAAGATTTGTTTGGGTAAATTGTGATTTATAGAAATGTAACTAGTGGCTTTTATTTTTTTTAACTTTGATCAAAGTTACTCTATGTTTGAATCTATCTATCTATATTCCCATACTAGACGTGTAAAACGACGGTGTATAGATAGCAACAAATAATAATACTTGTAAAATGGTAATATTGGTTCGATTCTTGATGCAAATATGTGTTTATTGAAATATAAAGCGCGTGTTTTTTAATATTAATAAAGTGTGTGTTAGTTTAGAATTGATCTGGAAAATACATAATTTAAGTTGCCAAATTTTTTAAAATTTGTCAAGTTTAAAGGGTTCTTAAGGGTACTTTAAGCAAACTATATTAGGCTACCCACAGTCGTGACCTGGGTCACCGCCTGTCACATCAGCTTTCTCTCTCCGGCGATCAGACACGACCAAGTTGCCACAGTCGATGACCAAGTTTTTTTTTTTTTTTTTTTTTTTTTTTTAACATTTTAAACAACAAATTTAAAATTCATTAAAAATAAAAACATTACAATACTAAATAAAAACATTACAATACTAAAAATAAAAACGATATGAAATACATAAATCATAAATTCTAATCTGAATGCTCCCCACATGCAGAATCATACGAAGGTGACTGATAACCAGCAAATTCCTCGATGTAAGCCAAACGTTCCTCGTCTAGTAGAGGTTGCTTAACAAATCTAGGTCTAGGAGACGAACTTGATGCACCCACACCATCGGTTTTGCTCTCCTGATAGCTCCAATTGATTTTGGTGTTGATGTTGTTATGTATCTGTTGAACACACTGTTGGGTTTTACTAATCATAAAAATTATCGAAAACAAGTAAACATCATCAAAGCATGCAGCGGAAGTAATAGGAATAATACTTGTAAATTAATTAACCGAATTAAAAGAATATGCGTACCTTTTAGCAATTCAAGAAACACACGATATCAAGAACAAGGAACAAAACCCAAACCCTAAATTAGGGTTTATAATAATCGACCCTTTTAAAAGTCGACACCCAAGATTACCACAAACACAATTGTATTTGTTCTTCGTTCTTGTACACACGTACTAATATCGATTTGATTTGAAAAGCTAGGTTCTTGAATCACAAATAAAACCAAACACTTGTATCTTGGAGTTGGAAAATCGAATCCCTATGGGGAGGGAGGTGTACGATCGGCCATAACCAAGAGGAGAGGAGAAGAAATTAGGTTTCTTCGGTGATCCAAAATTAGATTTATGAATACAAGGGGTTTGTATTTATACACATCTAATAACTTGGTGACCAAGAAAAGCTCCTCCATGGGCTTTTGGAACCCCACGACCGGCCATCTAAACCCACAAGGGTTCTAGATCCTTCTCGTCTATTATTTCCAGCTCTAGTCCTTGTAGTTTACATTTAACGACCGTTAGTCAAAACTCGTTAAATATTAACTATCGTTAAGTATTTATTTCGTGACAAATAATTAATAATAATAACATTTATATATTAATTATTTTAAACATCAACTCTCATACGTAATGTGTGCAATCCCGAAGTCTCGAGTTCGAGCCTGGTCATACGCATATTAAAAATATCCATAAACCTTTCAGCTCCCACTTGGATATTACATAATATAGTAATGACATTGGTTTAGTATAGCTTAACACGCCAATGCCCCCAGATCGAATCGAGTATGGTCTCCTGGAAAAACCATTTAATGATTCATCATTTTTACTTATCATTTTGCTACTAATACTTAATTTAACTATGGATATGGATCAAGTCATTCCATAAGTTAATATTCTGTTTCTCGTTATATCTGATTGAACAAGATTACCAAATCATCTAAAGGTATTCCAGATTGATCTTGGGTATGGCCATACAAACATCTTGTCAACCCTACGAGGGGCCCAAAATAGTATTATACTTTGAAACAAATTCAAAGGAACAAATTCTCTTGACTACAAGCATAACTCATGAACTTTGCAACACCTCCGAAAATAGCCCTTATTACTACCAGTTATAGAGAGCGTTAGACTATCTCACACAAGTGTACTACATTCATAACAATTATCTGGTATCTCAAGTATGAGGATAAACATTCATGATTTACTTAATGACAAAGATCCATAAAGTACAATCATGTTAAGTTGGGATATGTCCTATATTCAATTCATTGAATATCATGTGAATCTGGTATGTCCCACGCATCAATATACTTTAAGTATATTATACCAAAACTCAGATTTGTCTTAATTCAATGACATTCCCACATCATTGATCGACAACGGACTGTTTAGAATAACATAAGTCATTTACGGATTAAACATGCAAATATAGGATATAATATTAAGAAAATAAAAAATAAACATAAACAACTATTTTATTTCATTAAAATAATATTTGTTCATAACATCCTTTATCCAAATACTAATCACAGATCTGCATGAAACTACTAGCTAAACGAAGTCCTATCCCATCAGCATGGTGAGTAAGCTTTTCCTTTGGTAAAGGATTCGTAAAGGGATCAGCTAGATTATCATCTATATGAACTTTGAGTAGATTGATTTCACCTATTTCGACTTGTTCTCAAACATAGTGATATCATCGAGAAAAATGTATGGCGCCCTTCATGACTCCAGGCCCATTGGCAAATGTTATTGCAACAAAGTTGTCACCATACACATTTAAAGATAATTCAATTGAGGGGATTACTCCGAGTCCTGAAATGAATTTCCTAATCCAAACAGCTTCCATCGCAGCTTCTGAAGCAGCTATGTACTCATCTTTTGTAATAGACATTGCAGTCGTACTTTGCTTCTTGCTCTTCTAGTATACTGCTCCTCCATTAACGACAAAGACATATCCCGTTTGAGACTTCTTGTCATCTTTATCAGTTTGGAAAGACGCATCGCAAAACCCTGTAACATCAAGTTCTGCATCTGGATTCCCACCATACACTAGAAACATTTCTTTAGTAGCCCTTAGATACTTAAGAATGTTCTTAACAGCATGACAGTGCTTCACACATGGATTCTGTTGATATCGACTGGTGATTTTTTGTGCAAACACCACATCAGGCCTTGTACATCTTACCGCATACATGATAGATCCTACAGCCGAAGCACAAGGAACTTTTCTCATGTGTACCACCTCTTCAGGTGTTGACGCGCATAGTTCACTACTTAAGCCATGTTCAACTTGTATCGGCAAATATCCCTTCTTGAAATTTTGCATATTAAATCTCTTCAATATTTTATCGATGTAAGTACTTTGACTTAGTCCAATCAACCGCCTTGATCTATCTCGGTAGATCTTGATTCCCAGAATATATGTTGCTTCCCCTAAATCCTTCATAGAAAAGCACTTTCTAAGATAAGACTTTACATCTTGCAAACTTGGAATGTCTTTTCCCATGATCAATATGTCATCGACATATAAGATAAGGTAAATAACATTACTCCCACTAGCTTTGTGATATACACATGGCTCATCAAGATTTTGAGTGAAACCAAATTTCTTGATTTCTTCATCAAACTTCTTGTTCCATTGCCTTGATGATTGCTTCAATCCATAAATGGATCTTTGAAGTTTGCATACACGCTTTGGAAATTTTGGATTCACAAACCCTTCAGGCTGCGCCATATAGATGTCCTCATCTAGGCGACCATTTAAGAAGGCAGTTTTGACATCCATTTGCCATATCTCATAGTCATAGTACGCATTTATGGCTATAAGAATCATAATAGCTCTAATATTAGCTACAGGAGAAAAAGTCTCCTCGTAGTCTACCCCAAAAGTTTGAGTAAACCCTTGAGCTACAAGACGAGCTTTATAGGTGTGTACATTGCATCCATGTCAGTCTTTATCTTATAGAGCCACTTACTTCCCACTACCTTAGCATTTGGAGGTAAGTCAACCTCTATCCAAACTTCGTTATCTCTCATGGATTGCATTTCCCCATTCATTGCGACTTGCCATTTATCCTTTTCAGGACTCATCACAGCAGCCTTATAGTTAGCAGGTTCACCAAGATCCCCTAACATATATTCCTCAACTTCTACGTTAAGACATAAACGTTCAGGTGCACACGTAGTTCTTACAGATCTACGAATGGGAACCACTTCAACTTCAGGTGTAACACTCAGACTTTCAGGTTCTACTTGAGGTTGGCTAGTATTTTCAGAAGGTGATGTATCTTCTTGATCATCTTCCAGATCATAAACTCTCCCATTGAATTCATGAGATATGGGATCCCTTTCAAGGAAGTCTCCATACCTAGCAACAATTACTTTGTTTTCAAGTGGAAAGTAAAAGTAGTAACCCATAGTTTCCTTTGGGTATCTTACGAAGATATACTTAACAGATCTTTGTTGTAGCTTATCAGCTGAGTCACGTTTAACAAACGCCTCACAACCCCAGACCTTTAAGTAAGACAATTTGGGAGCTTTTCCATACCATACTTCATATGGAGTCTTATCAACCTTCTTAGTTGGAACCATATTCAAAATGCGAACAACAGTTTCCAAAGCATAATCCCAAAAGGATAAGGGAAGAGTTGTAAGATTAAACATCGATCGCACCATGTCCAATAATGTACGATTTCTTCTCTCATATACACCATTTTGTTGTGGAGTACATGAAGAAGTGAGCTGTTGGACAATCCCACACTCAGCAAGATAATCTTTAAAATCTTGGCTTAGGTATTCACCACCTCTATCGGATCGAAGAGCTTTAATCTTCTTTCCTAGTTGCAATTCTACTTCATTCTTGAAAACCTTAAATATTTCAAAGACTTCATGTTTATGTTTAAGCAAATAAACATAACCATAACAACTGAAATCATCCGTAAATGTTAAGAAGTAGCTAGCACCCTTCCTTGACACATGTCTTAGTGGTCCACATACGTCCGTATGTATCACACCAAGAAGATCAGAAGCCCTTTCTAAACTATTTGCAAAAGGTTTCTTGGTCATCTTCCCAGATATGCAAGATTTTCATTTATCAAATGATTCATCATTGATATCTTGCAAAAGCCCATTATGTTGCAGCTTTTGCATGCGTTTCTTGCCTATGTGAGCAAGTCTACAATGCGAAAGATATAAAGAATCTAAATCACTTTTGATTCTTTTATTATTGATGCTAAAAACAGAATTATTTTTATCAATCACATTATCATGCAAATCAATTTCAAACACACCATTTACTAGAATAACATTAAAGTAAAAAACATCATTTAAAGAAACCGAAATTCCATAATCAGTAAATGTATGAATAAAACCAATATCTTTCAACAAGGAAATAGAAACTGTTGGAATCACTCCTAAACAGTATTTCAAGTATTTATATTTCATATGTAATAGGTAGCTTTATTATGGCCTTTATATTTGTTTAAGGTCAAGCTTATGTAGAAGGCCCATAAGCTTAGGCCCAAGCCCAATAAGGAATAGGGAAGGAGAGGGAGTGTTGCCCTAGCTCCTTGCCTATATAAACCATGTAATAACCCTCACTTGAGGGTTGGTTGTTCAAGTTTTCATTTCACATATGCCTCACGCCTAAACCGTCTTTAGTATATCGTGTGTGTGTGCTTGTTTACTTGTTCAATCGCCTTCATCTCTTTCTCTATAACTTGTGTTTGTAAAACTAGTGACCTAACAGTGGTATCAATCGCCTAATAGTTGGGTGAATCGTTATTGCTTTTGAAGTGGGTTTTGGTCCTACGCTTAAGGCTAACGAGTGATACTTTGGTTCGCTTAAAAACTTGTTTTTTACATTTTTTAATCCAAGATTCTTGTACTTTCAATGTTTTGAGGTGTTAAAATACTTGTTTTTGGCAAAAAGTTTCAAACTTTACGCGTGGATCTACGTTTTTAAGCTTGTTTTTGTTCGAGGGTTTCATCCTACGCATAACTGTTTTAAGAGCTTTGGATCATCAAGTTTCACACTTTTGTGTCTTTTGGTGTTATTGAAGCTATTTCATCACACAAAAACTGGTTTAGAAACATCTTTGGGCAAAATCAAATTTACGAGCAATCCTACGCGTATCAAAACCCTAAAATTACGCGTAAGATTTTCCTTGGTTTGATCTTCATTTTCCTGGTTTATTCCGTGTTTTCTTACTTGGATAAGTCTGAAAATACGTCGACTTTGGATATCTTTTGCACTGTGATAGTGTAAAAGATCATTTGGGCAAAAACCCTAAACTTACGCATAAGCATAAGCTTACGCGTAGAAATTCTACGCATAAGATTCACTTTACGCGTAAACTTAGGTCTACGCATAAGGTAATCCTACGCCTAACTTTCTACGCCTAACTTTTGTCTACGCATAACTTTAGT
Source organism: Chrysanthemum seticuspe (assembly GCA_019973895.1). Lineage (NCBI taxonomy): Eukaryota > Viridiplantae > Streptophyta > Magnoliopsida > Asterales > Asteraceae > Chrysanthemum > Chrysanthemum seticuspe. The sequence continues at coordinate 93,543,708 of BPTQ01000009.1, read as the reverse complement.
GCTTTTATCCTACTTACGCGTAAGCTAAAACCTACGCGTAACTCCGTATTGTTACGCGTAACTTTTGGTGTTTTTACGCATAAGTGCTACTTGGTTTCTTGTCTTTTCTACGCCTAAGGACACTTCATCAACAAAGGTTCATTCGACTACAAAGATCCATTTTTACTACACAAGTTCATCAACATGTCTCAACCACCATACTCTAATTATTTCCCTCACACTTATAATCATCAACAACAACAACAATTAACTCCACAACATCAACAATGGAATCAACAACAAGCTATTTATCAACAACAATTTAATCAGCAACATACTCCACAACTTGGTGCAATTCCACCACCACAAACGGTTCAAACACCACCAAGTCTTCAAGTTCAACCCTACACAAACGATTTCAATCAACATCCATCACGGACCACTATAAAGGAACCCACTTGGTTTGCAAAGATGTGTGAAGCTTTAAGCAGCCAACAATCAATTCATGAAGCTAGATCACTTGATAGACCTCTAATGCTCACTCCAGGAAACTACGATCAATGGGTGATAAGGTTCTTTAGGTTTTGTGATCTAAAGAAGCCACATGGAAAGTTCTTAAAGAAGGTTATCTTGGAAGGTCCATTTGAGATGCCTACTGTCATTGTACCCGGAGATCCAACTGCTGTTCCACCAAGAGATGAACAAACCAACATTGCTACTGTTGCAGATTTAAATCCTACAGAACTTCTACACTATGAAGCTGATGAACTTGCAATGGAATACATCCTCTTAGGATTACCAAACCCAATTCTTCGTAGTGTTGATGCTCAAAAGACTGCACAAAAAATGTGGGATCATATTCGTCTTCTTATGGAAGGATCTGTACTCAATCAGGAGGATTTGGAATCCAAAATTTACTTGGCTTATGAACACTTCATGATTGAACCTGGAGAGACACTAGAGTCCTATCATCATCGATTTTTAGACATCATCAATGATTTGGATAAACACAACATCATCATGCCAAGAATTGCAGTGAATACTAAGTTCCTGAGTAGTCTTGGTCCTGAATGGGAGAAGTATGTCATCTTTCTCCGTCAAGCGAAGAATATGCATCATTCTACTTATGGATTGTTGTACGATTACTTGAAGCCTCATGAAAAGGAAGTTGATCGGGAAAGGATTCTCCGTGCTCAAATTGCTAAACAGTCACATCCGGATAATCAACAACTTGCCTTGTATGCTCAACAGAATTATCCCTCTCAACCAGCAACTCAACCAACTGCTTCAAACACACCTTCACAACAACAACCTCAACAAAATCAATTGGTTCCATACAGCAACAATGCTCAAGCATATGTCAGTGAAGCGACTGAGGAAATCGATCCATTCGAAGCATTGCAACAAGGATTTGTGATGATTGCTAATGCTTTTGGCCGTTACACCAACAAATCCAACAATCATATTCGTTCCTCATCTAACACACGGACTCAAGCTGTTGTGAACAATGGACGTGTTGAAGTTCAGAATCGTGACTATGGTCGTCAGATGGGCGGTGGTCAAGGGTTTAATGCTGTGGGTAGGAATAACAACAGAGCTCAAGTGGTGGAACAGGGAAATGCTCAGAATCGGTTAAATGGTCTTAGATGTTACAACTGCAATGAGAAGGGACACCTGGCTAATGCATGCCCAAAGCCGAGGACTAGGGGCAGTGCTTATTTCAAAGAGGCTTTACTTTTGGCTCTTAAGGATGAAGCTGGTGGATCTCTCACAGACAAAGAACAGAGCTTTATGGCAGATGCAGACTCAGATGATGATATGGAGGACTTGCATGCCAATGCAGCTGTTATGTTGATGGCTAATACGCAAGAGTTACACATGAGTGAAACAGGCCAGTGTATGACACTGATGGCTTGTCTCAGGTACCCGAACAAACCATCATCATATCTGAACTAATATCTCCGTCAATATCTGAATCCGGCACGGCTCAGAATGTTCAAAATGAGTCATCTACATCTCATTCTGACGATTTTCAAATAAATCCCGTAGTTACATTTGACGATCCAGATGACCTTATGGTTTCCCTTGATAATCAAATTGACTCCGTGGTTATACTTGAGGATCTACATAATGATCATGTTGTGACTCACGTTGAACAAGATGAACCTTTGCCCCATCCAGATCTTGTTCTGTTACTTAAAGACCAACAATCCCAAATTGTTGAATGTGTTGCATTAAATTAGTCCTTAAAAAGTAAAAATGCACTGTTAACCAAGAATTTTGAATGCTTACAAATGCAACTCAACTTTTTCAAAACTCAAGAAAACCGTGAAAAAGGTTTTGAAGCCGCTTTTGCAAAATCTCATCAAAACGAAAAATATTTAGAGAGACAGATGCGTGATCTAGCCGCATCGAAGAATGCTTTGTTGTCTGAATTAGAACAACTGAAACACGAACATAAAAAGCAAATTAACACTCTCACCTTGGAAAATCAAAAAGCTAAGGCTGAGTTGTTAAATTGTCAAAAACAGTTCTCCGCATACAAAAAGCATTCAACGAATCGGGTAGATGACCTTCTTGAAGAAATTATCGGCTTGCAAAACAAACTTAAAGAGTTTAAAACTGTTGTTTACAAACATGGTGAATCAGTAACAGCTATTGAAAAGTTTACCTTAAAACCCAATCCAAAAGGATATGGAAAAAATCTAGCTGATTACAAACCAAAGCTTTCACTAAAAACATTCAAAACAACTCCTGAAGTTTCCAGTGCAGAATACAAAATTGATAATACTGTCATGAGTGTTGTTGAATATCATCGTCAAGAGGAATTAGATGCAGAAGACGAGAGTCGATCAAAATTAAAAAATGTTGTTTACAACAAACCTTTTAATTATAAAAACGCGGTCACTTTCGTCACACCAACGGATTCTTCTAACACACCAAGGGTTATCATCAAAACACCTGAGTATTCTAATGTTAATCCCAAAACAGATTTAGCACAAACTTATGGTCCTTTACCTTCCATTAGTGAAGTAAACTCTAAACCTGAAAATCGAAAAATTCTTCGATATTTTGACATTTTCATGGCTGACCTCAAAATTTTACAACATGAGATAGAATATCGCTCTGAAATCAAAGTTGAACATTTTCAATCGCCTCTGACGCGAGAACAAAGAGACATTTTTCAGAAAAATCTTTTACCTAATGTTAAAAACTTGAAAAGTTGTGCAATTGCCTGGGAAAAGGATTTTCATAAGGAACTTGGGGTAATGAAAAACGTTTTCGAGAAAACAGAAACATCTATTTCTAATACTAAACGTAAAAAGAAACTCTTGAGAAAAGATGTTGATCGACTCTTGGAAGATGTTATCTGTGCTGATATCCATAATGTTGTGTTATTCTATTCTTTGCCATATGCATCTGATCATATCTCTGCTGATATTGTTGAAAATATTGTTACTGTTGAGAACACCGATAATGTGCTTCAGATCGAGTCTTTAAAAGCTGAAAATAAACGATTACTCAATGAAATTTACAATGCAAAACGTCGTCTTCATTGGTGTGAAAAAGATATTCACAATCATCAACTTAGTTTTCAAAAGAAAATCGCTCAGTTGAGTGCAAAATCTTCTGATCCTAAAATTGAGCAACTGGATGATCAAAACGTGTCTTTGAAAAGTCAAATCTCAAAATATGAACAAGAACTTTTAAAAGTTAAACAGGAATATGGTGTCATATTTGATTTACTCAAAAAGACTCGACTTGAAGCATCAAACGAACTTGATCACTATCTTGCTCACACTAGAGATGTCATGAATTTTGCTGGAAATATTCGTTCTGAAAATCAAGATCTGATACACACTATCTCTAAGTTACGGGAAATGTTAGGAAAGTATGAACAACTTCCGCCTACTGTGATTAAGAGAGTAGCACCAGTCACACTTAGTAATCGTGAACCTAGAATTCCCACTGCCAAATCACAAGTTGCTAATGTGTTTCCCTCTACTGAAACAGGAATAGTTGCATCTTTTCCAAACGTCCGCACTTCACAGCCTAGGAGCACTCAATCGAAGAATAGGAAGTTGCGACCTAAGAAAAGATCAATAAGGTATGCTAAAGTAGAAGAACACCCTAGGACTCTGAATAAAACTCATGTTGCTTCCACTATAGATGTTGCGTCTGGCAAATGTAATACAAATAGTGATGTAACGAATGCTAAACCGTTAAGTACTTTTGATATTCAGTCTGATGCACCTTGTGTTATTTGTCGGAAGAATATGAATTCTGATTGTCATGACAAATATGTTGCTAAAGCTATAATCTCTCGATTACGAAATCCTAAGAATCGGAATACCTCTAGGCCCACTAATCATTCTAAGTCTGTGCTTGGTAGACCGCCTTCTTTAGATTCTAAGGAAACCATTGCTATCACAGTAGCTCCCGCTTCACCGCCTAAGAATATAGTACCACATAGTGTTTTCACTAAGACTAAAGCAAAGAGTAGTTATAGATGGCATAAATGGATATACAACACACTAGGATTTAAATGGATGCCTAAAATTATCAATGTGTGTATGTCTAACATACCTGCTTCGGAACCCTCTAACATTTCGGGTTCCACATCTACTTTTATTCCATCTGTGTCGTCTGTGTGCAATGCAGGTGATACAGATCATTCTCTGGATTGTTGATAGAGAATGTTCCCGACACATGACAAGCAACCTTAAACTGTTATCAAACTTTATTGCAAAGTTCATTGGCACTGTCAGATTCGGGAACGATCACTTCGCAGCTATCATGGGCTACGGAGATTATGTCAATGGGAACATCGAAATCAGCAGGGTTTACTATGTGGAAGGCCTCGGTCACAATCTGTTTTCAGTAGGTCAATTTTGTGATGGAGATTTGGAGGTTGCTTTCAGGGAGAAAACTTGTTTCATTCGTGATCTACAAGGAAATGACCTTATGTCTGGCTCGCGTAATTCTAGTCTCTACACTATCTCTATGCAAGACATGGTTGCTTCCTCTTCCATCTGCTTACTTTCTAAGGCAACATCAACAAAATCCTGGCTATGGCACCGTCGTCTCTCACATCTAAACTTTCAAACCATCACCAACCTTGCTCGACACAAACTAGTTGAAGGACTCCCACGATTCCGGTATTCAAAAGATCATCTTTGCTCAGCCTGTGAACAAGGGAAAAGCACTCGTGCTCATTTTCCTTCAAAGGTGGAACACAGCTCTCAGCATGTGCTTCATCTTCTTCACATGGATTTGTGTGGCCCGATGCGCGTGCAAACGATCAATGGCTAACGCTACATCTTAGTAATTGTTGATGACTACTCACGATGGACTTGGGTTTACTTCCTTCGTAGCAAAGACCAAGCTCCACAAATGATCATCACCTTTCTCACAAAAATACAGGTTCAGCTCCGCAACACCGTCAGGATAATCAGAACAGACAAAGGAACTGAATTTGTTAACAAAACCCTTCAAGAATTCTATGAGAAAGTGGGAATTCAGCATCAAACATCTATTGCACGTACACCTGAACAAAACGGAGTTGTTGAAAGACGAAACCGAACGTTAGTGGAAGCTGCAAGAACAATGTTAATCAATGCTAAACTTCCAGATTACTTATGGGCAGAAGCTGTATCTACTGCATGCTATACTCAAAACCGTTCTATGATCACAAAATGCCACAACAAAACACCTTTCGAGCTTGTCCATAACTATAAACCGAACCTCAAACACTTTCATGTATTTGGATCCCTTTGCTATCCGAATAATGATCGTGATGATTTTGGAAAGCTCAAAGCCAAAGCTGATATTGGAGTCTTTATTGGATACTGTGACAATTCTAAAGGTTTCCGAATCTGGAATCGTCGAACTAAGGAGGTTATGGAAACGATTCATGCTCATTTTGATGAACTCACGGAAATGGCTTCTGAGTATAACAGCTTAGAACCCGGACACAACCGTTTAAACTTCCCTCAACCCCCATCATCAGCTGAACAAAGCCCCCAGCTAACTCGTCAACAAATGGAAAGGTTATTTGCTCCTCTGTTCTGTGACGATATTGATGAACGTGCTCCAGGTGTATCCGTTGTTTCCGCTGCACAACCTGATAATATTCCTATACCTGATACACATGCTACAACAACTACTGTTGAAGATGCACCTACACCAGTTGACTCCAACACAACAGTTGAACACACCGCTTCCACCAATGATGAACCAGCTGATGATATTCTGAATGAAGTACCCCCACCTGCAGATTTTGATCCAAATGCGTTCTTCAACCCGTTTGCCAATGAGACTGCTACACCAGATGTTGCAGAATCTTCAACAAACCATTTGAACCCTCAGAATCTGCACAATGTATACCAACATCAACCCTCTACACATAGATGGACAAAAGACCATCCTCTGGCTAACATTATTGGCAACCCGAATCAACCAGTCGTTACGAGAAAACTTCTTCACACAGATGGTGAACATTGCATTTATGCTCTCACTGTCTGCCAATCTGAGCCTAAAAACATTAAAGACGCAATGACAAAAGACAACTGGATTGAATCCATGCAGGAAGAACTCAACCAATTCAAACGTCTTGAAGTATGGGAACTGGTTGAAAGACCAACAGGGGTCTACGTCATTGGTCTAAAATGGATTTGGAAAAACAAATTGGATGCTGAAGGGAACGTCATCCGAAACAAGTCACGACTCGTTGCTAAGGGTTATCGTCAGGAAGAAGGAATAGACTTTGAAGAATCTTTTGCTCCGGTTGCTCGTCTTGAGGCTGTTCGGATATTTCTCGCGTTCGCTGCTCATATGAATATGACGGTCTATCAGATGGATGTCAAAACGGCGTTTCTCAATGGACAACTTAAAGAAACGGTCTATGTCAGCCAACCAGATGGATTCGTTGATCCTGAGTTCCCGAACCATGTCTACAAACTGAACAAAGCTCTTTATGGTCTCAAACAAGCCCCTCGGGCATGGTTCGATAAGCTATCATCTTTCCTCATTGCCAATAATTTCACCAAAGGCTCGGTTGACCCAACTCTTTTTATACAATATCACGGGGCACATATCTTAATTGTTCAAATTTCCGTGGATGACATCATTTTTGGGTCTACACATAAAAAGTTTTCAATCGCTTTTGCAAAACTAATGAAGAAAATTTTTGAAATGTCCATGATGGGTGAACTTACGTTCTTTCTAGGACTGCAAGTTCATCAATCACCCCGTGGTATTTTCTTTAGTCAGTCCAAATATGCCCTTGAATTGTTAAACAAATTTGGAATGAAAACCTGTGATACTTATGCCACACCAATGACTCATACCAAGAAGCTAGATGCTGATTTACATGGGAAATTAGTTGACCCCACCAAATACCGAAGTATTATTGGGTCTCTCATGTATCTAACAGCTAGCAGACCTATTGTCTTTGCCGTTTATCTATGCTCCCGTTATCAGTCGCGACCAACAGAAACCCACCTCTCTGAGGCTAAAAGAATCCTCCGATACATCAAGGGAACCATTAACTTGGGGATCTGGTATCCGAAGGATTCTGGTTTTGAACTAATCGCTTTTTCAGACGCTGACCACGCGGGATGCTTAGACTCAAGGAAAAGTACTTCAGGAGCTCTACAATTTCTCGGTGATAAACTGGTGTCTTGGCAATCAAAGAAGCAGGATTGTACATCGCTGTCATCAACCGAAGCAGAATATGTAGCCATGTCCGCATGTTGTGCTCAAGTCATCTGGATGAGAACACAACTCAAAGACTATGGTTACGTATTCGACAGAATCCCGATGTACTGCGACAATCGGAGTGCCATTGCGATCTCGTGCAACTCAGTTCAGCACTCGAAATCAAAGTACATCGATCTTCGCTATCATTTCATCAAGGACCACGTGGAACAGGGTACCGTTGAATTATACTTTGTGGGTACTGAATACCAATTGGCATATCTGCTCACCAAAGCCTTGCCTCCCGCTAGGTTTAATGAGTTGGTCCACCGAATTGGTATGAGGTGTTTGACTCAAGAGGAATTGGATGACCTCTTAAAACAGTCTTAAAAACCTGTCAAACACCAAAACATCTTCTGTAAATAATTTTTCAAAAACAAAATACAAAAATATAAAATCCGATAAAACAACAAAAATATTCTCCTAATCTATCTTTCTTTCAACATGGCAAGTACATTTCTTCCGTCAACACTTTAATCTTTCAAAATTCAGTATTTTTCCAATCAAGTGTTGAGGGGGAGAAAATAATCTCTTAACTGTTTCAAAACATCTGTGTACTTGCATGTTATCATATCTCGGTTGATTCTTTTACTAATGGTGGTACATTTTCTGGTTCAAAGACACTCCTCGGACTTAAATTAACAACCTTTCATTTTTTTCTCAAGTCGAGGGGGAGTGTCGTCATGTGTCTTTCCTAAAAATCTTTGTTTGGTAACCAAAATGGAAGTTAAAAGGCTTTGTTTGAAAAAGGAAAAGGTGGAGGGACCAAAACTGTCAAAACCTTAAAAATATTTTGAATAAAAATATCCTCCACCTAACATTTCACTTCTCATTTATTACTCAAAACACCAACACATCCTACGCCTAAGAATCGTTCGTCAAAACCGTGTTTAAGATCGTCAATTTGTAAGTGACTTCATGTTCCTAACAAGATTCTAAACAATGGTTTTAAATTTTACACGAATCCAACGGTTAAAACATCGTGTAATCTTGATTGAGTGGTCTACGCGTAAACGTATGAACACCCAATCAAGAATGGGTGTTTATGGTTAAAAGGAATGTGTCAAAATGTTTTAACAACATCTATGATATCGTTTCTAAGCTCAAAACAAACCCAGTTACACGAATTAATGATTTTTGAATATTAGGGTTTGTGAGTCGAATTGGGTATTTTTGAATATGAAGTGTATTGGTCAAAAAGATTGTTGGGTTATGCTCTTGTGTTGTTGAATTAATGATTTCCAAGGTTTCTAACCACCCAGAAACACGAATTGGCTAACAATTTGAAATTAGGGTTTAATGTTCATGACTTTTGGGTATTTTTGATTCTCAGCAAACTAAGTGTTATAACTTGGCCTATAGACTCTCAACATATCTTAGGACTACCAGAATCAGTTTTATGCATATTCCATGGCTAGATCTCATACGCGTAGAATTAGGGTTTAGTCTACGCGTAAGATTTTCTACGCGTAACTGTCAAACTGTCCAATTGTGTTTTGATCTGTCATAAAATGAATGTTATGTGTTAAACATTGATGATATGATGCTTTGTTTCAGGCTTGCTACACTTAATATTCAGAATCAAGGTTGTTGTTACTCTACGCATAAGGTTCTACATATGGGACTACGCGTATCCTGTGAAGGATATGCGTAAACAGTGACCTCTACGCATAAGGTCAACTCTTACGAGTAGCCTTACGCGTAAGGTTAATATATGCCTACGCGTAACCTCTACGCATAAGGTCCAATTTTCTTACACGTAATATTTCTTACGCGTAAGTTAGGATCCTACGCGTAAGTTTACGCCTACGCATATATCATTTCTGTCTACGCATAACTCTACCTATCCTACGCATAAGCCTGGATCACACCTTCGTTATGAATTGTTACGTGTACAAACTTGTAAATAAACTAATCATATCGTCAAGAATCCAATAATGTCACTAATAAACTTAAATCGTTTGATATGTTGTGAAAAATAAGTGATACAATAAACTTTAAAACTTAAAGTTAACTAACTCACGAAACATTTCACTACATCATTGAACTATTGAACATACAAGTGACTTAGGACTCGTAACAATCATTGACACTGTACATTCAATAACTAGACAATAAGACCTTCTGTTGACTAACATTATGTCTTTCGATATGTTGGTTCTTTTGGCTAATGTTATTTCAGATCACAACATGGCTGAACAAATGAATGTGGATGCATCTGAAGTTCTCTCCATTGCTGATATCTATCCTCATGGCTATCCAATGAAGATAGGGAAGAACAATCTCCGTGTTGACTTTGACACCCTCACTTGCTCAGAATCTTCGTGTCTAATTGCTATTGATATTCTGAGGACTCATCCGTATCAGAATATGCTCACTCACTCTGCAACTGTTCCTGAGATCTACATCCAACAGTTCTGGAACACTATGGAAAGGGTCAAAGGACAGACTGTTGTGACGGTGACTCTGAATCACAAACAAGTCACCATTACACCTGCAGACTTAAGGGCTGTTCTCCTAATTCCTGAAGTCGATCCAACCAAACTATATGCCACACCTGTTGAAGAGCTCACTCTCCAATTCTTAATCGATATCGGTTATGACGAGGCTACAGGAGTAATCACCAAGCATTCTCACGTAGAGCTTAAGAGTATTCCTCAACCCTGGAGAACTCTCTACATGATCATCACCAAGTCTGTTTCTGGTCGTGACAGCGGCTATGAGCATCCTAAGCTCATGGAACTGCAAATATTCTGGGCATTGGTCAACATGAAACACATCGCTATCGAAGCTCTGATTTGGGATGACATGATGTCATTTCTCAACAAACTTGGCTCAAAGATTCCCTACATCAGATATACTAAATTGTTGATCCAGAGAGCACTTGGACTTCATCCTGATATTCCCAAGAGGCTCAATGACCCCGACAATCACGATATGTTGACGGAACCTATTCTATCTGTCAGAATCAAGGAATCGTCTACAAAGAAACAAGGTGCTGTGCTGCCAGATTTCCTTCTAACTGAAGATGTCAGAAAGCTCGAAACGTACAAAAGGTATCTGGAAGCAGTTAGACAAGGCAAAGTTGGTCATCTCGACGAAAAATCTTCTAGAACACCTGTAAGGAGAACCAGAAAAGGAAGTGCTGGAAGTGTCACAAGTACAAATAGTCAGAGGAATGTTCCAAAGAAGAAACCTATTCCAAAGAGGAAACCTACCCCTAAGAAGAAAGTTCCTTCTCAGGAAGCCACTCCGATCCCTTTACCTGAACCGCAAAGAAAGCTCATGGACGAGGACTCTGAAGCTACTGACACAGATGAAGAGATCACATACTCTAAAACTGCAAAGGATGAAAATCCCTCAGTACCAAAACCTCCAAGTCCTCAAACTAATAAAGGAAAAGGGAAGACTCCTGCACTTGTGCCACATGATGAAAGCTCTGAAGATGAAGAAGAGCAACTGGATCAATCATACAGGAAGAAGTTTCACAACGTCAGACACCTTCAAAAGGCTGAAGAATTTGCTAAAGATCAAATGGGTGGCCCCGGAGGATCAAGTGGTGCTGCCCACCCCTCACCAGATCCTGATACGGTTAATCGACCCGGTAAGGGATCTGGTGCCACCACTCTTCTGCAACAACAACAGTCTGTGGAGGATACTATCGTATATGAGTTTGAGAACCCTGAAACTGAGAAGTCTGAGAAAGATAAAGATGATGATTATGACAAGTTGCTTCTGGGCAGTCCCACACAGTCACAGAAGGAAACTTCTGAACCGCCTAAGGACCCCAAGCCTCCTCATGTCTCCTCCTCATCAGACTCATCATCTCACTCATCACCACCACCATCAACGAAGTCAACCAGATCATCATCCAAATCCGTGAAGAAACCACCTAAATCTTGGATTTCTCAGACTCATGAAAGAATTGTGAAAGCTGTCCAACAAGTCAGAAAGAAGGACATACTTTACAGAAAACTGAATTGGTTTGCTTACCAAATTCAGTACTTAAATGATGAGAAAGACAAGATGCAGAAAGAAAGGGAATTTGTTCAGAAGTTCATGAAGAGTCATCGTAAAGAGGAACTTAACGAAATGATCGAAGGTTACACTAACAAGTACCTTCAGGATATCGTTCCTAAAGTCCAAAAGGAACTGGAGAAGACAGCAAGAGATCATACCCACAAGTTTCTTCTCGACACTGTCCCCGGTGTGACTAGAGAAGTATTTTCCTGACAACTCACCCCTAACATCGTCGCATTGGTTAAACATACAATGGCCAAAGAAGCTGATCTCTCCGAATTTGAGTTAATCGCTAAACTAGTGATGCAAATGTCAAAGCGATCTGGAACGTTTACTTCGGATGAAGCTAAATTTTTCGAAAGTCTACTTGATTTTCAACTCAGATCATCATGCAAGGAGTCAGCCGATCAACCCAAACGGCCAAGAGATGACGATGATAAGGACAAGGACTCTGCACCTAAACGTCAGAAGCAATCTGGTGAATCTACTTCGATGCCACCTCCTCCACCACGGACTTCTTCTCAACAAAAGTCTCCTCCACCTCGGTCTTCTACTGATAAACCTCGGGACGATTCCGAGTTACCACCCCTGACTCACAAAACAGGTGATTACTTTGAGTATACGGGTGGTGACGATGAAGAGGTCCTTGAGCCCCGACAACAACCCACCTCACCCAAACAAGTGCAGAAACCAGTATCATCATCAAGGCCTTCCAAAAAGAAGAAGAAGACGACTCAGCCTGAAGTCGTATCATGGCTAGATGACGATAAAACCGAATAGTTTGAATGGTTCTCCACACTTGTCAATCAAACTCCCTACCCTGATGAAGGTCAAGACTTGGTTGACGGTTCTACATTGGAGCACGCAAAACTTTTGCAAGAAAAGTTCCATGTGAAGAAAATGACGAAATCTGAGTTGAAGCGAATCAAGAATGAAGCGTTTCAACTTCTAAAAGACAGCTCTGAAAGCGCCCTCAAGGTCGAATATCATCTTGAGAACATCGCTCGAGCTATGTCTAACAACATGGATTGGCTCAATCCGGAAGCAAACATTGACTTCACACAAAGGAACAACCCTCCATACTACACCGATTGGACCAAACCCCTACCGACCATTGGCCAAGCAGACGAACCACGGATTCCCTTCCGATACTTCTTTAACAGAGACCTGGATTTTCTCTTACACGGTAGCGATGGTTCGCGAAAATACGCTACATCATTGACTCTTCCATTCCCAGCGGCTATTTACTCAAACTGCATAGCTATCGAGGAACGTGCAAATCACTTGTTTTCTGACAACGTGCAAGCATACGACCAAGATGCATTGTATGGGATTCATCATTGGCCTGAACGCCGAAGAATCTACTACAGAAGCTGCCTGGTTCAGAAGTCTCAACATGCAGTGTATAGTTCTAAGGACATCGTGGCAATCAAACACGTTGATCTCAAGTCTAAGTGGGACTACACATTCTTGAAGAATATCATAGTCAAACGACAAGATGAACAGGACTATGGATTCTCCGAGGCTAACTTTGAGAACTTGTCCCTCAACGACATCGAAGACATGTACCTTGCCAAAGTACAGGGTCGTATGAGACAATTCTCGACTGAAGTTCAACGCGAATTTATCAAGTCACTTCTCATCTTCATTAGACGCATCGTGATCAAAGAACGTGTTGAAGATATCCAGATGGCTGTTGAATCTTATCAGACGCGTGTCAACCTCACTCCTCCAACGCTTACTCTTCCCGATCTCAACCAGCTATCTCAATATACACTCATCAGCAAACCTTTCGGCGTTGTTTACCATAGTGAACTTCAAAGAAACTGCTTAATGGCGTGTAGTGAGCTCCACAAATTCGGGGATCATACCTTGAAGCTGGTTAGGGATGGATTGACGTACAGGTTGAAGGACATACGCCTGAAAGTTGGGTCTCCTAAGCGCTGGAATTCTCAGGAAAGGAGGGATGTGAGACGAATCATCACCATGATTGATGAATGGTTGTTCAGAAGGGATCAGTTCAGACGATTGGAGAGCTATGTTGGTGGTCGACCCAGGAGAAACATCACCGGCTTTCAACGCCCTGTGCGCACTCCTGGGAACATCACTGCACTTCCTGGTACCCCTTGAATTGTTTCCTTCATATAATTTTGGATGTGTGATTATATATGTCCATGGCTTGTGCACACATAACAGTGTACAACCCGTAATTGTCAAGAAAGGACCCTGTGGTACGCCTCAGTGCCTCAATCCTAAAAAAAGGAGCGAAAGCTTCTTATTTTTGAGTAAAACCTATCAAACCTTTCATTTTTCAAGGTTTTGCTAAAAAACACAAGTACTTCCCCATATGATTTTTCAAAACCTCAACCGTTAATATCACTAGTTGAGGGGGAGTATTTGATTTAAAACTTTGTTCACAAATTGTTCATAGTGGTCATCTTCCCGCAACACTCGAAATGGTCATATTTATTGTCAACCGTTCAAAAATAACACTTTTATATGCCATTTTTGAGGGGGAGAAAATTTGTGTGATAAGAAATATGTTGTGCAAAATGCAAATGAATCTGTGTACCTCAGACTTAACCAACGAATTGACGATACTAAACTGTTTGTAACTCGAAAAGACTTGTCCTGGACGGGTAATAATTTCAAGCTAGTTCGCTAGTAATGTAAACGTGTCTCGCAAAGGACTTGTCCAAGTAGAAAGTACCATTCGAGAAACTCTTGATAGACATGAACTCTGACGGGTATGACAACCTTTCGAGGTTTGTCTACACCTTCAAGGTAGTTATTAGAGCTAGTTGTCACCTAAAAGCTGACAATGTAACTCTTTAACTATGCAACGTAACCGTGTCTCGCGGGGGATTGTCTATCTTCAGTGGATCAATTCAAAAGGTGCGCGCTCTTTCCTCACTGTGCATTTAACCATTAAAACTATAAAGCACATGTGGAGGGGGAGTATTTATGCAAAACATCATCTCTCACAGTGGTTCAAACATGTTTTTCATTAACAAACCCTTTGAGAGATATTTTCACATACAGTGGTTTTAATGGCAAACATAGGTTAGTCATGGAGTTATAAGGTGACTAAGGTTAGGAATAACCGTCCTATGATCCGCCAGAGCCGGAGGGATCTACCCAAGGACACTACCATTAGTTAGTGTTAGAAGTCCTTAGGAATGATTGTAAAAAGGAGAAAATGAGAATCGGAGAAAGAAGGAGTTGAAGAATCAAAAAGAAATGTAAAGTATAGGGTGAAAAGAAACAGCCCTCCAGATTATTCAACTTAGGGCAGACACCGGGTTCAATTCATATGCTACTGGTTGTCACTTAGTGACACCGGTATTGAAGATTAAAAGTCGTCATGGACCCAGTGACGCATGCACTAAACCTTCTTAGCCACTCAAGTTTTTCTCAACAGAAACTTGTTTCAATCTCACAGGGAACCCTACGTAAACTATTGGCTTTCTCTTAGAGATCGCTGGTATTGAAGAAGGAGACCCTCTCCCTAGTCTCCGCTCAGGAAAACCAAAACGCACTATTGAGTCTAGAGCCACGAGATTCATCAAAGATCTCTTAGGAACACTTGACATTTAATCACTTGATGATCAACAAATAAGATCATCAGTGGTTCATATCGAGTCCTTCACAGATCTTAGCAATCTGTCGAGAACATTTATGAGAGGTTCACATCTGTGATCCTCAGTGATTGAATGGAAACTCCTGCCAGGGTCAACATCAAACAGCCCTGACAGCAGGTCACTTCGGTAACTCCCCGTGGATTACGCGGAGTGTGTCTCAAACGGTCTACAGTCGTGAGGTGATGCTTCGGTGTACCTTAGCGACTCATCTGAACTGTAGATGTATTTCGGTACATCGCGTTATCTCACTTGTGGGACTCCAGTTCAGGAACGGCCTTTGTAAGAATTAGAGTTGTGTTTTCACACTATGCTGTTAACACTCTCGAAGTTCAAACTTGTAAGTGCCGGAAACCGCTTATTACTAACCGTTTGAAATGTTTTCTTCTTATGGAAGCTCCGGAGCGGGATGATCGTGCTGATTCTTCTCATGCTCACGCCAACATCATCACTAAGGGAAGTTCTATTCGAATGCAACACAACAGTAAGAATGATTCTTCATCAATCAAAGAATCTACGAAGTCAAAGACTTACAGAACTTCATCAGTATTGATTTCCAACGTCAAAGAGCGTGAGAGCATGTTGAAGAATGACGTGGAGACACTGGAGCAGCGAAGCAGACCTGAGGCAGACTGATGCAGACAACAACATACTATCACTTTCACCACAAAGAACAATGATCAAAGAACAAAGTTAAAGATGACGTCGAAGCATAACTGTTCAAAGATAACTATCTCTCTACACTAGGGAGATTGTTCGAATCAAGGCAATTCCTCTCACAAGAAAGAAGAATGTCAGAAGACGTCACAGCTACTATTACATCAACGCCTTCACCGTTTACATTCATATATACTTGAGGGGGAGATTGTTGGAATCACTCCTAAACAGTATTTCAAGTATTTATATTTCATATGTAATAGGTAGCTTTATTATGGCCTTTATATTTGTTTAAGGTCAAGCTTATGTAGAAGGCCCATAAGCTTAGGCCCAAGCCCAATAAGGAATAGGGAAGGAGAGGGAGTGTTGCCCTAGCTCCTTGCCTATATAAACCATGTAATAACCCTCACTTGAGGGTTGGTTGTTCAAGTTTTCATTTCACATATGCCTCACGCCTAAACCGTCTTTAGTATATCGTGTGTGTGTGCTTGTTTACTTGTTCAATCGCCTTCATCTCTTTCTCTATAACTTGTGTTTGTAAAACTAGTGACCTAACAGAAACGACACCCCTAATTATAGAAGGTGCGTAATGACAATCGTTTAAAGACAATACTAAACCCGAAGGTAAAACTAAATCTAACGTTCATATAGCTTCAACAACTGCATGTGCTCCATTACCCACGTGCATGTATTGTTGTCCATAGGCGAGTTTCCTTGCTCCTCTAAGTCCCTGCAGTGTATTACAAATGTGAATACCACATCCAGTATCATATACCCAGAAATTTATTTTATGAGGAAATGCAAATAATTCTATCATAAAAAGAGTACCTGAAATGCCAGCAACAGTGCCAACATTTTTATACCTCTTTGTACGCAACTCATCGAGGTAGAGTGGACAGTTCCTCTTCCAGTGTCCTACCTCCGTGCAGTGATGACAAGCCTGATCCTTTTTAGGATTCTCTCTCTTTTTGTGGGGGTACGTCTTGGGTTCTGGTTGATAAGCCACAACTTGTTTTCCCTTATCAACCTTACCCTTACCTTTCCCTTTCTTGTTCACTTGCGGCTTATTAGGCTCAGTAATCCTACCCTTTTGAATAGCAAGTACCTGAGGTGTAGGAGCCTTCTTGGACAAACCTTTATTGTAGTTAATGAGCATTGCATGTACCTCACTAACTGTCTTCCCCGTGCAATGCATATTGTAATTGCGCACGAAACCATCAAATTCCTTGTTAAGGGATCTGTTGATAAGGCCAATTTGTATGTCATTAGGGTAGACGTAATTGAGTCTCCCGAGCTGGTCTATGTAACTCATCATTTCCAGACAATGGGCACTTACAAGTTTCCCTTCCCCATGCTTGCAACTGTGTAGAGCATCTATCAAATCATACAACTCTATAGCTGCGGGCTTTTCAAACAACCGAATAAGATCGGTAGGCATGTCCCTTGGGAATTAATTTTCAAACTATTTTTGCAAGTTTGAAGACATACTTCCAAGCATAAGGTAGGCGACCTCATTATGCTTATCATACTCAGTCTGCCATGCAACCCGTGTTTCAGCAGTAGCATTAGCTGTAGGTTCAGGAGGACAAGGCGTAGTCAAATAATCTAGTCTTTTGGCAACCCTCAAGACAATTATGAGTCGCCGATACCAATCATTGAAATTTGCGCTGCCAGTCAATTTCTTGCGATCAAACATAGATTTGAACAACGAGGTTAATGCATTAGTTTTAGGTTGAGCCATTTTTACAGAAAATAAAAGTTCAAAAGTTAGTACTTTCGATAATTCAACCTTTCAAGAAAATAAAATACCCTTAAATCAATATTCATATTAATCATAAAATTTTCCTTGAATCTAGGACCCTCATTGTCATAGTTTCACCACATCAGTTGATCTGCTAGTGATGAAAGTATTCAATAGGTAATTTTTGAAGAACAATAATTGACAAACAAGTTTTCAATTCCTAGAAAATATGGGATTTACAATTTTGCCAAACAGTTATGCAAACGTAAGCATGTTTTATCCCATCTCATGCCTTAAGTTATAGGTCTCACTAACTAACTTAATTAAGTTGTCTAATTTTGAAACTGCAAATTATTTAAGCTGAGGTCTCACACAACATAAAGATTCACCTTGTTATTGTAATCTAGTTCAAGGTCCCACATAATGTAAATTACAACTTCAAGTGTTTCACATCATTAGATAGCATAAACTTAAATTTTAAAGGGTACAATTTTCATGTGTAATCAAAACTTATGTATGAAAAAGCATGCATACATCTTCATAACATAAAAATTTTCAAAACCTTACTCATAGTTTTAAATTGCTAAGATTAAATTCTACAAAGTTTTAATCGATGCGTTGAGAAACTTAAAACTTTGCACTAAGATGCTTCGTACATAAAATAGTTATACTAGGTAGCTCCAAATATAACGCACAAAGTGGCAGAGAAGCTGGTCAGCGCGAAGCATATTAAGAATAACCCTTCTTCTTTAGAGTCACAATTTAATGTCGAACCCTCCTTAAACCACTCACACAGTTTATTATAATGGGTGAGTCATTCTAACCATTTAGTACAATCGCATCAGTCTATTAAAAGTTCAAGATTTAATACTTAGAAAATAAATCAAATTTCGCCATTATTTAATCCATTTAATTTTCTATTCTTAAAAAACCCTTTTTGCTTACTAACGTGTCATACATTATAAACAAAAGGCACTTTAATAAAAATTAAAACGAACTCAAATAATATACATATAACTTAACAATTAACATATGTAAAAACAATTAGCCACATGCATAATTTGTTCGATAAAACCAAATAAACAATTCTAGGCGTAAAACCATGCATATATTAACTAGGGCTTTCACCTACCAATGCAAGTGAGCCACATACATCGACAAGTCGATTGCGTAAGCCAAAGTTAATGATATACCATATTGCACATAACGAATTATTATTTAGATATATTGAGGTCTTCCCCAATTTTATATTTATCAAACTAATTAACATGTGAATTTTACTCAACAATTAATCAAAACTGTTAGACATTGGATTTCACAAACACATCAAACCATGATCACACAAGGCGTATACTATTAGGTTTTAGAGAGAGAAAGAGTTAGAGGTTTGGAAACTTAGTGAGAGAAAGTGAAAATCTTATTATGAGCTCCAACTCTCTACCTTGGGAGGTAGAGAGTATTTATAGTCTTACATAAAACGCCACCTACGGGCTGTGGATCAGGCATACAGTGGGTAAAGACCCGTCCGTCCTCCACGGTGTTACATAACTAAATACTACTTAACTTTAAATAACTACGACTACGAGCTTTCTAACGATTACATATACTTGAGGTGACCGACACTTTAATAACAAGATTTACTAAATCCTAACAATCTCCCCCTAAGGGAGGTCACCTCAAACTTCATTGAATACAAACAGATATTACATTAAGATTGTTCTTGGATTCTTGTTCCTGTTCTTTGCTCAGTAGCTCGTAGTCTTTGATTCTTCATCTTTGCATGTTTGGATAATCCAAGTGGAGGTCTTTAACTGATCCACGTGATAATGAGTGTTGAGCTAGCTTTGAGATCATCAGCTACCATAAATCTCTGACTCTTCCTTTGTAGTGTTGGTATTATGTGATGTTGTGACATTTTGGACCGACATGCTCACATTCTGGATCATGATTTCTTCTTATCAGAGTAGCGGAAGCTTTAGTTGATTCATGATATTTGCAGCAGCGTAGCAGAAGCATGGAGTGACAATATCAGAATCGTTGATGCACTTATCATGATTTCTTTAGAGATGAATGTTTAGTGTGAGCATGCGGCTATGGATTGACCTCTCCATTCTGATCAGCTGCAAACATCGGGTGTACCTGCATACAACAGTTAGCAATAAAACACACGAAAGTGTCTTTGACCACTTTCGTTGAATTGAGGTACACGACCCACGGTTCCCCGTTGATCAGTACAAGTACTGCCTGTGATCAAGTATAATTCCGAAGAATCTCCTTGACAGGGTTTCGCAGCTACTCTAGCCATTCTCAAACCGGAACGTCTCAAAGAAGACAACACGGAGTGAGTGAACCAGCGAATTTGAGATTCACTGATTGATGAAAAGAGATTTGAAAAACAATCGTGTACTGCTCAATAAAGGATTTTGCAATACAACGAAGGTTTTAAGAAAAATCAATTATCAATCATAAACACTTTTTAATTTTTGAAACATTAATACACAGTCGATGTGCTAGAGAAAAGATTTTTAAGTACAACGACCGGTTTTTCAAAGGTATCCGTCAATCCATAACCTGAACCAGGATTGATTCATAATTATGAATCGCCCCATTGTTTTTGTTCAGTTGTCACATGGTTGATCTATTGGATAGATCTCACATGCCACCCACCAGGAGCTTGTTTGATGTTGGCTCCAGAAGGCTTTCCATCTTCCTTGTGAATATGTTTGCATATCACTCAGATGTTCTGGCAATACCACAAGGATAATGCGTAGGACTCATAAGATATAATCCCTCTTTCCACATTGTGTGAGACAGAGAGTCTTCATAGACAGTGTCCTAATGAGATTTATTTGATGATCTCGTGGCTCTAGACTCAATAGTGCACATTTAGTTTCCTATATCGGAGACTAGGGAGAGGGTCTCCTTCTTCAATATCAACAATCTTTAAGAGAAAGTCGATAGATTATGTAGGTTCCCCGTGAGAATGCAACAAGTCCTTTTAAGAGGAACTTGAGTAGCTTGGGAAGTTTAGTGCAGTGCGTCACTGGGTCCATGACATCTTGTCTTCAATACTAGAGTTACCTTAGTAACCAACAGTAGCATATGTATTGAACCCGATTACTGCCCTAAGGTTGAATTATTGGAGGGCTATATCTTTTCACCCTTTTTCACATTCATTTCTTTTTCATTCTTCAACCCCTTCAATGCTTACCGAGATTTCATAACTAGAACCTTGTTGGGTTTATTCCAGTTCTAGCTCTATCTCAGTCCGCACTCTTCCCATATTCTCATTTTTCTCCTTTTTTTTATCACACCTAAGGACTCTACACTATCTAGTGGATTGTCCCTGGGTAGATCCCTCCGGCTCTGGCGGGATCGTGGGAACGCATACATAACCTTATCATCCTTATATCACCATACATAAAGTAAATTTGGTCGGTCTATTTGGTATTGTTCATCTGCCATTGGAACCAACTGAAAACCATTTGAAAATCAATCCAGATACTTGTGATATATTATCAAAGCATTTTGTACCTGAATTGTTTTTGATATTTTTAGAAAAAGAGCTCCCCCTCAATATGCGCATCATGTATTTGAAATCGTTTTGGCATACGGAGGCAAGAGGAAGGATTAACTTCTTTGATTACCATTTTTTAAAATATATCAACATCACTTCCCTGATCAAATCAAGTCGATAAAGCATATTGGGGAAGGATGAGGTTTTCATAAGTTTGCTCCCCCTCAATATGTGCCTCGAGATTTGAAAGAGTTTTGCACATATTAGAAGGAACCTGCACTTAGAGACAAATCAATCACGTTTCAATTCTTTGTGGTTTAAAAAAGATGCTCCCCCTCAACATGTGCATGGAAAATTTGAAATCGTTTGGCACATGTGGGGAGGAAAGCTTGCTAAACACTTGTGAAACCATTTATCGAATCATCAGTTTAAATCCAATTTAAATCACAAATTCTCCCCCGATCAAAATTTTCAAATCATTTGAGATTTGTGATCTCTGTAGATTTAAATTAATTTTGAAAGCTTTTGTGGGGAGATGTGACTTGATTATGAGAAATATTTAACTGATAAGGATCAAGTTTGAGACTTTAGACTCCAAAGATTAAACATGCTTGAGTATCTTTTGAAAGCATAATTATAACAAAAGTCTTGTATCAATTGTATACAATATTGTAAAACATTGTTCTTTTTGATTATTCAAGAGTAGACCGTTCTCGATTACTTGCCAATTGTTTGAAAAATACTCTTTTTGATTGAAATCATTCTCCCTCTTAATCAATGACATATGTTGTTGATTGAAGGATAGAGATTTTGACAAATGAAAAGCCCGGATGATTTTCAAAAGTAGAGTCCTAAGTATTTTCAAAGCAATTTTGTTTTCATAAGATGACAAATATTTTTCAGAAGAATCATTTGAAGGAAAAATATTTGAAAGGAAACATTTGTCCTTTTAACGACAGACAGTTGTTTTTAGAATCAGAGCATGAGGTTTGAAGATTTAAGATAAAGCATGGCTCTGTTCTTTCTTTGAAAAACGGGTTACTGCCTGAAATGACAATAAACCATTGTTTCATTTTCTCTCAAATTTTATTTTATTTATTTATTTATTTATTTTTTAAAAACAAATTATGTACATTCGAAGAACATCTAAAAGCCCGTGACATTCTTTGAATGTCAACACAAAGTTCGTAGATGATATCGAATAAGGAAAACATGACAGAATAATAATATTTTTGGAATTTTTCAAGATTTTCTAATTTTTTATGGATTTTAAAAATTTTATATTTTTCTATTTGCTTTTTGTTGGTTTTGTAATTTTGTATTTTGCTTTTTGAATAACTATTTACAAGAGATGGATGAAGAAAGACCTTTACTCCTCGTCTTCCTCTTGAAGGCGTTTGAGTGTTTCCGGTTGTAGACTCCTTAGAACAAGACGTGGAAGGATAAACTCAAAACGTTCTCTAGGAAGAGCTTTGGTGAAGATGTCTGCTAATTGGTATTCAGTCCTCACAAAATAGAGTTCCACCACACCGTTCTCCACTTGCTCCCTGATGAAATGATGTCGAATGTCGATGTGATTTGCTCTTGAGTGTTGAACGTTGTTGCATGAGAGAGCAATAGCACTTTTATTATCACAGTACATAGGGATTTTGTTGAATTCAAAGCCATAGTCAGATAATTGGGATCTCATCCATAGGATTTGAGCACAACAAGATGACATGGCTATGTATTCAGCCTCTGTAGAGGATATAGAAGTACTCATTTGTTTCTTTGAAGACCAGCTCACAAGCTTATCGCCCAAAAACTGAGCACCTCCAAACATACTTCGACGTGTATCTTGACAGCCTGCATGATCAGCATCTGCATAGGCTGTTAGTGACATACCGGTGTCCTTTGGGTACCAAATTCCCATATTGATGGTTCCTTGCAGATACCGAAAGACCCGTTTAACCGCTTCAAGGTGCTTTTTGGTAGGCTTAGCCTGATATCTAGCACACATGCAAACAGCAAACAGAATGTCTGGTCTACTGGCTGTGAGGTACATCAGGGATCTAATCATACTATGATATTTCGTTTGGTCTACCATGATCCCTGAGTGGTCCTCATCCAGTTTAGTACGCTCTACCATGGGAGTGTCAACAGGGTCACAAGAATCAAATCCAAATTTCTTTAAAATCTCATTTGCATATTTAGATTGATTTATAAAAATGCCTCCGGGACTTTGTGAAATTTGTAATCCCAAGAAAAATGACATTTGTCCCATCATTGACATTTGAAATTTGGAACCCATTTCTTTTAAAAAACGGTCACATTCATTGGAGTCAGTTGAGGAAAAAATAATATCATCAACATAGATTTGAACATGGATTAAATGTTTGCCTGACTTTCTGGTAAACAATGTCGGATCAACTGCTCCTTTGCTGAATCCAGTAGATAGGAGGAACTTTGATAGCGTATCATACCATGCTCTTGGAGCTTGCTTTAAGCCGTAAAGAGCCTTCTTCAAGCGATAGACATGAGTAGGATGCTTAGGATTCACAAAGCCTTCCGGTTGGCTGACGTATACGACTTCTTTAAGATCTCCGTTAAGAAAAGCCGTCTTCACATCCATCTGATAGACTACCATGTTCTTACTTGCAGCATTAGCCAAGAAGATTCTGATTGCCTCGATACGAGCAACTGGAGCAAATGATTCTTGAAAGTGAATACCCTCCTCTTGACGATATCCTTTTGCAACCAATCGAGCCTTATTCTTTAAAACAACACCATGCTCATCAAGTTTTACTTTGGAGATCCACTTTAGTGCAATGATCATAGCACAGTCAGGAGCAGGTACTAATTCCCATACATCTAGTCGATCAAACTCATGAATTTATTCTTGCATGGCATTGAACCAGCTGTCTTCATTCATAGCAGTTTTAACGTCTTTTGATTTGATCTTGGATAGTACGGAATTGAAGAAGCACCATAAGGCATCGGTTGCAAGTTGTCGACGAGTGGATACTGGACGAGAAGGGTTTCCAATGATGTTGTCCAATAGGTGATCATGTGTCCATTTTCTAAGATGTTCATGTGGTTATTGTTGAGGAACATAAGTAGCAGAGTCGATTTCTCCTGATGAAGATGGTTCAGATGATAATTCAGGAGCAAATATGTTTTCAAAGGGTTCATCTTCTGGAGGAGCAAAAGGATTTTCATCATCTGTAACAACAGCAACATTTCCATTGTGTACACTTAATGATTGAGGTATTGATGATGAGACCGAGTGATTAGCAGAAGGCGCTTCTTGACTTAGTGACATAGAAACTGAAGGGTTAACTTCATTGACAGGTATAGGAGCAGCCTCTGTTGATGGATTTGACAGATCATTAGCAATTGGCTCATAGTGTTCATCAAACATTGGATCAAACAGTTTCTTCAATTCATCTTCTGAAGGGGGTACATATGGAGTTGCTGGTGAGGAGTTTGGTACAAGAGAAGAACTAATGGGACTATTTAGAAATGCGGGTCCAGAACTAGATTGTCCAGGAGCCATTTGACTGGTCAGCTCATTAAACGTAACGTGAATTGTTTCCATGATATTTCGAGTTCTCTTGTTGTAGATTCGGTATCCTTTTCTGTTTGGTGCATATTCTACAAATACTCCAATGTCCGCTTTAGCTTTCAATTTGCCTAAATCTTGACCCTCATTGGTTGGGTAACAAAACGCACCAAACACACGAAGGTATGATATATCAGGTTTTCGATTGTGGACAAGTTCATACGGAGTTTTTCCATGAGTTATGTGAATTAGGGACCGATTTTGAGTGTAGCATGCAGTGGCAATGGCTTCAGCCCATAGAAATGTTGGAACCTTTGAGTAAATCAGCATTGTTCTTGCGGCTTCCACAAGAGTTTGATTTCGTCTTTCAACTACACCGTTCTGTTGAGGAGTTTGTGGAACATTTCTTTGAGGACTGATTCCAACACTTTCATAAAATTCACTGAGTTCTCTATTAACAAACTCAGTTCCATTGTCAGTTTTGACGATTCTGACAGACTTGTTAAGTCGAACTTGCAGCTGTTTAATAAGTTTAATGATGACATCTGGAGTTTCATCCTTTGTCCTCAAGAACTTAACCCAAGTGAATCGGGAGTAGTCATCAACCACAACTAACACATATTTCTTGCCATTAATAGTTTGCACTCTCATCGGTCCACATAAATCCATGTGAATGGTATGTAGAACTTCCATAACAGAATTTGTGGGTTTGGGTTTGTGGGCATATTTCTTGCTTTTTCCCAATTGGCATGCTGAACAAAGATGATCCTTTTCATACTTTAATCTGGGTAAGCCTCTTACAAGGTCCTTTCTGGAAAGATTGTTAATGGTGTCGAAGTTCAAGTGATTGAGACGACGATGCCATAACCATGACTTTGTTTTCGAAGCCTTTGACAACAAGCAGATTAGAGAAGACTTCATCATGTCTTTGATATAGATGGTGTATAGATTTGAACCACGAGTTCCTCTTAATAATTCCACACCATCAAGTTCTCTAACGAAACAAGTATGTTTTCTAAAAGCCACTTCTAGGTCGGAATCACATAATTGACCGACAGAGAACAAGTTATGACCAAGACCTTCAACATAATATGCCCTGGAGATTACACTTTTACCAACAACATAGTCTCCATAACCCATAATTGCACCGAAATGATCGTTCCCGAATCTAACAGTCCCGATGAATTTACTCACGAAGTTCATGAGCCACGACCGGTCTCCAGTCATACGCTTGGAACAGCCTGAGTCCAGGTACCACAGAACGATTTGAACGATCTGTAGTTGAACACAGACAATAATGGATAACTGGATAATTGGGATCCCCATGCAAGAATGGGTTCCATTTGGTTAGTAACATTGATTGGAACACCCACATTAGAAGTGGAAACAATGGAATCATCAGGGATAGATGCAGTGCTAGTGTCCATATTAGGCCTATTCAAAGTATGTTCACTTCTTAAAGGAATAGTTCTACATGTAGGCATCCATTTCCTAATGGGCATTGATCTAGATAATTTAGTGCACATCTCATTATGATTGAATTTGCGGCCAGTAGGTATCCACTGATAACCTATGTTACTAAATTTCTTTCTTGTGGGTTTCCAATGTTTTCTAACCTTCTTCCGCCATTGCTTTCTAGCCTTCTCAGCTTGATTTTTTGCATTAATTATCTTAACAGGGCATTTAACAGCATTAATCAAATCATTCACACCACATTCAAGATTAGTAACAGAAACCACACAATCATCATTACATGTTTTGCCAAAAGTAGCAGAATTCGCATTAATTACAGTACGCTTAGAGCTAACAATAGAATCAACACGATTCATTTTATTCAAATTCTCCCTAAGGTGATCTTCTACTCTCTTCCACTGAACATTCCTAGCATGCAAGGTCCTATCATTCTTTGTGTTGCCTTGAGGCTTTGACCCGCTTGCTTTGGTGTCACTTCTTACTCATGTAGAGGGAATTGGAACATTAGTTGGTTTTGCTACTTTTTGCATTCCTGAACTAGAAGTGCAGGGATCTGAACTATTTGAAGGCACTCTAGAGTTTACTTGCTTAATACTGGGCATAGAATGAGTTGCATACTTATCACTAGGCATCAAGCAAGGTATCACAACTTTGCTTTTCGCACCTAAGGATTTAGGACATGTTGCTATTAAACATTCTAACAACTCTTGAGATCATTTGGCCTGAATGCAAGCAAACCTAATTTCTCTATCAAGTGGTTTATTTATGAAATCCTCTTCTACAATCTCTCGGAGACATTCAAGACTATCCTTAAGGCGAGCAAAATAGTTATGAAATAAAAATTCGTTATTCCTTAGATGAGGAGGAATGTATTTAACAGTCACAGTATATTTGCAGCCTGTAGATGACTTCGATGCAACATTCTCATTAAAGACAAGTTGCATTTTCCCTTTTTCCTGACTCTTCAGATTCTCAATTTCTTTTTGTAAAGACGTTATTTTTTCGTTGTTCTTGTCACGAGTGACTTTCATTGAATCATATAACTCTTTAAAGTGTTGTTTAACCTTTTCATTTTCTTCTAAAAAACTCTCATTTTCCTTTTTTAAAACATTAACCATGTTTTGAAGATGAAAAGTTTGAGAATACTGAGAATCTAAAGGAGGAGGAATTTGGGAGCCAGTCACATTGTTCTTTTCACCCTTTAATTGTGAAATTTGGGTTCTCAATTTTCTGATCGTGTTATAATGAGCTCGAATCTGTTCATCACGTTTGCTAATTTCAAAAACTGCATCAAATTCAGGAGCATCCAAGGATGTCTTGATATTTGAGGTTTTAACATTTTCTTTTAGATGTTGATATTTTAATTGCAAAGCAAGATGCTCAACTTCCAATTTAGAAAACTGTTTCACCAGGTTATCATGATCATCTTGTTCAACTTTATCATGCAATTTAGAGTTAGTTTTCTCAAGCTCAATGACACGATCATGGGAGACTTTCAGAGCAACAGATAATTCATGAAATTGAGATGCATTAATTGAACAATTCGTGGCAGTGTAAAACACATCTTGAGTGATACATTCAGAAATCAGATACTCATTTAAGGTATGCAAGTTCTTCCTCTCAATCTCA
The DNA here is from genome assembly GCA_019973895.1 of Chrysanthemum seticuspe. NCBI lineage: Eukaryota > Viridiplantae > Streptophyta > Magnoliopsida > Asterales > Asteraceae > Chrysanthemum > Chrysanthemum seticuspe. Next base: position 93,515,755 of record BPTQ01000009.1, on the reverse strand, counting down.
TTATATTTTAATTTTCTCTCATAGTCATTGACCTCAACTATCATTGCATCAAATTCCTTTTCCATTTCTTTAATATCTGAATCCATCCCCTTTTTAAGACTCTCAAATTGACCTTTTAATTGTTTAAAGAAAGGCATGACCTCAGTTAAATAGCATTCTTTAGTTTGCTCAAAACCCCTTTCCCCTTCAGTTATCCCATTGGGTGTGATCCTTTTCTTACATGTTTTCTCAAAATCAACAAATAACTGATAAATAACATACTGACTGATTAAGGTCTTGCTCTTAGAGGGAATAGATCTAGGAACTAAATGCATTGGTGTATTGGGGGGGGGGGGATATACAGTGGCAGGGACCATTATCCTACATAGGGGATTCTGTTCAACAAACTCATCAGCTTTTTTCATGTCCATATCCTTTTTCCAGAACACTTGTTCAGGGGTCAGCTGTGTCTAAGGTCTAAACTTGTTAAATGCAATCCAATTATCCTTAGCATAGTTGGGTGTTTTAAAACTGATGTTGTTTTCTATGCATGAGGGGCTCTTAAGTTTTTCATCCAATTTCTTCCTAGTAACCTCTTCTAACTGCTTATCTTCCTCAGTGCACTTAGCGCAACTAGGTTTCTGCCTAGGCTTAAGGATTTCATAGCCATCATAGATTACCTTCTGAGCTTCTCTTGCTTTCTTACCATACTCAGGGTTGGGTTCCTTAATAATGGGAATACTATGCTTATCGCTTAAAACTCTATGCTTAGTGACCATGTGAGCAGTCTGAATAGTGTTCCCTTGTACGTACAACTTATTTTCAAGCTTGTTTTTCAAAGTTTCTAGATTAGAAAAGTCATTCAAAAGTTTTGATTCCTTAGCGTTAAATTCTTGTTTAAGCACTTTAACATTTTCTTGAAGCTCTTGCTTTTGCTTAACAGTTTTAGAAATCTTTTCTTGTAAGGAGTTTAACTCTTTTTTTAACACTTCTTCTCTAAAATTACTTTTTCTAATAATTGTACGCATTTGGTCATCCATTTCCTGCTCACGGGTAGTTAACTCAAACTTAGCATGTTGTTCATAAATAACAACTTGTTCATTATAGGCATTCAGTTAAGAGGTAATAGAATCATCAGGGGTACATACAGTGTATTCATAAAAAACATAGTCATCATTGACAGTAGAAGATACATCACTTGGTTCAATCACACTCTCACTTTGGATCACATATTGATCATATGGGACAATATTATTATTACCCATATTAGCAATATCTGAGTCACAAGTTTCCTGTGAATGCACTTTATCATGTATCTTTTGCTGATCAACATCATCATATAGTTTTAATACATCTGAGATGATTGATTCTTTGGATGGACCAGCCTGTTGTGCTGATGAGACCTTTGGAGAGACCATAGGTGAGATGCTAGCCATGAAGATTGTCTGGGCAGTAGGTTCATCATCGAAATCAGAGTCAAATGCATCACAGTCTGCAACTTGAAAGGCGTTTTGATGATTGTAACCTATTTCCTGAATTGGCTGCTCATCTACATCCGCATCATAGGTCTTAGCATTCCCTTCAGCAAGAAACAACAACTCCTCTTCATCCAGAGTTGCTCCATTCTCCTGAGCTTGCACAAGCAACATCTTGTCTCTGAAGTATTCTGCATTATGTGGACGTTTTGGAGATGTGCAGTTCCTCGCAATATGTCCCTCACCACCACAGTTGTAGCATTTGACTGGCTTTGCTTGCCCTTGATTGGCATTTCTTCCACGATTCTGATTTGCCACATATCCTCCACCTACTCCACATCTTCCCTGTTCATACTGTCTTCCTTGAACTGGTTGCACCATAACCTTTCCATCTCTGACAATAGGATGATTGTGTAGATTGGATGCAGTCCTGATTTCATTGTTGGTGTGAAGACAATTAGTATGTGGAGTAAAGGTCAAGTTTTGTTTAACCATAAGAGCCAGTTGATTGATGAAGTGTTCCATGACTTCATTAGCATCAGGTTGCTTAAAACTTGGATCGGTAATGAGTTTGTGATTTCCGTTACCCGTGGGTATGACTTTAGAAGCTTTGGTGGTAATTCCAGCATTGGTATAAAAGGCTGTAGAGTCATTTGACGAACTAGTTTCTCCCTGCTTAGATTTGAACTGTTCAAGAATCCTTCGTTCAAACATAGCATGTCTTTCATTCTGAAGAAGGAAGGCATACAGTTGCTCATAGTTGGTTTTCTTCAATCCTTTGGTTAGGTTCACAGAGGTGACAAATTTGTGCCATTCGGGATTCATATTGTTCACAAACTTTGAGTTCAGCTGAATATTTGGCATGGTCATTTTGATGTTCCTCATGTCATTTACAAGCTTGTGGAATCTCACGTAATATTCATAAACACTTTCTTCTGGTTTCATCTTAAAATGCTCAAATTCATCATACCGTTGTGATTCTCTATCTTCCTTGGTAAGTTCTGAACCAGAGAGAAGCATCTTGACATTGTCCCAAACTGCCTTAGCTTCAGTGTTGTGATTGATGAGCTTGTAAATGTCCTTTGGAAGACCCTGAAGAATAATTTTTGAAGCCCTGATATCAGCATCGAATCTCTTTTTCTCCTTATCACTGAGCTCATCATATGTCTTTGGTCTGTCCAATCCAAAGATCATTGTTCCATCTGCAGCAGTGTCAATTATGTCTCTTGTAGTCTCAATCTGATAAGGTCCTTCATCAATTGACTTGAGAATGTTGACTCCATTTTCCTTTCCCAGACAATACAACCGAATTCGTTGAGCCCATGAGTCATAGTCAGTTCTATCAAGCATGGGTGGACGAGTGTCTGAACCAGCTGCTTGAACGTCCTCAGCTACAGTAGAGATGATTGTAGGCACGTTGGTAGACATGTTTACAGATTTCATGGGATTTTATAACTCTATGATTAAACCGGGAAATAGATTCTTTCACGGGATTTTACTAAATCAAGAGAAAAGCATATTAGAAACAAAAATCTAACAAGTAGCTATAACCCTTGAGACAAGTCGCTAAGTACTAGTCGTTATGACCCAAGTCGCTAAACTCAAGTCGCTAAAGCACCAAATCGCTAGGCAGACAAGTCGCTAAAGAATAACTTGCTGTGAACCAAGTCGCTAAACACAAGTCGCTAAATAACAACTCGCTAATTACAAGTCGCTATGAATCAAGTCGCTAAACACAAGTCGCTACTGCACCAAATTGCTAAGTAGACAAGTCGCTACTAGAACATATCGCCAAGAACTATAAAGCCAAGTCGCTAGAAATAATAGAAACAAGTCGCTAACCCAACCAAGTCGCTAGCCGAAGTGGAACCTCCACTAACTTGTACTGTTTGTGGGCTTGTCTCAATAGACAAGTCGCTAAGATCAAGTCGCTACGACTTAAACTACAACTCGCTGGAAATTACTAAAGCAAGTCTCTACGAAGAAAAGCACTCCGAGACTCAAGTCGCTAAGATGATAAACTTCAAAACCACACTTTTCAATCTAAAACAAGCCCAACCACAGTGATTCAAGCTTTTCAAATCAAACCCCAAGCACTTACAATGATTCTAAACACAAAAGTACACTCAAAATTCAAACTTTAACACAAGAAATGATCCAAATGATGCAAAAACACTAAACTTTTTCAAACCCAAAAACCATATAAAACCACTAGAAATCCAAGGATATGTAAGAGAGATGAACAAACCATGGCTCTGATACCAATTGTTAGACATTGTATTTCACAAACACATCAAACCATGATCACACAAGGCGTATACTATTAGGTTTTAGAGAGAGAAAGAGTTAGAGGTTTGGGAACTTAGTGAGAGAAAGTGAAAATCTTATTATGAGCTCCAACTCTCTACCTTGGGAGGTAGAGAGTATTTATAGTCTTACATAAAACGCCACCTACAGGCTGTGGATCAGGCATACTGTGGGTAAAGACCCATCCGTCCTCCACGGTGTTACATAACTAAATACTACTTAACTTTAAATAACTACGACTACGAGCTTTCTAACGATTACATATACTTGAGGTGACCGACACTTTAATAACAAGATTTACTAAATCCTAACAAAAACAAACAATAAACAATAATCCATGGCAAAACATGCATGTTCTACCATGGATTCCTCATAACAATTATAATCCCAAGATACGCATATAATCATGGCACATAACAATTATTCATGAAAACCACATAAAATATACATGCAATCCTAGGGTTTCTACAAGTTTTACAAAAAATAAAACCTAATTAAAAAAAATAAGGGTAATCGACCCATATAAATAAAATTAGGGTTTCAGTTTTTAAAACCCTGGAAACAAATAAAAGCATGTAATAATCACAAAGATTCAATTTTTATGTGTTTAGGTAATTAATTACAACATATTAACGGCTCGTGATGCCACTGTTGGTTTTACTAATCATAACAATTATCGGAAACAAGTAAACATGATCAAAGCATGCAGCGAAAGTAATAAGAATAATACATGTAAATTAATTAACCGAATTGAAAGTAATAGGAATGATCTTTATTTGTAATAAGAACAAAGTTTTATATATTTTTAAATCGTCTAATCTGTAAAGTAAAATGTGAGTTGACCTTATTCAATGATTTTCAGAAAGCTTTGTGTATGAAGATCAATTGTAGTTTTGTAAATATGATGGGAAGAATCTCTTAAAAGTGTCAATCTCTTCAATGGCGGGGTTTTATACAAGCGAGCCGGGAAGTACAGGGGAATCATTAAAAGGAGGCTTAGTGTTGCCATTTCATTAATTGGGGATCCCAAGGTATGTTAATTGTCCATGCACTCGATTGATTTTGGGCATCCTCTCTTATGTTACACTAATAATGGTTTCTGACAAAATACGCAGGTTGTATACATGGATAAACCCAACACCAGTCTCGATCTCGCTTCAAGAAACAAGGGAAAAGAAGATAGGAATTGCATTCATAAACACTTATTGACCTTGGTTGACGATTTTGAAGCCTAGAATGTATTTCCTTGGGGTAAATATATGTGGCATAAATTTTATCAAAGGACTGTCAATATTGTTCATATACACAGAAAAGAGCATCTGTTAAAATTGAAAAAGAACCCAAAGTTCAGTGCCACATACAATCTATACGGGTTCGCTTGGGCTTTCAAGGTTAGAATTCTCAGTAGTTTGTACTAATGTATGAATGTCTAGGTTTGATAACACATTTCTTTAGAAAACAGGTTATTAAAAGCTTTTGATTCTATTTTGTTGTGCTATTATTTATTCATTTCAAAAGTACCTATAAATAATGTTGTTTTATTGTTATGAAATGCTGGTGTTTTGTTCTGTATACAAGTAATATAAAAGTTACCCGTAATTTAGATTAAAACAATGTTATAACACTTTTTAGTTTGTGATTTATTTTTTAAATTGTAACCATAAAGGTAGTGTTTCATCCTAAACAGGTAAACCTTGAAACATTTTCAAAACGATAGCTGCATAAGTACACGTTTTAAAGATGACAATTGTGGCTAATACAAATTTAGATTTTGGAGACTTATCCTAAAAGCTCTCTTTGGTGGGTGAAAGACAATAAGGTCATTCCACATGGTCTTGCTTGGTCAGGACTTTCAAAGTTTCGAAAAGCGGACTGTTGTAACCTCTTTGGACCGGTATGCATCACACAGTCTTACAATGCTGACCCCACTAACTTGTACCTGAATTTGGTCACAATATATCAGTAATTGTCAATTTTTTGGTTGTTAGGATTCAACTCCCATTGCTGAACTTTCTGCAACACAAGCATAAATGAAGCAACCGTGGTGTATTGCCAGCGCCCAATTTATAGATGGTTTGTCTGTTCCAGACTTACACGCTGGTGACAAGACTGCAGAGCATTCGAATGAATTCGTGGACGATTTCAATTTACACTTGTGCATGGACGATTTCAATTTAAATGTTGCACAAACGGGAATTACTCATTCGACAAGGGCTCTATTTCGTGAGTTACTGGATTTGGATAAAAACATTTTGATGATAGAAAACGACATTCATTCGGTCAGAAACACACCGGTTGTACTTGATGTGTTTAGGACTGTGAAAAGCAGACTTTCAAAAGTACAACAACTTTTGGGTCTTAATAATGATGCTGCTGTTGTTCCTGATCAATCTAAAAGTTGTGCCACCACAAACGACTCTGATGTTACTCCCGATGATCCGAAGGTTTGTATTTACTTTTCAGTTTACCTACAATGTTTATACCAAACTCAAATAATCGTTCGTGTCTACACTTTTATCAAACCTTGGTCGATACAGGCCACGTCGTGTCATATTGTAGGCCCTAACAGGGATAAGGTTGTCCATGCGGACCATGCAACGGATATTGACAATGATGATTGGCTTAAAGAAATGCAACCATGTAACCTTGGTATTCTTGTTGAAGCTTGTGCCTTGACCCAAAAATGTCCTGCTATGGAATATGGAGGTGAAAGTAGTACTCAACTTCAACCAGTTGCACCTAACGAGGAAAATAAAACACCCGGTGACCCCATTATTGTACGTTATATTTCACTTACAGTTTAAATATCAGCTATAGCATACGTCCGTACTTATGTATATATATTTAAAATTCAGCAGGAACCGGATTGTGGTAATGATTGGTCGTCTTACATAAACGATGATAAAGTTTCGGGTGATAATTCTGTAGATGCAATGGATTGTGATAATGAACAGCAAGATGTGGTTCACAAACAATTGGCTGGGGAACCTGAACCTGTTAACAATATTGTTGGTGTGCAGACAGAAGAAGGAACACCAACCAACAAAGCTCATGAGGTATCTACATTATCAGTAAAACAACGCCGATAAATAAAAGATTATACTGTGCTGTTTTGTAACATACTATATTTTCAAATCTTAGTTTAAAGACAACAACCTGCCATATCTAAATGTGGTTGGCCAAAATGACACACCTATGTTGGGACCTGTTTCCTCTGAAGATAATTTCAACAAAAGTGTCGATAAAAAATTGTGTGTTTCGTCTTTAGATTTAATGGATTGTGATGATCAACAAGGGGATGTGGTTGACAAAAATTCGTTTGTTGGCCTTGAATCTAGTAACAATGTTGTTGCTGTGGTTAGCCTAGAAGAAACACCAACAAAGAAAGACGTTGAAGCCCTTGAATCTCAGGTTAAACCCAACAAAGTGTCATTTGCAAATGTGGTAGGTCCTAATGACAAACCTCCGTTGGAAGATCTTTTCTCCGATAAGAATACGAACAAAAGAAAGAGAGTAAAATTGAACAACAACCTCAGTAAAAGAAGGCGCATTGTAGAACATTATGCGAAGTTGCTTGAGTTTGTCAATTCGGAAAATGGGGTATCAAAAACATCAGCTACTCCTTGCCGTCGTCTCACAAGATCGCAGTGTGTCATTAACGAGGCTATTATCCCGGCTGCCGGTTCAGATGTAAAGCACCTTATTAAATTGTAACGGAAACGAATATTTTTTGTTTGTCTGTTTATTTTTCAACTTTGTTTTCAGGAAACATCCGGAAACCCCAAAACGTGTCCAGTTTGTCGCTTCTATTCATCACAATTGAACCATTTGTAGAGGTAGGTTCTATTTGTTAATCCATTAACATCATTATCATTCAGTGTATGTTATTCAATATATTTATTTTTTATTGTTTAGGAACTTTTACGACACCCGAAATGCAACAAGAACAAGGTTACTGTTCCTGATTACCTTCGCAACTATTTGAAGCTTAAAGAACCATTACTTTATAGATTCCTTGGGGCTCCGGTGCGGTTATTGCTTATATGCATTTTTGGGTAGCGTTGGCATGTGTTGAAGATTGCACTGGCGGGTGGCTTAATGACTTAGTGAGTAAACCTGATGCCTAGCTGCTCTACTACACTTGTTTATTATTTCATTTTGTTACTTATGAACCGAATGTTTTCAGTTTTGATTTGCTTTATATGTCTGCAGCACTTGGATGCATGGGTTGATTTGATGTGGTTGTTTAGACCAGCCGATGCAGATTGGGCTTTGGTAGGGTGTACTTTCTGCAATCAAATCCTATATGGCAACATGCCTACCACTTATTCAGATGGCACAACATACCCTGTGGCTTGGCGAGATGTTGAAAAGGTCAGTTTGGCAGACTCTTACCGTACATATACCAATACTATTATAAACAGCTTATAAGATTCTGCATTTGTTTTATATATAAAGTATATTTTCCCGTGAATGAAAATAAAAAACACTGGGTACTCGGTGTGCTCCATATCCGCACTAGAGTTGTTTACCTTTATGACTCTCTCGGGTCAGCCGCAGGAGGTGAACGGTGGTTGCGAGGTTCGAAGAGAAAGTTACAAACACAGCTTAAATCGTACCTAACACAGGCTGGGGTACTGCATAGTAAGGGCATATCACCGAGGAATTATAAAATCACATACAAGTGTCCAAAAGTCCCACAACAATCACACTTGTATGGCGATTGCGAAGTATGGGTGTGCATTATTTTGTACAGATTGCTCCGTAACCAGCCTCTGGAAGTAGACGACCCCCTTCAAACAGCGTTAGCTTACCGTGAACGGATACTTGTATACTTCTGGAAGCACAAGGTTGAATACAAAAATTGATAGCGGTCTTTCAAGGCACGATCCTGAATGTCCGTCTGACACATAATTATTGTCAAATGTTGAGTTGTGAAGTATTTTTCTTTCAACTTTTACTGTAGGTATTTTTACTTGTGTTATATACTAATCGATAATTATATTTTTTTTAACTCAACGGCATTTCTTTTGTTATTACCCGTGCACATACACAAAAAAGGCCTATGGTTTGCATACCACTTCTATATGGGTTATGTATATTTTATTAATATTATTTGGTATATAGCATAATTTATATTTGGTTGCCCTAAAGTACATCACGGTACATGTCCTTTAATGTCTTCTGTTCCTAATCTCTTTCTTCAATACAAATATTTCTTATTTTGTTTAACAAAATCTTTCTTTCTTCTTTTGGTCTATTCACTTCATATCTTCATCCCAATCTTCCTGCTTTTGTTTAAGAAAATGTCCGACTATATCCCACTGGATGTTCAACTAGATATCATTCGCAGGCTACCTCTTAAGTCTATACTCCAGCTACGAACTGTTTGCAAGTTATGGAAGGCTAGTATAGATTTTGGATTCTTCATCTTTAATTACGGTGTTCGTCATAACGATGAGTATTTTTTTACGTTAACATTTGATCAGGGTCACAAAGGTTTTATGTTAGCTTTTGATGAACAGCTGACCGCTACGGTACTTTATATAGATTTAATGCTTTCATCTATGATTGCAGTTGGCAATTCTAATGGTCTTTCGTGTTTTGTCTATGGGTCTAATCTAATGTCTGTTATTTGGAACCCGACAATCAAAAAATCACTTGCAGTACATGTCCCGTTTTACACTCATCAAATTGAATTCAAAAAGATTTGTTTTGGTTTTGCCGTCCGTCCGGACACTCTTGACCCGACGATCGTGAAGGTCTCCTATCCTGTTTTCCAAAGTGGTTTCTGGTATATGTCTGTCTTTTCTTTGAACTCGTTAAGGTGGACATGCCGTGAAAATTTTCACCCCACTCGTGAAACTATCAAATTGAAACGTCAAAGTCAGGCAGTTGTAGGTCGTTTTATCTATTGGACTGGGAGTGAAAAGTTAACTAATGAGGACGGTGTTACGTACAAGATTTATATGTTGATTTTATTTGATTTGGTAACCAACCAATTTAAAGTTATAGACCTACCACAGATTTTAAAAAATGAACTCCCAGTTCCATTCTATGTTTTCGATCTTGGAACCTCTCTAGTGATTTATGGGATGATCATTGTCGAAGATATGCCATTATTTTGTGGATGGTTGTTGGACATGAATGGTTCTGCCATAAGATCATTTAGAATCCTCTTTGCCATCCCCACCCTATTATCTGTTCGTTTGCTTGGGTTTACAAAGGATCAAGCTCCAATAGTGGAAGCGTACACTGGCAACCATTTGGGTCACTCGGTATTCGTGTACAACAAAGAACTTGAATTATTTGTCAGCATGGGAATGTTAGGAGATACGGGATCTTTCTACATCCCCCCATACAAAGAATATTTTCTTTTGTTAAATCATACAGACCGTGTTGTCTTTAGTATGTTTTATTTTTAACTTACCATTCTATTCATGTTCCTTTTAAACATTATCACTTTATTTGGTTAATGATATATCAATGCCATTTTCAACAGGTTTGTTTGGCTGAAGTTACGGATCATGCTTAATCGGAATGAAGCTTTGTGGTTTTAGTACGCTATCTGTGTGGGAAGGAAGCATGGAGTGGTTAGATTTTTCGTAGTCGCTGAATGTTATAAATCAAGTGGTCATATAATATGTAACAATTAAACTTATAAGTATGTAGTAATCGTAAAATGTAGTTGGTTGTCTGTATCAAACGTTGTATGTCCACGTGTTTACTATTTCATCTGTTTTGTTATCCCTTATCCATGTTTTTTTAATCTGGGCAACAAGCAGTTGTTACCAAAAATAAATTTGGTAACTAACTTTTGTACTAAGGGCAACTTGTTTTCCCTACGGAATACTTTTATAAACCCACGACTCCTTCTAGACGTACATTTCGTATTGTACAAGCTACTAATAACTACCAACTAGTGACAATGCACACTTACAAAAACACATGTTTAACATTCAACACTAGTACAAATTAACTAGCAGTTGTAGGTTTACTACAAGCAGTTGTAAACGACTATGTTCCTATTCAGCCCCACAATAGTAAGAGCAGCACCTACACAAGGGCACCAAAAACACGACTATACACTACCGCATTAACGACCGTTTCATCATTTCATTGACGTCTTCTATCACTTGCAGTGGAAAAATTACCGAGTATTTGGGCGTATACTGCTAGCATCTGTAAACCCGAATGTGCAGGGACGGAGCTAGGGGGTTCCCGCGGGTGCCCGGGAACCCCATGGATTTTTTCGATATAGTGTTAATTTTTGAAAAAAACACTGATTTTTTTCTAAATGTATCTTAAATGCACCCGGTCCTTCAAAATGTGTTTTCACTATTACGGCTCAAAAGATTTTGTGCACCCGATCATTTTTGGTCCTTGCTCCGTCCCTGCGCATGTGCCTATTCGGGCCCATAATGGTAACAACAGCACCTATACACGGGCAGCAGAGACACGACCATACACAACAACATCAACGACTGTGGCATCATTTCGTTGATGTCTTCTATCAATAGCAGTAGTTAAAATAACTAGCAATTGTACTTATACTAATAGCAGTTCTAGGTATACAACCAATTCATTTTTACTAGCAGGAGTCAAAATAACTAGCAGTAGTAAAAAATAACTAGCAGTTGTAAGTATACAACCAATTCATTTTTTGATTTGAGTTATTTAATTTAAGTAATCGAGCATAAAAGCAGTGTAGCATTTTTTTTACGTTTACAAATGTCGCATAAAGCTCAAAATAATCAACTCAAATGAATGTAACTCTACACATCTGATAACCTGATGCCGTTATGTGCTTACGTCCAAGTTAAGATGTTGATGTTTTTAGAATAAGTGATGGTCTATAAAATTGTTGCTTCCATTGACATAAAAATCTATTTTAGATCCTAGTTGAGCGATGGATCTAGTATAGAAGATGACTAAACGAACACAACCTATTAAACACTATGCGGAATCTAGTGCTTAACCTTAAGAAGAAGAATAATTAACGAACAGTTATTCTCACTAAACACCTCGATATGTTATTAATACACGAATACTCTGAATAGTATTGGGGTTTACAACCTTGAAGTGTATCGACTCTAGATATCACCAAAACTTATATCTAACTCAACCTTAGGACCTCCTTTAATAGGCTAAGGAGTCCTTTACAATATCCACTATTGTACAAGATAAATATGCTTACCATACTTATCTAATACAAAACATCCTACCGAAGACATTCTAGAATATTACATATTAAACTCACACAATCATACTAGTAGTGACAACTACACTAGCAGTAGCATGCGACTTATACTAGCACTGGTTTGTCTATTGCTAACATTCTGTATATTCCGATGGCTTTCCCGGTGCGGGTCTTTTGCCTTTATCCCTTTCTTGAAGGAGTTCCAGTGGCTTGCTTCCTCGTGGGGCCGCCATATTTACCCCATGGGATTCCCTGAGGAGTGAGATAGGCCTTTCAAGTTCGATAGGCCTTTCAGGGGGTTTCCCGTCTAAATACGCCCCTCTGCGCGGTATAGGAAGGGCTTTTGGTAATGTAGCTTTTCCACCCGCGCAGCTTTTATTTTATCCTCGGCTCCCGCAAGCTGGTCATTTTTTCCTTAGACCCAGTGTATCCAACCAGATATGCCTAGATTAGTAGACGTACACTTGATTGGGGGCCGGGCTGCACCAACAGAGGAAGAAGGCATAGTTTTCATCCTCTGTTGTTTCCCTTTCTTAGGGAAGTTTCCTGTTCTTTAGGGGATGTTTACCTATTGCGTTGCCCCTAACTTCTTTTTGTCGCCCTTCCCTACGGGACCCAACTGCTGAACACATTATATCACTCCCATGACCCAATTCCCATGATTTATTTCTTTCTTCCGCTCAGGAACACCGAGGTTAAGAAGGAAATGCCTGCACTTTCAATATCCTATATGGCTAATGAGAGTCTAATAGGTTTAAACTCCCACCTTTGGTATGCCATATGGTCCTGGCAGAATACCACAACTTGAATGGACATGGGTTTTGGGTGAAGGTGTGTTGTGAATGGTCGCGGAGATGGGTTATTAGTCGTCATTTTAGAACGACTAATTGTTATTAGTAGTCATTTAAGAACATGTTTCAGTTGTCGCAGCATCAGCTTTGCGCTTATTTTTTTTGGGAGGGGGTATAGGTTTAGGCTATGTATGGGCTTTTTGGAAATGGTCGTGCGTGGGTAACGCGTTGTTGTTGACGTTCGTATGTATTCATTTTGTACTGTGTACCATCGTGTTCTTTTTCTGAATAACATCTTCAACTTCTCTTCGGTGTTTCTAAAAATTTTCTGTTGCCTGAGTTGCAGGTCAAAATCTTTTTGTTGGTGAAGGAATGGTTCCTTTTTTGCTTTTTCTGGACTTTCCCCTTGATTTACCTCGCGTATTTATAGCGAGGATTTTACTGTTCGTGCACGCGTTATCATTAATTTTCATTAACAGTTTTGAGGGTAGGCACGTGCCTAGGCTCCTAGACTGCCCATCTATTTTTCCTGCTATATTTGACATAAAATTACTTGGGAAAGAACGTGAATCTTTACATGCAGATTTTCTCTCCTTCTTGTTATCTGGATAATCCTTATTCATAATTATAAACAGTTTGAACTTATCGGTTTATTCACATACTGTCTGTAGTTTTATGTATCGGTTGAATGCCCTATGTGAATTAAGTTTTTGTACATAAAGTTTGCTATGTTTGTATATACATTATTTTTGTAAAATGTAGCTTCTACATATGTTTTTTGCTTTTGGAAATGTTGCTTATGCATGTTTGACAAACTGTAGTCAAACATTCATATGGGCGCTTTAAATTCAAAACTTTTAAAATTTAAACTGGAACTAGTCCACCTTTTAAGTCGCCCATACCATTTTGTACTTTATGGACTTTTTGAATATAAATGATTAGGTAAACACAAACAAATATGATTTTTGCGTCAAAACTAGCAGTGGTTTTTGCGACACTAGCAATGGTTACAGCGACAGTAGCAGTGGTTGCGCATTTATGTATGAACATACTTAAGAATTGGTTCAAACCCTGTAGCCTATTTGGTTTTTCCAAAAAAGCAACCATGTTGTGAGTTGCAGCAAAACACTTAGGCACCATTGATGTTTATTTCGAAACTGATTGCAACATATTGTTCGGGGTTGCGAATTAGGCTGTGAGTGGGGTTCTAAACTATGTTTCACGCCAGCAGTTGTAACTCTTAATTGAGTTTGTATCCCCAATTGAATCCAAATTAATTTGTACTAAAAAGTAACATTTTTAACACTTGTAGCAGTTGTTACTAATATTTGGCGCATATATCCCCAACTGTGGTGTTCAAATTATGTCTTTTTTTTTCTTTGTTTTTTTTAATGATATAATAAGGGTTATTATTCTAATACATAAATAACCATGCAGCTCAACACGTCATCATCTTCTATTATCGAGACACAAAAATTCTTACTACCAGATTATTAGAATTTTCTCATTGGCATGCATTCCCCAAACAAGTACCCACCAACATTATGAGTTTTTTTTAACTAACTAAAAATTCATCTTCATATTACTACTTTATTAGTAAGTTTTTTATTTTTGTACCGTGAATTACTATCTCGCACACAGTTGAATAACTACGCAAAAAAATATATACTAGTAACATTCCACAAATATATACTAGTAACATAAAAGGGATCACATCCATAGGTTAACATGACATACACAGACTATACACAGATGAGATAAGTGACTCCAAAATGTAACAACGATCCCCTAATAAACAAAAGGCACCAGCTCCAATGTAATTAATACATAGCACATCAAATCTCCATTGACTCCAACTTTTCAATTAAATCATTCAGCTCTTTAACACGGTCATGTTTTCTAAACCAAGAAAGTAGAAGTTTAGAACTCTCAGCCAGATCCTCATTTTGCATCCTTAACAGGTGATTAATAGTTGGCAACCAACAATCCGACCCGCATAAAAGCTCCACTTCCGCTATCATTTGTTGTCTACGGTTCACACGGGCCCTAATTTCAACAGCTTTCCTCCTATGATCTGCTTCATCACGTAAAGCAACATCCAATTCACCTCTGTAGTACGCGATCGTGATATGTTTTAACAACTTTGAACCACCAACCATTGGTAATTCGTCACATAAAACCATGCCAGCAGACATCGTTATGTTTGCTTTTCTAAGACTGTCACTAATAGAGATACAAAAAACTGTTTTTTGTTACATATATAATCAGCAAATGCAAGAGTTAGCGTCATATATAGACATGAAATTTCTGACAAAGTAGTTATGACAATTGTCTGTTTCCAATTGACAAGTGTATCACAACCCCAAATAAGTACCCACCCACAATCTATTTTTATAGTATCTTCTATGTTTTTCAAATATTTTTTATGACCACTTTGCTAGTGCATAGCTAGCAAATGATACTTTGGGCAACTAAATAGTGTACTCATGGTACTTTTAGTCAAGTGGTGATGTATGCAACAAGGGGTTGGGGTTTGAATGGATTTAATTTACATCTTTCTATTTTTTTAAACTATTTTTATGACGAGTTTGCTAGTGCATAGCTAGCAAATGGTACTTTGGGCAACTAAATAGTGTACTCATGCCAACTACAATTGTACTTTTAGTCCAGTTGTGATGTATGCAAAAAGGGGTGGGGATTGAATGGATTTAATTTGCATTCAGTCAAAATTTATTAGTGATACGTGTACTCAAGTGGTCAGTACTTTTATTAATTAATTATTGAGTTAATGCAGCTTGTCTTGTAACATATTGGATTTCAAAAACACATCAAACCATGATCAAAGTAGGCGTATACAATAGGTTTTTTAGAGAGAGAAAGAGTTAGAGGTTTGGGAACTTATTGAGAGAAAGTGAATGTATTATTATGAGCTCTAACCCTCTACCTTGGGAGGTAGAGGGTATTTATAGTCTTACATAAAACGCCACCTACGGGCTATGGATCAGGCATACAGTGGGTAAAGACCCGTCCGTCCTCTACGGTGATACTTAACCAAATACTACTTAACATTAAATAACTACGACTACGAGTTTTTGAACGATTACATATACTTGAGGTGACCGACACTTTAATAACTGGATTTACTAAATCCTAACAATCTCCCCCTAAAGGAGGTCACCTTAAATTACATTGAATACAAGCAGATATTACATTAAGATTTTTCTTGGATTCTTGTTAATGTTCCTTGCTCTGTAGCCCGTAGTTTTTGATTCTTCATTTTTGCATGTTTGGATAATCCAAGTGGAGGTCTTTAACTGATCCACGTGATAATGAGTTTTGAGCCAGCATTGAGATCATCACCTAACATAAATCTCTGACTCTTCCATTGTGGTGTTGTGACTTTTGGACCGACATGCTCACATTCTGGATCATGAAATCTTTTCATCAGAGTAGCGGAAGCTTTAGTTGATTCAAGATAATGGCAGCAGCGTAGCAGAAGCATGGAGTGAAAATATCAGAGTCGTTGATGCACTTGTCATGATTTATTTAGAAATGAATGTGTTGTGTGAGCATGTGGCTATGGATTGACCTCTCCATTCTGATCAGCTGCTAACGTAGGGAGTACCTGCATACAACAGTTAGCAATAAAGTGCACGAAAGTGTCTTTGATCACTTTCGTTGAATTGAGGTACACGGCCCACGGTTCCCCATTGATCAGTACAAGTACTGCCTGTGATCAAGTATAATTCTGAAGAATCTCCTTGACAGGGTTTCGTAGCTGCTCTAGCTGTTCTCAAACCGGAACTTCTCAAAGAAGACAACACGGAGTGAGTGAACCAGCGAATTTGAGATTCACTGATTGATGAAAAGAGATTTGAAAAACAATCGAGTACTGCTCAATAAAGTGTTTTTGCAATACAACGAGGGTTTTTGAGAAAAATCAATTATCAATCATAAACACCTTTTATATTTGAAATATTAATACACAGTCGATGTGCTAAAGAAAAGAATTTTTGAGCACAACGACCGGTTTTTCAAAGGTATCCGTCAATCCATAACCTGAACTAGGATTGATTCATAATTTTGAATCGCCCCATTGTTTCTGTTCAGTTGTCACATGGTTGATCTATTGGATAGATCTCACATGCCACCTACCAAGAGCTTGTTTGATGTTGGCTCTAGAAGGCTTTCCATCTTCATTGTGAATATGTTTGCATATCACTCAGATGTTCTGGCAATACCACAAGGATAATGCGTAGGACTCTAAAGATATAATCACTCTTTCCACATTGTGTGAAACATAGAATCTTCATTGACAGTGTCCTAAAGAGATTTATTTGATGATCTCGTGGCGCTAGACTCAATTGTGCACATTTGGTTCCTATGCCGGAGACTAGGGAGAGGGTCTCCTTTTTCAATATCAACAATCTCTAAGAGAAAGTCGATAGATTATGTCGGTTCCCCGTGAGAATGAAACAAGTCCTTTTAAGAGGAACTTGAGTGGCTTGGGAAGTTAAGTACAGTGCATCACTGGGTCCATGATGTCTTGTCTTTAATACCAGTGTTACCTTAGTAACCACCAGTAGCATATGAATTGAACCCGGTTTCTGCCCTAGGGTTGAATTAATTGGAGGGCTATTTCTTTTCACCCTTTTCTCATTCAATTCTTTTTCATTTTTCAACCCCTTCAGTGCTTACCGAGACTTCATAACTCGAACCTTGTTGGGTTTATTCTAGTTCTAGCTCTTTCTCAGTCTGCACTCTTCCCATATCTCACTTTTCTCCTTTTTTCATCATACCTAAGGACTCTACACTATCTAGTGGAGTGTCCCTGGGTAGATCCCTCCGGCTATGGCGGGATCGTGGGAACGAATACCTAACCTAACCATCTTTATATCACCATACATACAGTAAATTTGGTCAGTCTATTTGGTATTGTTCATCTGCCATTGGAACCAATTGAAAACCATTTGAAAATCAATCCAGATACTTGTGATATATTATCAAAGCATTTTGTACCTGAATCGTTTTTTGATATTTTTAGAAAAAGAGCTCCCCCTCAACATGTGCATCATGTATTTTGAAATCGTTTTGGCACACAGAGGCAAGAGGAAGGATTCACTTCTTTGATTACCATTTTCTAAAAGATATCCACATCACGTTCCTGATCAAAATTAGTATTTTTCATACTTTGTTAAGGATAATTTTGGAAAGGATGTGGTTTTCAAAAAGTTGATCCCCCTCAATATGTGCATAGAAATTTGAAAGTGTTTTGCACATATTAGGGAAAACCTACACATTGAAACAAATCAATCACGTTTCAATCCTTTTTGGTTTGAAATAGATGCTCCCCCTCAACATGCGTGATAAGGTTTTAAAAGGTACCTTTTTGAGGGGTCATTTAAGCCCTTATTCGATCACTTTTGTATCCGTTATTGCTTAATATCGTTCCTTTTCACTTTTTAGGTCTCTTGAAGGCAAAATGCTGGAATGATGCTTATTTGGACGAAAAGGCGCGAATATACGAAGAAAATGGCCAAAGTCAGAATCGAGACACTCAAAGCTGCTGAAACATAAGGCGACGGCGTCACTGCATATCTGCGACGTCGTCGGGAAGGAATTTTGCGACGGGTCAGAAGCGAAATTGCATGTTTTCAAGGGACGACGTTAGGTTCTAAAGGAGTAGGCCGTCGTTACTCAGACGGCCTAGATGCAGCCAAGACGGCGTCAGAGCTGAAGGGGACGGCGTCACAGTCATAAGGTGACGCCGTCGAAAGGTTTACGTGGCCAAGACGAAACCCTAATGACGGCGACACGACGGCGTCACGAAACATAAGGTGACGCCGTCGCAGATGTAATCTTATATATAGAATCCGAATTTTTCAGTTTTTGGGTGTAGTCTTTTGGAGTAAAAACCTAAAACCGAACCAAGGCTTTCTTGTGCAGTATTTTAGGGTTCTAAACCCTATTATACATCAAGATAAGTATTTACTTCATTAATTTAATTATGTCTTTGATTATTTGTGTGTATGCTTGCATGTTCTCCATGTCCGGCTAATTTATTTGTGTGTTTGCTTAGGGAATATGAAACTTAATTATTGAATATTGATTGGTTGATACTTATCTTAGTTGACTAATGATCTAGAGTGCGCTAGATTATTCGTTGTGTACTTAATGCTTGACATTTCTTTGTGAACTTTAGAATATAATTATCTAGGTAATTGTAGGATAAAGTATTCAAGGACAACCGTAGAGTAGGCGTCTATAAATCACTAGAGGATTTGTAAACAAGACCCTTTGGTAATTTCAAAGAGTTAGGGAAACAAGCACGCCCTATAGCCTTAGAATCACAACGCAACTAGGAATAAGGACGTGACAAATCAACCATCAATAGGAGATAATTAAGGAGTAGTAAAACCTAAGTAAACACATCTTTAAACTATCATACGAGTACACATCAATTAGACATAGACTATCACAACCTTAGCTTAGATAATTAGATAATAGTAGAGTAATCGGTAGCAATACCAACCCCCCAAATCCAATACCCGAGATTCGTACCTTTTCATTTTCTAAAAAACATAAAAAGATAAAAAAAATAATCTTCTTCAACCTCAACCTTAGCGTAGTAACTTCTCACTAGCATTCCTATTCCCCTAGAGAACGATATCAATACCCGTGGCTTACCCTAATTACTACACTACAACGATTAGGTTCACTGCCTAGGGTGTTATAAAACTTGCTCGAAGAAAAGGAAGTTTCCTTGACCCCGAACGACGCGTGTAGCGTTATCAAGTTTTTGGCGCCGCTGCCGGGGAATAGAATAGCTAGTTAGTAGTCCACCTCGTTTAGGTTTCTTTGCTTGATTCCTATCAAGTAATTTTTTTTTTCATTTTTAGCTTTCTCTTAGTCTATCCCCCTTCTTTGTGCCTTTGTTCGTAAAACTTTTCCATTGACTCTTCCGTTCACCATTATGGAGAACGCGAATCCGCCAAAACTTTCACCCAATCAACGAAATCCACTACATAATCTACCCTTTCCACTCCAAAATGAGATCTTGAGGTTCCAACAACATCATGATGAATCATTTCCTGAGGCGTGGACTCGAATTAAATATTTATTACAAAAAGTCCTTTGTCATGGTATGGATTTACTGTTTCCACTACAATTCTTTTACACTCGTATCGCCCACGAAACCCAAAGGAGACTTGACTATGTAACAGATGGGGATATTTGGGGACGTGGTGCTCAATTTGCATGGGAAACCTTTGAGATTCACGCCCAATTTAGAAGTGGAACATGGGACCCAAAAAACGAATCTTTAGACCTATTTTCAATTTGGAAACTTCGGTCGGAAAGGTTGTTTAGGAAGGAGATGATTAGAGTTGAGGTACCAAGGTGCATGTCATGGTTAGGCGCTACCACAATACAAAATGAATACATAGGTGATCTTGATAAGATGGAGGATAGAGTAGAAAATCCAACCCCATCGGATAACCCACAAGTCTTACCATCACTTGAGGAACACACATCGCCTATAACTTACCCGGAAGAAGTAGAAGAGACTATAGGAACCCTAATTAGAGAACCTTTGGACCAAACGCCATTAGAGAATGTAGGTTTAGATGCTTGTTGTCATGACCTCTCTCTTAGTCCTAGGGAAGTTCCATATTTTGATGAACCGGAGCCTCACTTAAAAACCTTACCCAATTTTCCGTCTTTAGACGTGAATCTTGGAATTGAATTAGGCCCCAATCCACCCATTAAAATAGATAGTCCGGGTAGTTGCTTGATAAAGGTGGTAGATTCTAGGCCATGTAGAGTAGAAGCCGATATAGGAGTAACCCATGACCTTACACACTTATATCACCCATTCATGGTTGATAACAAGAAACACTATGGGTTTAAACCGGGTTTATTAGGTCAAGATGGATCCTTAACCAGGAATCTTTTGAAGTTGGTAGAAAATGATCCATTCTTAGGAGAGAGATTTGATTCTCTCGCTACACCAATAGACTTAGGTAAGGTTATAATGAATAGAGCACACTCCTTTGAGCATATAAATCACCCATCACCCTCTCCTCACGTAGCAAATTTCCACCCTAAGGGTGTGTATTGCTATTATCACCCGCATTTGAACTTAAGTGTAGGGAAAACTTCCCCTTTATCTGTTAAATAAGGGTAGAGTCAGGCTCGTGACTCGAACAAAAACAAGCGCTTCTTGGGAGGCAACCCATGTGTATTTGTTTTTTTTTTATTTTCATTTGTGTGTCGTATATCTTTTATTGATTGTTTATCCTCATGTTTAAATTTGTGAAAATGCTTTATTTTGTTTTTAACTTCGTCTTAATTGCATATAAAGGTATTTTACATAAGGGATAAGTGTAGGGAGGATTACACACGTTTTCAAAAGAAACGTAAACATGAGAATAACAATTAATTAAAAGATATATATGTTTGTTTGTTTGAGTCAAATGCTTGTATCGAGTCATAATGGATGTTTTTGCAGAAATTTTTCCAGATTCTAAAGATGTAAATTTTCCATAAATTTTTCCAGAAAATCGAAGACCAGTTTTTGTCAGGATAACCTGACGGCGTCAGGATTGCAACCTGACGGCGTCAGGAAGGAGTAAAAACATCAGATTACTTTTTCTCGTTTTCTGAGCTACTTATAAATTTTTGGAATTTTCCAGGTCTTAATTTTCTTAGAAATTCTGTAAACATCCATTCCACAAGCATTATATCCTAGTTTAAATCGAGTCTTATGTATATTATTACCGCCGATTTTACGCGAAGGTTTCGTTTGTTTTCTTCTAGTGTGCAGGTTTAGTTTGTCAAGAAGAAGTTACACAAGTTAAGAAGGAGCCTTTCACGCAAAAACTCTTCTTGGAAAAGATTTAACCACCACTTTTTACGGATCCTACCGAGCTAATCAGGGGAGTATTAGTTTCTTTCGTTTTTAATTACCTTCTATTATCATAACTTTGATACTTTCGGGGAACATTGGGGACAATGTTTAGTTTAAGTGTAGGGAGGGAAAATAAAACGGGAACTTTGAAACTATGCTTATCCTTGACTATTTGCTTTGTCCAATTGTGATTGTGTAATAAACCATGAGAAATGTCGGTTAGGGTAATTTTGGAACCAAATTTAAAATTTTTTATGACATATAGGAGTGGGCCATTAGTCTTAACAAAAGCGTCTCATGGATAGGAAGTTGCATGACTAGCACAAAAACCCTTACCACCTAAATTCCACCCAAAATGTGAGGATCGCCCTTAGATTAGTAGGAATTAAAGCATTCATCTTTAATGCTTAGAGTGTGAACCGGTAGTATATTAGATTCTAGAACTTGTTTTGTGATGCCGGAGAATAGTAAATCAATAAGGATTGATGTGTTCACATCAGAGTGATCGCTAGAGCCTTACGTAGTGTTTTGTTCAAGATCTTAGATTATATGATGGCCAAGTGTGAGATTCGTAATTTCTACTTACGAAATTAAGGATGATTAGATTCCCGCTAGGAGTGTAAAACCCACCTTAAATCCACCATTCCCAAAAACACGATCAGTACGTTGAAGGATAGGTACTCTGCGAAAACAATTCTGATTACCGGGTGAGGATATACAGTATTTTTTAAAATTTAAACCAAGGTTTTAATGGGATTGGCTGTAAAGAGTACCAAATAATGTGTTAGTGTTAACCTGTTTCGTTTATCAGTTCCTATTCGTATCAAAGTTTCAAGGGCAAAATAAAAGGGAGGGATGTGAATTTGATTTGTAACAGGGGTTACAAGGGGCTTTCATAGTTTCAATACTATTATCTTCCATTAATTTTTGCTTTCTTTGATTATGAGGGGACTAATCGAGCCATCCTAGGCATTTTTCACCACCAATTTAGAAAAGGTTCTTCTCAAAAACGCACTTTCCGAGGAAGAATTGAACACATTGAAGAAGAACTGTTTGATTTGGACGTGTGATCTTCTTTTGTTTGCTTTG
>BPTQ01000009.1:93480054-93492111 GCA_019973895.1 Chrysanthemum seticuspe | reverse complement strand
GCTGAAACATAAGGCGACGGCGTCACTGCATATCTGCGACGCCGTCGGGAAGGAATTTTGCGACGGGTCAGAAGCGAAATTGCATGTTTTCAAGGGACGACGTCAGGTTCTAAAGGAGTAGGCCGTCGTTACTCAGACGGCCTAGATGCAGCCAAGACGGCGTCAGAGCTGAAGGGGACGGCGTCACAGTCATAAGGTGACGCCGTCGAAAGGTTTACGTGGCCAAGACGAAACCCTAATGACGGCGACACGACGGCGTCACGAAACATAAGGTGACGCCGTCGCAGATGTAATCTTATATATAGAATCCGAATTTTTCAGTTTTTGGGTGTAGTCTTTTGGAGTAAAAACCTAAAACCGAACCAAGGCTTTCTTGTGCAGTATTTTAGGGTTCTAAACCCTATTATACATCAAGATAAGTATTTACTTCATTAATTTAATTATGTCTTTGATTATTTGTGTGTATGCTTGCATGTTCTCCATGTCCGGCTAATTTATTTGTGTGTTTGCTTAGGGAATATGAAACTTAATTATTGAATATTGATTGGTTGATACTTATCTTAGTTGACTAATGATCTAGAGTGCGCTAGATTATTCGTTGTGTACTTAATGCTTGACATTTCTTTGTGAACTTTAGAATATAATTATCTAGGTAATTGTAGGATAAAGTATTCAAGGACAACCGTAGAGTAGGCGTCTATAAATCACTAGAGGATTTGTAAACAAGACCCTTTGGTAATTTCAAAGAGTTAGGGAAACAAGCACGCCCTATAGCCTTAGAATCACAACGCAACTAGGAATAAGGACGTGACAAATCAACCATCAATAGGAGATAATTAAGGAGTAGTAAAACCTAAGTAAACACATCTTTAAACTATCATACGAGTACACATCAATTAGACATAGACTATCACAACCTTAGCTTAGATAATTAGATAATAGTAGAGTAATCGGTAGCAATACCAACCCCCCAAATCCAATACCCGAGATTCGTACCTTTTCATTTTCTAAAAAACATAAAAAGATAAAAAAAATAATCTTCTTCAACCTCAACCTTAGCGTAGTAACTTCTCACTAGCATTCCTATTCCCCTAGAGAACGATATCAATACCCGTGGCTTACCCTAATTACTACACTACAACGATTAGGTTCACTGCCTAGGGTGTTATAAAACTTGCTCGAAGAAAAGGAAGTTTCCTTGACCCCGAACGACGCGTGTAGCGTTATCAATGCGCATGGAAAATTTGAAATCGTTTGGCACATGTGGGGAGGAGAGTTTGTAGATCACTATAAAACCATTTATCGAATTATCAGTTTAAATCCAATTTAAATCACAAATTCTCCCCCGATCACAATTTTCAAATCATTTGAGATTTATGATCTCTGTAGATTTAAATTGATTTTGAAAGCTTTTTGAGGAGAATTGTGACTTGCTTATGAAAACATTTAACCGATAAGGATCACAGCTGAGACTTTACACTCCAAAAACATGCTTGAGTATCTTTTGAAAACATGACATAAACCTTGGTCTGAACCAGTTATATGACAAATAACCTTTTGATTTAAATGGAATCATTCTCCCCCTCAATCAATGACATAAGTTGTTGATTGAGAGATAGAGATTTTGACCGATGTCAAGCCCAGATGATTTTCAAAAATTGAGACCGAGTTATTTTTATTAGTTTTCAATTAGATAGCAAATATTTTCCAGAAGAATGATTAGAAGGAAAAATACTTGTGAAGGAAACATTTGTTATTTTAGTGACAAATATTTGTTTTTAGAATCAGAGCATGAGATGTGAAAAATAAGATAAAGCAGTGCTCTGTTCTTTCTTTAAAAACGGGTTATAGACAATAATGACTATAAGCCTTTGTTTCAGAAATGAGTTATTATTATTATTATTTTTTTTTTATTTTTATAAATAAATTATGTACATTCGAAGAACATCGAAAAACCCGTGACATTCTTTGAATGTCAACACAAAGTCCGTAGATGATATCGAATAAGGAAAATATGACAAAATAACAATATTTTTTGGGATTTTCCAAGATTTTCTAATTTTTATGGATTTTGAAAATTTTATATTTTTCTATTTGCTTTTTGTTGGTTTTGTAATTTTGTGTTTTGATTTTTGAATAACTATTTACAAGAGATGGATGAAGAAAACCTTTTACTCCTCTTCTTCCTCTTGAAGACGTTTAAGTGTTTCCGGTTGTAGACTTTTTAGACCAAGTCATGGGAGGATAAACTCAAAACGTTCTCTGGGAAGAGCTTTGGTGAAGATGTCTGCTAACTGGTATTCAGTCCTCACAAAATAAAGTTCCACCACACCGTTTCCACTTGCTCCCTGATGAAATGATGTCGAATGTCAATGTGCTTTGCTCTTGAGTGTTGTACGTTGTTGCATGAGAGAGCAATGACACTTTTGTTATCACAATACAGAGGGATTTTGTTGAAGTCAAAGCCATAGTCAGATAGTTGGGATCTCATCCATAGGATTTGAGCACAACAAGATGACATGGCTATGTATTCAGCCTCTGTAGAGGATATAGAAGTACTCATTTGTTTCTTAGAAGACAAGCTCACAAGCTTATCACCCAAAAACTGAGCACCTCCAGACGTACTACGACGTGTATCTTGACATCCTGCATGACCAGCATCTGCATAGGCTGTTAGTGACATACCGGTGTCCTTCGGGTACCAAAGTCCCATATTAATAGTTCCTTGGAGATACCGAAAGACCCGTTTAACTGCTTCAAGGTGCTTTTTAGTAGGCTTAGCCTGGTATCTAGCACACATGCATATAGCGAACAAAATGTCTAGTCTGCTGGCAGTAAGGTACATCAGGGATCCAATCATACTACGATATTTCGTTTGATCTACCATGATCCCTGAGTGGTCCTCATATAGTTTGGTACGTTCTACCATGGGAGTGTCAACGGTGTCACAAGTATCAAATCCACATTTCTTTAAAATTTCATTTGCATATTTAGATTGATTTATAAAAATGCCTCCAGGACTTTGTGAAATTTGTAATCCCTAGAAAAATGACATTTGTCCCATCATTGACATTTGAAATTTGGAACCCATCTCCTTAGAAAAATGGTCACATTCATTGGGGTCAGTTGAGGCAAAATTAATATCATCAACATAGATTTGAACGTGAATTAAATGTTTGCCTGACTTTCTGGTGAACAATGTCGGATCAACTGCTCCTTTGCTGAATCCAGTAGATAGAAGAAATTTTGATAGCGTATCATACCATGGCCTTGGAGCTTGCTTCAAACCGTAAAGAGCCTTCTTCAAGCGATAGACATGAGTAGGATGCTCTGGATTCACAAAACCTTCAGGTTGGCTGATATATATGACTTCTTTAAGATCTCCGTTAAGAAAAGCCGTCTTTACATCCATCTGATAGACTACCATGTTCTTATTTGCAGCATTAGCCAAGAAGATTTTGATTGCCTCGATACGAGAAATTGGAGCAAATGATTCTTCAAAGTCAATACCCTTCTCTTGACGGTATCCTTTTGCAACCAATCGAGCCTTGTTCTTTAATACATCACCATGCTCATCAAGTTTTACTTTGAAGATCCACTTTAGAGCAATGATCATAGCACAGTCAGGAGCAGGTACTAATTCCCATACATCTAGTCGATCAAACTCATGAATTTCTTCTTGCATGGCATTGAACCAGCTGTCTTCATTCATGGCAGTTTTAACATCTTTAGGTTTGACCTTAGATAGTATGGAATTAAAGAAGCACCATAAGGCATCAGTTGCAAGTTGTTTACGAGTGGATACTGGACGAGAGAGGTTTCCAATGATGTTGTCCAATGGATGATCATGTGTCCATTTTCTAAGGTGTTCATGTGGTTGTTGTTGAGGAACTGAAGTAGCAGAGTCGTTTTCTCTTGATGAAGATGGATCTGATGATGGTTCAGGAGCAAATATGTTCTCAAAGGGGGCATCTTCAGGAGTAGCAAAGGGATTATCTCCATCATAGGTGCCAGACACAATTCCATGATGTACACTCGATGATTGATGATTTGTTGATGAGACAGAGTGATCAGCAACAAGAGCTTCTTGACTTAATGACATGGAAACCGAAGGGTTAACTTCATTGACAGGGATAGGAGCAGCCTCTGTTGATGGAATTGACAGATCATTAGCAATTGGTTCATAGTGTTCATCAAACATTGGATCAAACAATTTCTTCAAATCATCTTCTGAAGGAGGTACATAAGGAGGTGCTGGTGAGAGATTTTGTACAAGAGAAGAGCTAATGGGACTACTCGATGAAGGTTGTGATACGGGTCCAGAACTTGATTGTCCTGGAGCCATTTGCCCGGACAGCTCATCGAACGTGACGTGAATAGTTTCCATGATATCTCGAGTTCTTTTGTTGTAGATTCGGTAACCCTTCTTGTTTGATGCATAACCTACAAAAACTCCAATGTCCGCCTTAGCTCTTAATTTACCTAAATCTTGACCGTCATTCGTTGGATAGCACAACGCACCAAACACACGAAGGTAGGAGAGATCAGGTTTTCGTTTATGGACAAGTTCGTATGGAGTTTTTCCATGAGATGTGTGTATGAGGGAACGATTTTGGGTGTAGCAATCAGTGGCAATGGCTTCAGCCCAGAGAAACATTGGAACCTTTGAATAAATTAGCATTGTTCTTGCGGCTTCCACAAGAGTTCGATTTCGTCTTTCAACTACACCATTCTATTGAGGAGTTCGTGGAACACTTCTTTGATGACTGATTCCAACACTTTCATAAAATTGACTTAAGTCTTTGTTAACGAACTCTGTGCCATTGTCTGTTCGAACAATTCTAACTGTATTGTTAAGTCGAACCTGAAGCTGCTTCATAAGTTTGATGATGACATCAGGAGTTTCATCCTTTGTCCTCAAAAACTTTACCCAAGTAAATCGAAAGTTGTCATCAACAACGACTAAAATATATTTCTTCCCATTAATCGTTTGCACTCTCATTGGTCCGTACAAATCCATATGAAGGGTATGCAGAACTTCCATTACTGAGTTTGTGGGCATATTTCTTGCTTTTTCCCAATTGGCATGCTGAACAAAGATGATCTTTTTCATACTTTAATCTGGGTAAGCCTCTTACGAGATCCTTTCTGGAAAGATTATTAATGGTGCCGAAGTTCAAGTGATTGAGACGATGATGCCATAACCATGATTTTGTTTTCGATGCCTTTGACAACAAGCAGATTGGAGAAGACTTCATCATGTCTTCGATAGAGATGGTGTAAAGATTTGAACCACGAGTTCCTCTTAACAATTCCACACCATCAAGTTCTCTAACGAAACAAGTATGTTTTCTAAAAGCCACTTCTAGATCGGAATCACATAATTGACCAACAGAGAACAAGTTATGACCAAGACCTTCAACATAATATACCCTGGAGATTACACTTTTACCAGCAACATAGTCTCCATAACCCATAATTGCACCAAAATGGTCATTCCCGAATCTAACAGTCCCGATGAATTTACTCACGAAGTTCATGAGCCGCGAGCGATCTCCAGTCATATGCTTGGAACAGCCTGAGTCCAGGTACCACAGAATGATTTGAACGATCTGCAGTTGAACACAGACAAGAATGGATAACTGGATAATTGGGATCCCCATGCAAGAATGGGTTCCATTTGGTTAGTAACAGTGATTGGAACACCCACATCGGAAGTGGAAACAATGGAATCATCAGGGATAGATGCAGTGCTAGTGTCCGTATTTGACCTATTCAAAGTATGTTCACTTCTTAAAGGAATAGTTCTACCAATACGCATCCATTTTATAATGGGCATTGACTTAGAACGCACAACTCATTAAGATTAAACTTGCGGCCAGTAGGTATCCACTGATAACCTATGTTACTAAATTTCCTTCCTCTGGGTTTCCAATGTTTTCTAACCTTCTTTCTCCATTGCTTTCTACCCTTCTTAACATGTTTTTTGGCATTAACAATCTTAACAGGGCATTTAACAACATTAATCAAATCATTCACACCACATTCATGATTAGTAACAGAAACCAAGCAATCATCATTACATGTTTTGCCAAAAAGTAGCAGAATTCGAATTAATTACAGTACGCTTATAGCTAATACTAGAATCAACACGATTTGTTTTATTCAACTCAAAATTAGTGTTCCTAGGGTGGTCTTCTACTCTCTTCTAATGTACATTCTTAGCTTGCGAGGTCCTATCTTGCTTTGTATTGCCTGGAGGCTTTGACCCGCTTGCTTTAATGTCACTGATTACTCCTGTAGAGGGAATTATGGGAACATTAGTTGGTTGGGCTACCTTTTGCATTCCTGAACTAGAAGTGTAGGGATCTGAACTACTTGAAGGCACATTAAAATTCACTTTCTTAATGCTGGGCATAGAATGGTTTGTATACTTAGTACTAGGCATGGAACAAGGCATCACAGCTTTATCTTTCGCACCTAAGGATTTAGGACATGTTGCTATTAAACATTCTAACATCTCTAGAGATCGTTTGGCCTGAATGCAAGCAAACCTAATTTCACTATCAAGTGGCTTATTTATGAAGTCCTCTTCTACAATCTCACGGAGACATTCAAGACCGTCCTTAAGGCGAGCAAGATAATTATGAAATACAAGTTCATTATTTCTAAGATGAGGAGGAATGTATTTAACAGTCACAGTATATTTAGAGTCAGCAGATGACTTTGATGCAACATTCTCATTAAAGACAAGTGGCATTTTCCCTTTTTCCTGACTCTTCAGATTCTCAATTTCCTTTTGTAAAGACGTTATTTTTTCGTTGTTCTTGTCATGAGTGACTTTTATTGAATCATATAACTCTTTAAAGTGTTGTTTAACTTTTTCATTTTCTTCTAGAAAACTCTCATTTTCCTTTTGTAAAACATTAACCAAGTTTTGAAGATGAAAAGTTTGAGAACACTGAGAATCTAAAGGAGGAGGCATTTGGGAGCCAGTCATGTTGTTCTTTTCACCCTTTAATTGTGAAATTTGGGCTTTCAACTTTCCGATCGTGTTACAATGAGCTTGAATCTGTTCGTCACGTTTGTTTATTTCAAAAAGTGCATCAAACTCTGGAACATTTGAGGATGTCTTGATGTTTGAGATTTTGACATTTTCCTTGAGATGTTGATATTTTAGTTGCAAATCAAAATGTTCAACTTCTAGCTTAGAAAAGTGTTTTACCAAATTATTGTGATCATCCTGATCAATTTTCTCATTTAGTTCTGAGTTTTGTTTTCAAGCTCAATGACACGATCATGGGAAACTTTCAAAGCAACAGATATTTCATGAAATTGGGATTCTCTTCTTACATGTCTTCTCAAAATCAACGAATAGTTGATAAACAACATATAGGCTGATTAAGGTTTTGCTATTAGTGGCAATAGTTCTAGGAACTAAATGCATTGGTGTATTTGGAGGATACCCAGTAGCTGCAGTCACTTTCCTAAGGGGAGTGTTTGTTTCAACAAGTACGTTTGCTTTTTTCTTATCCATGTCTTTCTTCCAAAAAATTTGTTCTGTGGTTAATTGAGTTTGAGGCTTAAACCTGTTCAGGGAGACCCAATTTTCTTTTGTGTAATCATGGGGTTTGATCGTTATGTTATTCTTTTTACACTTAGGATCTTCTAGTTTCTTATCCATTTTCTCCCTAGAGGCATCTTCTAATTTTCTACCTCTTCTGTGCTTCCAATACATGAAGGTGTTTGCCTAGGCTTAATGATCTCATTACCATCATATACAATCTTATGGAAAGCTTTAGCTCTTTTGCAATATTCGGGATTTGGTTCCTTTACAAGGGGAATACTGTACTTATCGCTTAAGACTCTATGCTTAGTGATCCTGTGAGCAGTCTGAATGGTATTCCCTTGTATGTACAACTTATTTTCAAGCTTGTTTTTCAAATTTTTTAGATTGGAAAAATTGATTGGCTCCCGAACAGTCAAGTTTAGTCACACAAGCTGACCACTTGTGAATGGCCAACCGTAACAAACTTAAAACAGTCTGGAAGCAAATGCAATTAAGATCAGAGGAATATAGTGGATTCCTGGGTCGTTAAGTCCCACGGAGGATGAATGGTGTTTAACACAATCAGATGTCGAATAATCACTAAGGATAGTGATAGGTAAGGATTTTGAGTTATTTTATACCTAAAGAAAAGATTTGTAAATTACAGGGGCTTAAATGCAAATTAAAAAAAATTAAAAAGATAAACTATATTAAATAAACGCTATCACTACTTTTAAACTGATGTTTTTGATTTTTCTTTTATAAAACTTTATTAAAAACTACGTGACGTACACAAGAAAATGTGAAACTTGAACAATATTAATCCTAAAAATATGAAAATGATATTTTTACAATCCTAATGATAAAAGAAAATTTTTAGAAAAAGAAAATTATTTTTATAACTATTTATCTAATTATTATTAATTAAAATCTATTTTTAACTATTTAATAATAGCCTAAAATACAAGAAAATATGAAATAAAGCTAGAAAAATGAAATTATGACTTGGAAAAATCTAAAATAACTAAAGAGAATTTTCAAAACTATTTTTATATTTTTCTGATTATTTTTCTATTTTCTATGAATTAAAAACTATTTTTAACTAATTAAATTGCTTAAAAATACAAATTAAACTATGAAAAATCTGGAAAAATAATTTTTTACTTTTTATATTTATCTTAACCTAAGAAAAATAGAAACTTATTTTTTTGAAGTTTTTCTGAATTAATTGTATTAAAAGCTAATTAAAATTACATAAAAACTGTTTTAAATTAAGAAAAATAGCAAACTGAACTAGAAAAATATGAAAAATTCAGGAAAAGTCTAATTTAATATACTGAATCTAAGAAAAATAGAAAAACAGTGGCTTATGTGGTGGAATATGAAACTGCAGTTGTAAGTGCTTATAAATAAGCACTTTGAATAAGCCAAATGGTACAAATGAGCACCAAACTGTTACAGAACCTATGTTATGCTAAAAGTACTCTAAAACAACTAAATACAACTGACCTTGACCTCTGAATTGCAAACTGCTTATGATTTAATGATTTGAGCACTTATGCCAAAAACAGTTTTTGAGTGCTACTTTGAAACTAGAAAATAAGCACTTAAATAAGATGGAACTTAAAAACAGAAGTTGGGGCCTTTTGTAGACCTGGCTAGCTAGTTGTAAACCAAGAACCAGACCTGGACAAGCTCTTATGAGCTTGTGGCAAGCTCTGCAAGATACTGAGAAAACTCAGTATTCACTGAGTTGTGAGCAGGGCAAATAAGCCCTGTTTGATAAGCTATTTTGAAGCTTTTAGAAAATTACTAAAAATCAATAAAAATCATAATAAGTAGCTTGACCAACTGAAGTTTTAACACCCAAAGTTTCACTGGATTTGGACCAATAATGAACCTGTGAAAAATCTCTCTAGTTGGGTGCAAACTGAGAATTGCAAGTTTTGACTTTTTGATAGTTTTGATAACTTTGACTTTTATGAACTTTAATCTTGATTTATAGACTGAATATGATGTTATATGGTTAAATGAAACTATATTAGGCTATTCTACTGATTTCCAAACATGAATAAAGCTTTTGATGTTTGAAAATTCCAACAGTTTTGAAATGAGAACAGATTACATATGATTTTGACTTGGAGTATTCTAGTGCACAAATAACTGACTCAAATGATTCAAGAGACCTATATTGAGACTAAGTAGACAGGTTTCAAGCACCAACAAAAGCTTAAGATCAATCAATCCTTCTGAACCAAACACACCTTAAGCTATTTGATTAACTGATAACTTTAACTAATTTACTATCTGGCTTATTCTATTGCTGAATTGATTAACTATGACTGAATGACAGTGAAATGAGCAAGTATAAGCTAAAACTTAACAACAAATCAAGACAGACATGAATGTGCAAACTCACTTGTGTCCACAGCCACTATGGCTTGCAACTGCTTAAAGTAACACTATCCTAAATCATATCAACCCCAATTTTCACTTAGAATCATCCCAAATCCAACACTGCACCAACCAATATCCATTTCCAGCATTGCTTAATCAAAATTACTTCACAGTTGACTTTCGTTGACCATACATCAAACTTACTTGAAACTGTGTTCCAAGCTTACCAAAAGCTATAATAAGCTTGAGTAAGCTTGTTTGAATTGAAATGAAGCTACTTGGAGCCTTGAGTATAAGAGATTGAAAGCTGATTTTATAACAGTTAACATAAAAACTTGAAATTATATTAAAACTCTGAATTGATGCTTTAAAATAGATTACACTGACAAAATAACTTAAGTTTAGTACTTTGGAACAGGAAATTATAACTTTGAACTTAAACTAAAACGTTGAGACTAAAAACGAAATACATGAAATTTTAAAATTAACTACTGCCTTGTCTTTGCTTCTCTTCCTCTCTTTTATACACCAAATGACTTCCACGTGTCCTTCTGAGCAAATCCTACTAATAATCTTGGCCAATGGATGAGTTTTGAGTGATCTAAGCCGTCCACGTTTTTTGGCAGGAAAAGCTGGTTTTGACCTCTGTGCTTCTGAATTTGCAACTGGGGGGGGGGTGGCATTAATTGTGGTGTGTTGTGATGATGAGGGGGGGAGGGAAAGGTGAGAGGTGATGGGAGATGCCTGAGTTGCAGGGCTAGTGGTGAAGAAGAAAGGTGAATAGGGTGGGCGACAAAGGTGTATTTGACTGGTGGTTGACAAGGGGTCCAAAATAGAGGAGGTCACAATGGTTTTGACAGGGGGCTCAATTGGTAATGGCAGGGGTCTAAAATGCAAAAGGGTCATGGTTAGGTTTATAAATAACAAGGACTAACTTTGCAATTTCTGATTCTTGAAGGGCCATTTCTGCCATTTTCCAAAGTTCACACAAGGGTCACTTTTGACAAGTTTCAATAGTGCAAGGACTATTTTTGACATTTTCAATTTTTCAAAGGACCATTTGTGACAATTTTCAAAGTTTAGGGACCTAAATTGTAATTTTGCAATTTTTTAAATTTCAAGGACCAATTTTGACAACTTAAGAATCCCTCGGGACTTGAAATGATATTTTTCTTTATTTTGTTTTACCAGGGACTGTTTTTGACAACTTTTGAAACTTGGGGGACTGAAACTGCCAATTATGCAAACTTGATACGTTTTTCACCAGATTTTGATATTTTTGCATTTAAAACACATAAAACACTTATTTGTGATATTTTTATCATTTTGATGCATTTCTGAGTGTTTTCAGATGTCACCATTTCCGTCACCTTTTGGTATTAACCATTAGTCGAGTGGTTTCTATAAAATAGATTCTCAACCGATCAGGTCTTCGTTTGCCGAAGACCATTTCTGTTTAGTTTAGGCAACTTTCGACCACCAAACGATTTTTAGTGAACCAATAGTCACATGGTTCCAAGAATGAACTTGACTTTGTAAACCGATGAGGTCTTCATTACCGAAAACCATTTCTCTACTTTAGGTAATTAAAAAGAGTTTTGTAACGATCCCTGATCGTTATAGAATCACACCCCCTAACTACTCATAGATTTATGAGTAGTAAAAACATGGTTAATTTGACGTTTTTGTAGACTTTTGTGAGTCTTTACGTAGTTTTACTATTTTTATAGTGTTTATTCACAAAATACACAAAATTTACGTTTTTATAGTTTTAGACCACTTTTTGCATAGTTCAAACGTATTAACCGTCAAAGTCAGGGGGTTCAAAGTTTTCAACAGTTTTTGTCAGGGACCATTTTGTTTTATTTCTTTTTATAGTAAAGTTCAGGGCTCCCTAAGAATTCAACAGTTTTAACCAGGAACTTTAAATTTTTTAACGTTTTAATGTTAAATCCAGGGATTTGAAACTTTTAACAGTGTTTACCAGGAAACTTTTTAACTTTTACAGTTTTTATCAGGAACGTGATAACTTTGAACAGTTTTCACTGGGAACACACTTGAAACCTTTTACCGTCTTTACCGGGAAGTTCTTAGTCTTTAACGTTTCAATC